>JARHVA010000188.1:2352500-2747500 GCA_037957365.1 Torreya grandis
TTACGCTTTTGCAAAGGAATAACATTCTTTTCTGGAAAGTGAAAAAAAATGAAATGGGAAAATTCTACAAGTGTCTTGTTGAGCAAACTTCCATAAGAAGAGTCAAAATGAAAATATCTAGAAACTTCTAAACATTGCAACCTCTAATAATTATTTGCTTGAGAAATATATATTCTACAAACATCAGTAAATTTGGCAATTTCACCTGGCCCTTCCAAACGTGTGAAAGGAAAAATAACTGAGCTTAGGTAATATATTTGCACTTCAATGCGATTACTGCGAATTATATCCAATAAACAATTAACTGCCTTGGCAATAAACAAAGACTGCTAAGGAAGACAATTCTATTAAAATTTATACTGGAAAGCTCATTAATGCTCACAACGATGGATTTGGACAAAAACTCACTAATCAATTATTTGAGCTTGGAGGATTTACTCCATTGGAAGAGCAATCGAATCTTGAACTTTGATACAATCGCATAAGCGACAAAATATGATTACAAGGTCAAAGTGAGACCAAATATCAGTATTTCAATCTTACATCCAAAAGAGAGTTTGTGAAACTAGACATACAACAAGAAGCGATCATATTTTTCCATAACTCTGCATGCACTCCAGTGGATTGTGCAGATATCTCAGACTCAAAATTGCATATGGCTTCAGCAAGATGGAAATACATCCAATAAAAACATCATCTAGACAATTGCATTTTCAATTGAGGTGGATGGTAATTGATTTGTCTAATGCAATGAATGATAAATACCCCCAGATTCAAAATATAAAGGAATAGCTCATATCAACCTCTCTTCTGAAGAGAACCCTCTTGTATCGAGGGGAACAACAGTCACATATAAGATTCAATAGGCTACACGACATAATGAAGCACATCACCCAACGCTACAACCACTAAAGCAATGGTGTGGCATGGCAATCACCATATCTACAAAAAATATATCCAGATGTGTAGAATACAAAATGCCTGCGTCATAAACCAGACAAATCACCAATCTTCAGCTAATTTTTCCTTTGACATTTAATGCTGATATTTACTTTTAAAAAAAGCATTACAAGAAAGTACATAAACGGGTTAAAGGAGCCAATAATTGCTCAGGATCAAAACCCATTACATTTCCTTGCAGTTGACATGAGATGGCAATAATGATACCTCAGTTTTGAGATTCAGGTGCAAATAAAAATATTAACCCTGATTTATAAATTAAAATGGGTCAATTTTAATACAAACTCCAACAAATGGACAAAAGTTTTTAATTACAATACATTTAATTATTCATCTTATTTTTTTAAAATTGGAGAACCTACCAACCGATATATGCCAAGAACTTGGCACTGAATATATATTCAAACTTCAAAATCATAATCAAAATTAAAACTAGTTTATACCAGGGCCACCATCAATGTCATCCTCATTGAGTGCATCCTTCAATATCATTCATGTACATAGTGCTCTCAAGCTCCGCTCATCGATAGGGTGTGTACTTGTGGGTATCACAAGAAAGTTATCCAGTTCAATTTCCTCCCCCATAATTGGGATCAGCTGTGAATTGGTCACATTTCTTTGAAGGACCTTCCTTGTACTCCATCAGACATAAGTCAAAGGATGTTGTGAATGTTACAGGGTTCTCTGTAACTTTTGGCCCTAGTCAGTTCCTCTTCAAAGAGTGGACAATTGTGTGTGCTCCAATTCCTCTCAAAAAAAGATAAGCTAGCTACTTGTTACAGATATTCAATAGGAGACAAATAAACCAACTCCAGGAGTTTTAGTTATCAACTGTATGTATTTGGCCCACATCATTTTAATGATTATTGAAACTACAGCATCCTACCAAAATAAATGTAAGAAAGACAAAAGACATGGTAAATGAAATTCAATCAGGTCGCAATTAAGGACTGAACCCCCATCACAGAAGTTCCCGCTCACATAAAACAAGAAACTTCTCCACAAAATCTGCAGAATGTTTGTCAGACTAATTCCAATTTTTAAGATTCTCATCCAAAAACACAGCCCCAGAACACTCCCATAATGGCACAAGAGAGACTATATAATTTTGTAGAGAACAAAGATTTGATGTTAACTTCCTACTTTCTCGCTTCATAAGCTGTCATTTTTATCAAGATTGCAGACATCAATTAAAAAAGCTTAAAATAAGTGATTTCTAAGAATATTCCCCCCAGGGTAGGTATAGAGTGAAAACAGGACTGTCAAATACATGCTGTATCAGTTGAATGGACAAGAAAGCAATCAAGATGAGTATTCATACAGTTCACTCAAATGAAAGACAAGAAAGCATTCAAGATGTGTATTCATACAGTTCACTCAAACAACAAATCGCTTTAAACCGCTTCAATGCATTGGAGCTTTAGATTTTGTCATACCTATCAGCAGAGAGTTAAGAGCTTCGCATCACCCACCACTATATATTATAGCTTAAAGTTAATGCTGAAGTTAGGCTGTCAAATATGTCAATGTATAATGGGCCGGAAAACTCTCTTTGATGGATCATAAAACCACCTGAAATTTAAAAAATATATATTAGAAATCAATTGGGGCATTCATGACATGCAAAGAAGCATTTTAAATGGAAAAAAGAGACTTAAATTCCAAGAAGCCGTCGACTAAGCCATATTACATGGAAAAGATTATTTTATCTCAAGATCTAACTAGATATGCCAACGGCATTCTGATTCTTAGAGGCTAGTTCCATGGAATAGAAAATTATAATTTACGAATAGAAAATTATAATTTATTACTACAAAATATATAAGATACACCAATAAATACATATTTAAGAGAAACCCAAATTTCCAAATAAACTAAAAAACTTCAAATTCTCAAATAAAACTTCACAATGTAAAATCAGGTTCCACACAAATCATGTGATTTTCCTACCAGCATGGCAATGGAATTTTACGCACAGTTAATATGTACACTTAAGGCTTGATTTATGTTTTAGACGGTATTTTATGCAGAGATGTCCGGGGATGGCCAGGCGTCCCCAGAATTAACGGTACATCAAGGGATGTATTCTGTGCACTCCCTGTCCCTGACACAGAGGGGGACACAAAAATTGTGCACCACCCCCAGAGATGTGTCAAGATGATGAAAAGACAAGAAAGTTGGACTGTCAGAAATATGAGTGTACAGGATGAAGAAAAAAATGTTGCAAATGTAATTTCCAACCCCAGAAGCTTTGATGTAGGGATGTGCATAAGCAGCTCAGTGGGATGAAAGGAAAATGCATTAGATGCAACTTGGAATGACATGAGTATGAAAAATAGTGCTCAAATTAGAGATTTAGGAGATTAATACCTGTGAATATATTCTAGATTGACAACTTTTGATATATTGAGATGATTGTAAGAGCTTATCAGATTTAGATGGGAATTGGCCAGTGTTTTATACTTACGGCACAGGGATGTGAAGAGAGAATGAGAAGTCGGTATTGTCTCTGGAGGCAGCAAAAAACTAGGAAAAGTTGACAAAAGAGTTGGATGAAAGAAAGAAAACCTCAGCCAACACCACTTCTACTATAAAGGAGTGGAGAGAGACATCAAGAGTGAGAAACAGTATAATGAATTAACAGAGCTCAGGAAGGAGAGTAACAGATTGCCAAGGAAATCAGTAAGTTGAAGAAGGCTAGAAAGTACTTTATGAGGAAAATGAAGTCATAATGAAGAAATTCTTGGGAGAAAATCTCAGAGCATCAATCTCTCATATGGTTAGAATGGCACCAAATTTCACAGTTCCAGTTCCCAAGGTTTGTGATACAAGTGTTCCAGAAATCAAAGTTACTGATATTAAGTCTAGTTGATGGAGGAGATATTAGCCCCATATTAGTTTCTTTGTTTTGTATAGTTATAAGATAGCCTATATTGTCAGTTAGTCATTTGCCTCAAATAAAACCTTATGTAATAAAGTCACGTACAAGAGTCTAAATCACTAAGCTAATGAAGTTTCCTAAAGACAACAAGCTCAACCAATAATGAGCTAATATAATCAAGGGACAAGCACCTAAAGGAGTCACCTAGCATGTTATCATTAATTATGGGCAGTGTCATATGGCAAATAAGTATCTTATTACTATTATGTAACTACTGTTAGGTGCTGGAGAGTGGTTTCCCCCAACCGTCATGTGCCATTGCCTATAGGAAATAAGGGTATATGGGGCCCCACAATTAATTTTTGTTCTTTATAGACAATGTGGCAGAAAGACAAACTGAGAGCCCATCCAGGAGAATCATCTCATGATAGCCTCAACCTACAGTTGATGATCAACAATGGCGAGATATAAGAGATCCCAAATTTTGGCCAAACACACAAAATACATTGTTGTTTTTTAAGAAAGAACCAGAAAGAGAAAGTCCGACCTAAGTGTTTAAACTGCACTTTTGAAAAAACTCAAATGGATCACAACCCTTGCAAGAAAAAAGAAGAGACCCTAGAAGCCATGCCCTTATGCCGAACCCATCGAATGTGAGGTAATCTTTTGGCACCAATCTGGCAAAGTCATGAACTCAATGGGCATCAGCAGAGTCAAGTGTGCCAGAAAAAGCATTCCAATTGCAGGGGGGGATAATCATTCTTCCATGTTAACTATATTTGATGGCGTTCTTGAGATGGAACCAAACAACTTGGGTTGTTTAAACGCCTAGACTAAGAGCAAAGGATCCAAGCAGCTTGGGTTTCCAGCATTCTAGAGAGGCATATGTTTGGTGGAAGAAGGTTCTTCTCCACGAGGGTACCATCCATATGCATGCAAATGCAATGTTTGTGTTCCAAAATGGTCCAATCTATCTCGTATGTTTTTTTTCTATTGTTTGAGCTTGCCTCAAACCTTGGCCATTTGTCACATGAAGCAAAGCATCCCTTGTTTGGTGAGGGTTGGTGTCGAGGGGGAGTCACTCCCCCTCTTGACCAATGGGAGAGTATTCGGCCACCCACCACTAGGGTTAAGTTGGGAATGAGGAGGGGGAGGGTCTCAACTCTCGATCAATAGATTGAGGACCTTCCGACACCCATCTAACGTAAGACAGATCTGAATGGGGGCACAAACAACTAAGCTGTGAATAAGGGTTTTCTTACAAGTGCATAGCATAATGAGAAGGTTCAATTTGGATGGATTTTTTAAGAGTTGATTTTTTATTCCATGAGGATAAACCATTGGGAACCTTGGAAGAAACTGCATGCCTAAG
Source organism: Torreya grandis (assembly GCA_037957365.1). NCBI lineage: Eukaryota > Viridiplantae > Streptophyta > Pinopsida > Cupressales > Taxaceae > Torreya > Torreya grandis. The sequence continues at coordinate 2,357,714 of JARHVA010000188.1, forward strand.
GGCCAAGGGTAGCCACGAAATGGAGAGCTAAAACAAGATGCATGAAAGAGATTTTTGTAGCTAACAAAGCTGGCATTTGGAAAGTTAGGGATGAAACGATCGAGACAATACAGCAAGTCACTAAGATATGTTTGAGGGTTTACGGTCGAATGGGGTGTGGGGTGTGGGAGTTTCGTCTCTCCTTGGATTTGTGGGACAGATTGGCGTGGAAGAACGATTCTAGGGTCATGATGAAGTTGCAAGGATAATGAAGATTGGTGTGAAGGATCTGACACAAAAAACTTAAACAATAACAAGGCCTCCTTATGACACTTGTCATAATCAGCAAAATTCGTAACAAGTCTTTGTTTCAGTGCCGAGAACAATTTTATGACAATTACAATATTCCGCAATTGTTAAAATCTTATTGACTCTAGACATTGTAATTATGCCCAGTCAATTTTTGCATTTCTGGCAGAACTAAGTTTTGAATATTGGCAATTAATCGCACAATATTTGACCTCTGACTCGGAAATCAATGCAACAAGGAAATGTGAAGTCTATAATCTGAATTTGCAGACTAGAAATCATAACTCACAAATTCTCCCATCCCCTAGCTTTAGATTTTGGTCTGTCACATTTTGCAAACGTTCCAATCGTCAACCCTCTTCTACAGATACGTTCCAGTCGTCTCATGTTCTGGTCGTGCCTGTAACTTGCCATGTATGGAAGTCACAACTTTATTTCATTGATCTGGTCTCTTTCACGCTCTATCTTCTCTACAATGTGTCCTCACAACCTCACTCATAACTGGGATTTTGCTTTCTGATTTTGGCCTTCAAAAATCACAGAAATCATGAATAAATGACTAAGTCTTCTGCCCTTGCATTTCTCTTTTAACATCTGCAGATTCGTGAATAACAATTGATAGTGATTTATATGTCTGCAAATCACATTCTTCACTGGAAACCCCTGCCCGTAGCTTTTCTTCCTTCAAATCGTCAAAAAACGTGTGCCCTAATCATGAATAGTAGTTTGTTTTTGCCTCTATGAACACAAACTGCCTCTGCAAATCATGTTTTCCATAAATTATGACTATAAATCTGCAAACTTTGCGAACAGCATATTTTCTCCTTCACAATCCTTGCAACTTCATCACAACCCCCAGGAATCACCTCTGCAAATGCCTTTAAGCAAATCATGAACTCATTCTTCAAGTCGAGTTCGAATCTATTCTCTCTTGCACTGTCCGTACCCTTCTCCTAGGGCTTCCCCAAACAGCCTGCTCTGTTCATACCTGACTAGGGCTTTTCCTAATAATTGGTTCTGATACCAATGTTAGTAAATATGAATGCTGAAAGAACGAAGAGAAATGGAAGGCATACAGCACACTTCCACATGTGTGCATGTCTGTATTTTATTAAGCACAAAAGAAGTTACAGCAGTTGGGAAGGTTGATAACCAACTGTTAGCTAATGGTTAACTAATGGCTAATTAATAACTTTAATTATTAATACCAGTTACCACAGTCTAAAGCTTTGGACATATCATGTTTAACCAAAATACTTGGTCAAGCTTGGTGGAGTAAAGAATGTAAAATTTACTATACAAGAATGATGATGTCTGCAACCTATCGATTTTTTAAAAATGCTAACCGGGCCTAGGAAATGAACCCACTAATTAGGGATTGTAGAAGTTTAACAATGACTTTTTTAATAATCCTGTACCTCATGTTGCATAGAGAGATGGGCATGAATCCATCCAAAGAGTTTGAACTTGACTGCTTCAGGATAAGGACTTGAGATTCCAACAGGACCCTCCCACACTGTCAAGAAGGTTGATGTGAATGACTTCCCAAAAATCTGGAAAAACTAGACATGGAAGCAGCATGAACCCAAGGCTTTGTCCCTAGAAAGAAATTAAAAAAGCAACTATATCAATATCCATGAATAACCAGAATACGACCTCCTTGAGTTTGAGGACAGAGATCGGGCAGTTCAGCCTTCAATTTTCTTCATTTTCTATCAGCTTGGGAATGAAGAGCCTGGTCTGAGTAAAAGTGCTAGCCTTTGAAGGTTTGGTGAGCAGCTGCTGATATTATAAAGAAGTGGCTAGAAATATGTCATCAATTTTATCTGAAGCCAAGCCATTTGGAAAAGAGAGAGAGTTGATGCATTGCCTGTTAAGGACAGATTGCTGGAAAAAAATGGTGTTGGCATCTCCATCCGTACTCCATGACACTTGAGATGTCTATCACTAAAAAGCTGCTTCTCTTTTCTGTAGGGTGGAAAGAAGACCAATTAAGGGTGGCTTGAGTTGCGCCTATGTTGCTGTGAGGCCAACATCTCCAACCAGAAACAAGAGCTGGTCTAATTAAGTTTTGGTGTCCCTAAGTTGGGTGAAGATATTGCCAAACTCATACTGATTCCATTGCTTTAATTTTTGTTTCAAGAACCTGAGCTTGTCAGCAGATTCGTGCCTGTGTTCTTATCATTTCCAGCAATATCAAACATCTGACCTAATGATTAATAACATCCCTTATCCTGCATATTCAAGGGTTTCATATATCTAGTTATTTGGACCTCACACTTTCTTGTCCCTACCCTTCTGTTCTTGTATGTCTTGGCTTCTTGGCTCTTCGTACCACATCTCTCTCTCTTTCGACTTTGGCACCTTCTTCTATTGCTTATAAAGGTGGGATGTCTCAACTTCTCCGTAAATTTACTCTCCCAACTGTTACCAAACGATTTCAAAACTCTTCTCAAATTTGTTAAGAGGCAGACCAAGGACTTTGATTCCCGGCTCATGCCATAGGAATAATTGATAGGATGATGATTGCAAGGTTATTCACACAGCTTGAATTTTCTCTTGCCTATCTACCTAGTTATGTGCCTACTTCTCAAAGAGACTATGATTGCCCTCTCAAAGAGACTACGGTTGCCTCTTTGGGCACAAGAAGTAAAGCCTAGAAAGAAAGAAAGAAAGGAATTATATTAGTGTTCACAAATGACAATAAGTAGGTCAATGGGACTCAAGAATACATCCAATTACAATAGAAGGTGCTAGGGTAAAATGTCCCTAGGATCAAAGACTAACTAATTAAAAAAGAACTAAAGTAGTGAAAATTAACAAGGGGTAAACCCAATGTAGTAAAGCCCAAACCCATGTGGTTAAGGTACCCATACAAATAGCCATGTGGGGGAATCCAAAACCCTCAAGGCTGATGGAAATCAGAAAGACTAGATGATAGTCCCATCAAACATCTTTGACCATGCCTAGGACAGAGGAATCATTTGTGTCATCAACTATCACAATGAAAGGGCCAATGCAGGATTTGATAATACTCATTGAGGAGTGTCAAGGGTTGAGGGGGCCACGTTGGGTAATCCTAGGAGGAACCAAAGCACTTCCCCCTAGAACCCTCATAACATCCAAGGCCGAAGAAACTCACATGGCGGCAAAGAAACTCATAATGTGTGCCTCTCCCCGCAGCCCAGGGAAACAATCAAGGAGGATTAGATCTATGATGCCAAGGAGCAGATCCATTTGACAATGAGAAGGATAAGATCCACGTCAACAAGAGATAGTGTGTTGGGGCACCTTAGTTGTTGTGTTGTGCAAAGATGAGCACCACCTAGCTGACCTACCACCCTCAGTGTGTGAAGCAACAATATCCAATGGGTGCTTAATGTCGTCAACTTTTGTGATGGATTGAAAGAAAGAGGTGATCAATTTCAGGGCTCTAGGGGCTCCTTGCAGGGACCTACATCAAAGGGTGACAACCTCTTGGAGAAAAACGTCATGCACACTTGATTCGAATATCGAAAGAAAGTGGATAGAGAAACACCTGAGTCTCTATAAAGACAATGGTATCTCCCTCGGATCTCATAATAAATGGGGCATCTGAAAATGAAGTACTCCTCAATGTCCTCCTAGAGGAAGCAAAGACAACAGATTCATTCCCCACATGGAATATGATGATTAGTCTCAATCTGCAACTAGTGTGAGCACACCCTCAACTAGCGGAGGCAACCTCGATCCATGAGACCAATAACGTTGGAGATAGTCAAGATGGTAAATGACACCATCCACCACCCACAAGAAATGGTCAACGAAAAAGGCAAACTTGTGGTTGAGCAGTTGAGGAGGAGAGGTCCAAGTGACTCGGATGTACTACCTATAGATATCCTTTTTGACAACTCTAATAATGACCTCCTTTAAGGGAAGAAGCCAAGGAGGGGCATCAAAGGAGTACTTGAAAGTAGGTAACTTGTCCATGGAGATGTCGATAGACTGGAGGAGAAAACTAGTCTCAGACTACTAGCAACGTGGGCATCTATTGGGGCCCAATGATGCAATCCTCTCTGAAGAACAGAGAGCTAAGTATGGATACCTCTCATGGCCTGAAGCTAAATTCCCCATAGTTCAAATTTTGTAAATGTAGAAAATAAGCTTGAAGACCGTCTCAAGGCATGGAAATTTGGGCAGCAAACTCAGCTTGGACAATGCATTGAGTAACATTCCATTTGCAACGAATAATACATTGATTCATGCAAGTCTAGACCCTCTAAATACGAGCCCAATCTATGTTCCCAAAACTAGGTCCTCAAACCCATGTAAAATCGTAGGATTGATGACTATATCAAAGAGGCCCATCTTCAAACGGATCTCTTGAAAGTGGGTTTGAAAACATTAGTGCTCTAAGACAGAAAGGGAGGCATATCCCTTGCAAAAGTGTGACTGAAAGGCAAGATTCATGCTAAAAGATGGTCCGGAAAACTAGACCCCCAAGTAAGTGTAGGAAGATGTGATCTCCAAAGGATCCCCTTTGGAGAGGAATTGGAACCGAGAACGTTTGGAGTTGTTGAATATCGTGACCTTATTTTTACTAAGGTTGACCACCAACTAACGAAGTTCACAGAAACTAGCAAGGGCATCAAGTTGTATTTGTAAACCATCGACAAAGTGAGAGAACAATGTCATCGAAAAAAGGAAGTATGGGAATCACCACATCATGTAAAATGCAACCATCATTTGCATGGGTATGTTGTCGAAGAAAATCCTCTAGCTCGTCGATGTAAGTTTTGTAAAGGCTTGGTGAGAGAAAGCATCCATGCTTGACCCTAATTGTACTATTCACAAAGCTAGAAAGACCATGAGAGGCATGAAACTACCTGAAAAGTATCTGATAGAGCATGCAAGCAGAAACAATGAGAGAATCTAGGATGCCGACATCACACAACTTTTGGAAAAACAAATGTCTATAAAACTGAGTCAAAGGCCTTCTGGAAGTCTACAAAAGTTTGGAAGACCAATAACAAGCCTCCTCAATAATAGTCTAGAGTGTATAGATGTGGTTAATAGTCTGGTATCCTCTTTTAAAGCCGCCCTGCTCCCCTGCTCAAGATTACCTCTCTCCGAGTGCTTTGAAAGTTGCATGTCTAACATTGTGGCATAAAGTTTGGCAAACGTATGCCCAATCATAATGGTCATGTAGTTGCTATGGTTGGTGTTATCCCCATACTTATGAATGGGATGGATTATGTGTTGGGACAAAGAACAAGGAAAACCCAAGAGAACAACCTCATTAAAGAGCTTTGTCAATGGGGAGGCAAGGGAATCCACACCATATTTGAGGAACTCAGGCTGGAGATCCTCACAATACGTTGTTTGTTGGTACACAACTTTTGAATAGCCTTCCTAATTGTACCTACAGAGAAAACAATAGAAAATGGTGGAGCAGAGACAATGACAGTCAGCTGGTATGGGATGTCGTAAAGAGAAGTAGCATAGAAAACCCATGCCTTGGCATCGATGTCAAAATTAAGGGTTTTCCTCAAGAGGGGAGTGCACCAAAATGTATTAGGTGAATGGTGGAGAACAATAAGGAGAGAATAATCTAGGTGTAAGAAACTCAAGTTTCTTTCATCAAAGACGACATTGATAATCTCTATGAGTCGAGGGTATGGAGGGAGGGTCATGGGCTATGGCAAAATGAAATCTTTGGTGCAAGGATTTACACTCGTCATCGTACCAATGGTTCATAGTGCAGGACCCATAGGGACGAGATGAGCTAGAATAGTGCACAGTGTGGGGACAAGAGTCAAGGGTTGCGTCTTAGAGGGCATAGTGTAAGAACTCATACATGGACTTCACAATGGGAAGAGGAGGGAACATTATCTGAACAATAGTTGGGAGAGCCGGGCATCATGATCAATGGTGTGCTCACCATCAAAGTGTATCATCGTTAGAGACTACAGTCACCTATTTAGGGACAAGAAGTAAATCTTAGAGAGGGCCTCTTTGACCACTTATTTAAGAGATTAGTATAGTAGACATTATTTTAGCTTAAAACATGTGTCACAATCTTGTCCTTGCAAAGGTGATGCTTCTCTAGCATTGCTTGAAAACCAATCTTTTCAACTCCATTTTGAAGACATCCTATCCAAGATGAGGTTATTTGATACCATAATTAAACTTGCAGTGCTCCATGTGATCAAGATGTTACTAGTTCTTTTAGCCCAAAGGAGTTATGGCGTAACGGTAATGGGGGACACTTTTAAGAGTGTGGCCCATGTTCAAATACCCCCACCATGCTAAGGCAGCCCAAAACTCCATTGGACATGTGGCGAGGTTGTGGTGTAATGATTATGGAGTACATTCAAGCACAATTTATAATCCACGTCGCATTAAAGGTGATCCTTAACCTAACCCAAGATTTACAAAGCAAAACAAAAAGAGATTATAGTTCTTTTCAACGCCAAGAACATCCTTGTCCAAAATTCTATGTTCAGTGCTAAAACTTTCTTGTCAACACAATTCTTGCAATAATGACAAGCTCAACATTAGCACCAAATCCCACACCAATTCCAATGCCATTGTTGGTCCATCTCAATTCCAACCAATGCCAGACATCTAGCCCTTAATTTAGCCACCTCAAATCTATTTGATCCCAATACTAAAAATCCAATGTTGTAACAAATGGAACTTGGGAGTTGAACCACTTCAACTTCCCATATGCCCTAGTTTGTTGATACGCATCATATGTATTATAAAAACAACACATCGATTATTTTTTGGTTTTCTTCTTTGATCTCTCAAATTATTCTTATCGAGGACTTCCATGCCTCTTTTCAAAATCTTGTGTGCAAAGTTATTTTTTAATATAATGAAATATCATTCTTGACATATCTCAATGCTTTTTGTTTCTTTCATTTATGTACACTCTGATTTGTATGTTGCATGCCCAAGCTTTTGACTTATAATATAGGAATATTCTCGTTCACCATGTTTCCTCCTAGATATCTTATAGGACTTGGATCAACGTTGTGAGAGCATTATATACCATCTTGTACACAATCATAGTACAAACAAGGTATTCATCCCTACAATCCCTCTATCTACCTTCCTACTCTGCATAATCTCAAATGGCGTTCAACTCAATTTCATTTTCTCTTGTTCTAGAATGATTGAAGATGCACTTTAGGACAAAAACACCAACTCTATGATAACTTACAAAGAGTCTCCAACAAGTCAACTCTTCAAAACAAAAAATCAACCTTAAACAAACCTATGTTCAATGGTCAAAACCCTTTTTAAGTTCAATTCAATTTTGGCATACATTTGATCCAAGGCAAGATCAACATTGAAGATTTGGACGCCCTTTACTTCAACAACTTGAACATATTTTTCCATCAATTGATTTAGCAACGAGGTAAAGATCAAATTTGCTATGCTGAAAATCATGCCAATGAGTTGGTGGGAGTCTTACTGCTAGATACCTAACATAGAGAAGAATAGTTAAGTCTTACCCTTGTTCAATATAGAGTCACAAATAACACTGCAACTTCGATTTTCTGGACAGAAATACAATAACTAAAGAGCAAATTTTGACTCCGGAAATCCATAATTGTATGTAAAAGTTTTCAAATGAGAATGTTGTATCTATCAGCATAGTTACCATGTTCGGAACGTTTGGAAAGTTCGGAAGGGAAAAAAAAATCAAAAGTTTGGAATTTTGAAAAAAAATCGGTTCGGTAAGTTCGGTTAGGAAACTTTTACAAATCATAAAAAAATAAATATATCATACATATTTGTAAAACATTACCACCAATAAGTTGAACAATGATAAAGCATGATAAGAAAATCCAATAGTGTTAAACTTCAATGTTCATTGTTCAACTTCATATTAAATATAACAATGAGGATTGTGAAATATCCTTTGTTTAACATTAAAGTTTTCAGCATTAACTAAAAATGAGAATGAAATTTGAACATCTGCAACATCAAACCCTGCAACTACACCAAAGTCATCACTAGCAGCATCATCTAATCCTACACTAGTAGGCTCATCAACTACAATAATATTTTCTTCATCTTCAAAGCATGGTTTGCCAAGGCAAGAGTTGTCATCTTCATTTGCAAGAGAGTGAGTAAGCAATTGTAAATTGCTATAAACAAACACAAGATCAGAGAGTTTTTGAGCCCCTAGTCGATTCCTCTTGTTAGTGTGGATTAAGTCATGTGTGCTCCAGCGTCTTTCACATGCAGAAGCACTAGAACATTGGCTGAAGATTCGCATGGCAAGCCTCTACAACTATGCAATAGAAGCCCCATAAGTCTGCCACCATTTAGATGGTTCTCACTTCACCATGATTGCCTTTGCTTCCTTGATACCAAGCATTTCAGCTGGTTCTTGAAAAGACTAAGTTGTTGCCTCGCTACTTCCTTCTCTTCTTCATCAATAAACAATTTGTCTATTGTTGCAAAAACACCTTTCATTATCTCTTCATCTGCCTCATGATTTACCTCTACTAATTTGGGATCTAAATAGCAAGCTGCCACGTGTAGAGGATGATGTAGCATCAACCATCACTTGTCCACAATTTCTCAAATGCGCTTGACTTTTTCAACATTATCTGCTAGTAACTTTTGAATTTCTTCATTTGCTCTATCCATTCCCTCATACAAAAAGCCCATGCAAAGTTGATTGCCATCAACCATTCTCAAAATTCTAACAAGAGGCTCAAACACCATTATGATCTTCTTGGCCCCCTCCCAAAATGTCTCTTAATATAATTCTTTCAATATCTTTTGAATGGGCTTTTTTGGAAAGCTTTGACTCTGTCCATTCATCAGAAACCATCACTTTTCTCAATGTTGTCATCTCCTCTACCTCCCTTTGAAAAGTAATAAAGTTGGTGGCAAATTTTATTTCAACAAGGGATAGAAGCTCGTGCTTTGAAAATGAACAATACAAGTTCAATGTCAAGCGGTGATTGAGGATAAACTTAGAAACTTGTTTTCCTTCAATCACAATATTACTTACCCACTCCAATTTTGATAGATCTTCAAGTAAAAGATCCAACACATGTGCAACACATGGTGTCCAAAACAAATGAGAAAATCTATCTATGAGTATATCACCTGCCCCTTTACAATTAGTTGCATTATTTATAATGATTTGAACAACATTATCTTCTATCTCCAAAATAGCTAATTTGATGCATTGGAAAATGAAAAGAGAAATTTTTTGTTCTTTACTTGTATCAATTGATTTTATAAACATAACACCATCAGGGGATATTGCCAAAATATTTAAGAGGGGTCTTCTTGAATCGGACCATCCATCGCTTAACTATTGTGCACCATGTTCTTTTCCAATTTTTTTAATTCCATCTAGCTCAATAGATATCGTTGCCACTTCCTCATCAAGAAGACTAGTTCATACTCTTTCATAGCAAGGCAGTTTGTAACCCTTTCCAAAATCAATAGCCGCATCTAGGAAGGTTTGGAAATGCGGAGAACAAATAACATTGAAAGGAATGGCCTCTACATAAAGCAATCTAGCTACCAACCTGTCTACATCATGCTTTTGTTGTGGCCTGCACATTGACTTCAATGACCTTGTGACTTTTGAACGTCACTTCTACTTCCACTTCCTTGGGCAAAAGGTGATGGAGAGCAACTTGAATTGTCAAGGAGCCCATTTGTGAGATTGAATGTTGGATTTTAGACTTCTTTGATTCTAAAGCTAATGATCCAACACGACTCACATTAAATTTAGCTTTCACTCGATTTATGAATTCTACATATTTTGGTTCCGTTGAATTTTCATTTGTTGCCCCACAAAGTTTTACATCTGAAGATCCTCCAAAGTAATGGTAGCGAATTCTGGTTATACTTCCCATAATATTCCCATTGCACAAGATGCATCTCATACCTTTTTTATCTTTATCATCTCTTTGGATGATGTACTTCATCTCTAATGGGCGGCTTGACACGCTGAAGTCTTTAGATGGACTGAAAATTTGTTTTTTGTTGTTGCTAAAAAGAAATTCTTGCCCTCACTGCTCAAATGCCCACTGCTCAATCTTGTGTATTATAAAATTGTTCCTTTGCTACCCAATACCCACTGGGACTGCTCAACCTCTGATCTGAAATATAGTGACTCTCTGAAGAAGCTTTAAACCTATAAAATGTTATCATTTTTAGTTTTACACAATAAAATAGTTATTAAATTATTAACTACAAAAACAGTATATTAAAATATTTTATAAATTATAAGATTATAATATAAAATTTAATAAAAATTAATTATAAAATTATAACTTATTGAAAATAGAATAATTCATACTGAAATAAAATTAACACAAATAAAATTTAAAGAAATTATTAAAAATTTAAGTACAAATTAAAATAATATTTTCAAACTTAAAAAATCTAAATACTATAATAAATTATATATAATTTATTAATTATTAATATTAGTTAATTACTAAACTAAATTAAAAATATTAAACATTCCAAATTAAAATTTTAAACGATAAATTATAAAAATAAAACTTAAACTTAAAAAGTTCTAAACATTAGAAAAGGAAAAGAAAAAATTTTAAAAAAATCCTAAAAGAACTGCAATTCAAAATGAAATATTTAAAATAAAATAAAAAACTGTACGAAGTAACAAAACTTACCTCAGTCTCCACTCTATCGAGTCCCAATGGGCCGATGCTGCTCCAAATCTGTTGTTGAGGCCCGAGCACCTGAGGCTCACCCGACGGTGACGGTGTTCTAAACCTCTATCGTTCATTGTGAGCTACGAGCTTCTGCGTACGCCGTTCAACTGTTTGCCATTGTTAAACTGTTCGTCGCCTTTCGGTGTTCGCTGCAAGCTGCAAAGTGCATAATGGAAAATGGAAAATATGAAGCGTAAACTGGAACCCTATCCCACGTAATAGATGTTAGGGTTTTTTTTCCTTGTGAATCATGCCAATTGTAGGACCCAAAAGCGCATTTGACCTTTTTTTTTCGCTTTTCACTGTTTGTTTAACTATTGTTTTAGTTTTTTTTATATTTAAAAAATCAGAAAAACTATTATTCCCAAAAACGACGAATTTAAACGAACTAATTCGTTTTGCTGCAAAAATTCGATCTGAACAGTATATGGACTGTATTCCGACGAATATAGTAACTATGTCTATCAGACATGGGTGAGACCCTTCAAGTGGTTGAATTAATTCATTCCGTGTGTTCTCAAAAGAGAGAAGAAAAGAAAAGGAAAGGAACTGGATCTGTAAAGTTTCATATAGCATCCTCCCTTAAATCTCTTTATTCCTTTTGGAAACATTACTCTTATCCCCTTGGGAATGAAAGGGCTAACCTTTCAGCCGAGAATGACTAACCAGAAAATGTTATTCCTTCCAGTTTCCATGGGCTGATGTTTGACGGGTCTTCAAAGAGAAATCTCATACAGTAAATGAGGTGGTGATATATATGCTGATTTTCTAGTCTTTCATCGAGAGGCTGATTCCAGTAACTATAAGCGAATCAGAGTTTCAACTTTTGTAAGAAATTTAAAATTGTTCAAACTGTGGGGATTGAGATATTTGTTTGTCCAAAGGGACTGTAAACTAGTCATCAAACCCATGAAAGACAGTTATGCAAGTCTGCATGCATCATACAAGTCTTCGGTAATGAAGACAAACTGTATCTGGGCTACTTCTAAGGTTGTCCAGCCCTCCCATCTCATCAGGGATAAGAACAAACAAGGAGAAGCCCACACAAAAGTTGCAGTATAATTTCCGCCAAAGAAGCCACTGATGAATGGAAATTTTCAGAAACCGTTGTGAATTCTTCCTAGTTATCTTATTTTGTCTGAATGCAAATATATATTGATCAATGTATAGTTGTAATTGTTTAAGAGTTTAATAAGGTTTTCTGTAAACATTCCCTCAGTAATCCAATGCTAGGGTGGCTAATTGTATGGACTAATTCTGGTTTGTGTGTAGAATAATTGGAATCTGACTCTAATATAAATATGGGTCTTTGATGATAAAAACAGAAAAAAGGTGAGGAACCTACTTGCACAAGAAGACTGGGTGAAATGCACCAATCTCATGCCCTCCTTTCAAAAGTTCTCTTCTCCTGTCAATCTCTTCTCTATACTTCTCAGATGAAAGAACTTGACAAGGACCTTGGATAGAACCCACCGGATTGTTGTCTCCATGGTTTGATTGATAAACCTGAAATTCAAAAATCCATCAAAATTAGACACCCTCATCTAAGGAGCAGACAAATTCAAACGTTTGAATGAGTTTAATCCTAATCAGAATCCACAAAACAAACTTGCCAGACCTAAATTTAGAATTATACAACATCAAGTGTTCTTTGGAAGGAAAACTCCCTAGCCATTATGCATCAGAATAGTAGTTGACGATAATACTCACTGAAGAGATAGAACTTTTGATTTTTCACCAAAAAAATAACAAACAAAAAGGGATTTCCCATTAAAGATTCAGAATGCCTTGCTCAAAATTTGTAGTAACTTGCAGAAAAGGGGGAGAAATGACTGACCCAAAATTGTATCATACAGGATCTGTAAAAAGTTTTGCAAGGTGTGCTCACAAGTGATTGGCCAGACCTTGTAGATACTTTTGTAGAAAACATTCAGGATTCCTGCAGTCTACTTTTTGATTTTTCTAATGAACTCTTTTTCAGAGACTAAAGGATTTTCAAATGAACTCAGAGGATGTTAAAAAGCCTAGGCATGTGTGGTGCCCCGAGTATCTCCAGCTCCAGAAAAACAATTGCTACACAACTGGAAAGTTTGACTAGAAACAGGAAAAGTAATTTATTGAATATCACAAAATAACATTAGAAATCTTTTTGATAGCCTTTGGAGTGTTATCAGTTAGTTTTCTTGCAAGTGAAGATATACTCGTCAATTTGGCTTACAAAGAAATCCACCCTGGCATCCAATAATGTGTGGAACCATCTACGAGGTCAACTTCTAGAAAATAAGGACCATTTGTACCTACACATGTTGAAACAAGTTTATGAGAGGTAGAGATGACTTATGACTGGCCATTGGTATTTCAAATTAAATCATCTCTAGCACACAGCTGTACCTTTGATGGACCAGAATCTAGACAATGTTCAGCTTGAGAAGTTAATTACAGTGCTGAAAAAAAATTCTTTACTTTTTAACTTTTTTCCCCAAATTAGCAGTAATTATAGAATATATGAGAGCAAAACAAACTCAATGTTCTTCACATTTTCAGAAACTGCCAGAAAAAAGCTATTCTTAAAACATAGTCAACAGAAATGTCTATTGTTATTTTATGATGAATATCCAGCTTAGGTAAGTTCAATTGATGAGTTATTTTAAATTTTTTCAGATCTTCATTTGACTAAAACTGATAGTAATCGAATGCTTGAGCTCATCTCAGAGGATTTTAGCCAATGCCCAGAGGAGTATTGTTTTAAATTTTTTAAAACCTTCTCTTCGATAGGATTAAATGCTTTGTGCCATGAATCGTTAAATCATGTCCCATTTCAACAACGTCGTGTTTGATAAGCCCTAAATCATCTCTATAATCAATAACTAACATAATGCAGAGAAAATGTACATTTGAAAACCAGTATAGAAAATGTACATTTGAAAACCAGTATAGAAAATGCACATGTTGCCACTTTATGTGTATGCTATCTGTACAAAGTTAGGCCCCTGTGCATTGATGACTTTGTAAGTCTTCATGAGACACTCTTTACCCTGTCATAAGGCCCTAATGGAACCATATAAAACTTGTGTAAACCTTAGTGGTAGTGAGGTGGAACCATATAATGCTTTAATTAGTTAATAGGCAAGAGAGTTCCGAGTTCCAAATGAAAGTTAAAACTTTAAAGTTTAGCATGGACCCAATGGATACCCTAAGCCATACCGTGTTGTGCTAGGGTTTTGGTTAGCAGCGATGTTGTAACCTCTAGTGGTTATTAACGACTTGTTGTCGTTCGAAACATGCACCCGTGGATGGTCAGCCGCGTAGGAATGTTTTGTGGTGGGGTGCGGAGCGCGAATGCCTTGCGCAAGGTGCAAAAGTGTTCGGTGTTGGGCGCAGAAGTGTTATCGCTCACCTACACGCAGAGAGCACCGGTTGTCTCGTCGCAATGATGGGAACGTCTCCAAGGTGTGGGACCCTTGCGCTACTTGGGACAAGCCTCCGACGTAGGCTAGATTCCTTCTATTCTAAGTGCACCTGGTTTAAGACCAACACGCAGACCTAAAGAGTAGAAAGGTAAATCTATCGCTAATCTAAACCTAAAATTTTGAGGGAAAAGGGAGGGAGAAGATAAGAGAGTGCTGAAAAATAAAAAGGCGATACACCGAGAATAGAGCAAGCGCTCCTACAGTGAACACACTACAAATCTTTAAGCACACGATGCTATCACACAGACTCCGCCAAGGCTACTCTAAGTGCATAAGTATTTTGCATAGAGGTGCGGGAACGCAATGCAACACTGAGAGAGATGACAAACGATCCACAGATGATGTCTACACCATAGATGAAATAATAAGCGAATAACCGCCGGTTGGTCAGTTACTCACCGGGAATTTCATCAAGGGAAGACTCACCACTCAAAACTGTTGGCAACAAAAGAAAAAAAATTAACTAGCGAGTAACGTTACTCGCCATTTACTGCGAGTAACCGACGAGTAACGGACCGCAGTGCAACACTGAGAGAGATGACAAACGATCCACAGACGATGTCTACACCATAGATGAAATAATAGGCGAATAACCGCCGGTTGGTCAGTTACTCACCGGGAATTTCATCAGGGGAAGACTCGCCACTCAAAACTGTCGGCAACAAAAGAAAAAAAATTAACTGGCGAGTAACGTTACTCGCCATTTACTGCGAGTAACCGACAAGTAACCGGAGGTTACTCGTCAGTTCTAAGTTTCGCAAAACCCACGCAGGGTCTGGGAAACCGCGGTTTTCCCTCCAAACACGAAAAATATGTGGAATGCAGTCTTATAAAATGCAACACAGCTCCTCACACAAGATTTGGAGCATTCAAAGGCGGATTGAAAAGAATTGAGCAAAGAAATTTCCAAGTTAGTGCATTTATTTTTTTGTTGTTTTTTTTTAATTTTCAAGCATGTAAATGAATTCTAATTTAATTAAAAATATGTTTCATACATATTTGTGATGCTTAGTATACAAATTTGATGCATTTCATTTTAATTTCATGCATTCCATGATTCCAAGCATGTAAATGAATTCTAATTTAATTGAGAACATGTTTGATACATATTTGAGATGCTTAGTATACAAATTTGATGCATTCCATTTAAATTTCATGCATTCCGTCAAATTTCATGCATTTATTTATTTTTTTATTTTTTTTAAATTCAAGCATGTAAACAAATTGTAATTTAATTTGAATACATGTTTGATAAATATTTTTGATGTTTAGCATACAAATTTGATGTATTTCGTTTTAATTTCATGCATTATGTCGAATTTCATGCATTCGGTTAAATTTTCGTGTTTATTATTTATTTAAAATTGTTGTTTATTATTCCGTTCAATAACCGTTATAGTTTATATTTATAATTTGTTTATTAAAATTGGAAATCATAAATGTATTTTAGTTTCTATTTTATAGTTTATAATTATCATTTATTTATCGTATTTTAATTAATAATTTATATTTAATGTTTTTATTTTTTAATTTTTTTATATTGTTTTTAACAAGTTTGTGTTTTGCAGGTTATCCATTAGCAAACAATGGCATCCAATAGTGCATTAGACTCAGATTCAGTCAGTGGTAGCCAATTGGCTCCCCCTCATGGTCGCACCAGTGCATGAAAGTATACCACGCGGGTTGGAACATCGCAGACGATTTCAATTTGCAACTTTTATTCAAAGAGGATGTCAGAAGACATCAATCGCATGAAGTACCATCTTTCATGCATTCCCTGCCGCAACGTTGCGCCTTGTCCCAATGTCACTGAAGAGGCAAAACAAGAGATGATGATGGGGTTTGCATTACTGGATGAAAAGAAACTAGAGAGGGCAAGGATGCAAGCAGGCCTAACGACCATTGGTGCCACATCAACAGAGGAAGAAGTGATAGCGATGACATAAATTATGGGCTCTAATCGTGGGCCACGCAAGCACCATGGCACATTTGCACCGCTTTCGTCTCAATTACACTCATTTTTTGTGCCTAGAAACACACCTGGGGCACAACTTTCACTCCAAGCTACAAGATGGAACAAGCAGGCACATGCAAAAGCAGATAAAACATAAGCAAATATTTGGTACTTCAACCTTCCCTTCAACGTGGCGAGGAGCCCGTACTGAGAATATTTGGTTATAGTTTTAACAGTTGCAGGGAAAGGGTACAAGGCACCCTCCCCAAAAGACTTGAGTGAGAAGTTGCTCAAGAATGCAATTGAAGATGCAAAGGTGATTGTCGAAGATCAAAAGAGATTGTGGCATAAATTTGGATGCAACATTATTTCTGATGGATGGATGGATGGATGTAAAGAACCGCACCCTCATCAACTTTCTGACGTTTTCAAATGGTGAGCTAGTATTTTTGAAGTCTATTGATGCATCAAATAAAATTAAAAATGCAGAAACTTTGAGCTTAATGCTAGAGGAGGTTGTCTTAGAAGTGGGCATCGAGAATGTTGTCCAAATTATCACAGACAATGCAACAGCATGTGGCGACTGAGAGACTTCTTAGGGACAGACATCCATCTCTCTTTTGGACACCTTGTGCGACACATTGCCTTGACCTTCTTTTAGAGGACATAGGCAAACTTGATTGGGTGAGACCAGTTGTAAAAGAAGCTAGAGAAATAACTAAATATATCTACAATCACCCTTGGGTTCTCAACTTGATGAGAGAGCACACCAAGGGAAAAGAGCTTGTTCAAACAGGGGTCACCAGGTTTGCAATGAACTTTCTTACATTGCAAAGTATTTGTAGATTGTTGACTCTTTTGAAATAGATGTTTGTCTCTCAAGCATGGATGGAGTCATCTTATTCCAAGAAATTTGGAGTGAACGTTTCGAAAACAATTTTCAGTGAGATCTTCGAAACGAAAACTACAGAGATTGTGAAGGTAACTTGAAATTTGAATTTGAATTTCAAGTTGTTTCCCTTGTTTTCAATATTTTAAACTTAAAGTTTTTATTTTATAATTTATCTATAAGTTTGTAACACTAACTTTAATTTGTTTGTAAATTTGTAGTTGTCGGAGCCTTTGGTGAGGGTTTTGCGATTAGTGGATAGAAAGCAAAATCCAATGGAATATATTTATGAGGCCATGGATAGGGAAAAGAAGCAGTCCAAAATTATTATAGAGGGGATCGTACTAGATTTGATCTCATTTGGGAGTTGATTGATCATAGATGGAACAATCAACTCTACCAATCCATCCATGTAGTGGGGTACTACCTTAACTCCAAGTTTTTCTACTCCGATGGCTTCACATATGCTAGTGGAGAGGTTATGGAGGGGCTATCAACATGCACTAAGAGTATGACACCTGACGTTGAGGTGAAGGACCTCATTATTGTAGAGTTGCAAAACTACAAGCAGGCAAGGGAAAGGTTCTTTTCTTCAACACTAGCTATCCGAGGAAAAGCCAATACAAAATGAAGTCTTTACTTGTGAAATTGTACCTTACCAATTACATATTTACAAATTTACAATTATTAATTTCTTACAAAGTTTTGATTATATTGTTTGCAGGGTCGTGGTGGGAAGATTGAAGTGAAAATACCCCAAATCTTCAAAGTCTAGCCCTCCGAATTTTATCTCAGCCTTGTAGCGCTTCTAGATGTGAACACAATTGGAGTTTGTTTGACTCCATTCACACGAAGAAACGCAACAAGTTGAGTCAACAACGGCTTAATGACTTGATTTTTGTGCAATACAACTTTCGACTTTGCACAAAGAAGTTGGAGAACGCATCGGAAGAGCCTATCAATCTAGATGAGATCAATCCCTCCAACGATTGGATTGCACAAAAGGAGGCCCCCATGTTCACAGAGGAAGAGATTGTTGATTTCGATAGGCAAGCCATGGAGGGTGCAGCTGAAGCGAAAGGAGGCAAAATTGGATTGGAGGACATCCTTGGAGATAAGGCAGAGGCAGAGGTGGAGCCACAGGGGCAAGTACAGCCTTCTAGACAAAGCAAGGCAGGTCAGTCGAGTGGGAGGATTAGAGTTTCTCCACCTCCCTTATTTTTTCAGAGGACAGGAAAGATAAAACTATAGATTATCGTAATTTGTACTTGTAGTCTTGTAGATTCTTGTATAAGACTATAAGTTTATAAGTCTATAAGTATTATTGTAGTTTGTAACTTTGTACTTTGTGACTTTGTTGTATTCGCATGATTATGCAATTTTGTACATTTTATGTATTCAAACTTAATAGAAAACACTTTCCCTATGTTTTACAGATTCATTCCATCTTTTTTGTTTTATAATTTCTATAAAAAAAATGTTATTTTTAAAAATTCAAGTATTTTTTGCCTTTACCGATTATTGTCGGTTATTCAACCGAGTGGGTCAAATAACTGTTAGTTACCCATTTTGGGCCCTCAGCAAGTACTCGCCCCAACCAGTTATGCGAACTATGGTTTACACAGACCCGAATGCGCACATGATACAACCTGCAAATGAGTTTCGAGTTCTACACAGAGGTGTCTTGAATGGACAGCGATGAGAGGGGCGAACATTACCCATAGACAAGGATCAAGAAAAACACAAATAGCACATAATGCGTAAGAACAAAGGGAGGTGAACTTAATTCTCATTAATTTGCAAGATTTAGCCAACATAAGTACTCTTGGAGGGCAAATTTACGCAACATGAGGTTGCCTAAAATGTGTCGACCCTTTTTACAATGAAGAACAAGGCTTTTATAAGATCAAGCCATTTTACAATTAATGCGCCACTTGGGGTGGCAGATACAACTTTTAATTTTATTGCAGCATCCTACCCATGCTTCTTGAATTAGGTCTGCTGACTCAGATTTAGGAGTTGGTGTTAGGATTCTTTTTGGGTCCACGTGTGTCTGAGAGTGGAAGATTCCTAGAAAAGTCAGAGGGGTGGCATATACTCATATTTCGATGTCTAACCGCCTATTTTGCATTTACTTGCTCTACCAAGGCCTCGAGTGCTACTCAATTGCCTTTCCATCTACCTCTTTATACCTTACTGCCATTTGTCAATCACTACACAAGCCTCCCCTGAACTGCCACATCATTGCTTTATACCTGGGATCCACGTCAGTCTGCGAAGTAGTATGTGCACAACATATATCGCAGTCTGCGATGTATGAGATCACAGAAGCAAAACTCTGCGATTTGGTCGAGACTTCATCCTGAAGGGATGGGGACCGCTTTGAATAGGAAGGCGCACGAAGATGGAAGATCCCAAGCGCACTTATTACAATTTGGAACTACTTCTTGCGCACCCCTACCTATGCTATCTAAAGACTGGGGCTCTGCGTCCTTGACCCTTGCACGCCACTTGGCCTTGAGAGATGGACCCTGTGTGGGGCGCACGTCAGGAACACCTAGTGGGCATGAATCAACATTTAGTCGATGCGCAAATCTGTGTTGGCTGCTTTAGGCACGGAAGGGAGGGGTCTGCGCACAATTTACTATTAAGAACTCGACACTTCGCAGGTGCACAAATCTTCTGTAGAATCTTCGTGAGCTCTACGCAAGCTAGGGGTGATTAGAAAGTCAACACTTATGGCGACCTCTACAAGTCGCTTGTTGTTAAGTGGGAATCCAATAGCCTTTGAAGCAATCCATTGGGCACGAAGTCTTTGAAACTTTCAATCCATACATCTGTGAACGCATTGGCTAATCATTTCTGGCTTTAGAATAAATTGAGAACCTCCTAGAAAAATCAAACAACTGTGCCAAAGGC
Organism: Torreya grandis; assembly: GCA_037957365.1. Classification (NCBI taxonomy): domain Eukaryota; kingdom Viridiplantae; phylum Streptophyta; class Pinopsida; order Cupressales; family Taxaceae; genus Torreya; species Torreya grandis. The sequence continues at coordinate 2,377,940 of JARHVA010000188.1, forward strand.
ACTTAGAGGAAAGAGATCTAAGCTAAGAGAACACTGTGCACAAGTGCTTAGGGGAAATAAAACTATCTTAAAACAAGGTGCGTAAGGCACTTAGGGAAATGAAAAACATCTAATCTACTTATTTACAAATTATACAAGAATCAATGGAGATAGTGTTTGAGATGGATCCCATTGATTGGGATAGGCAATTCTTCTCCATTCAGTCTAGCAAGTTGGCGTTGGCTTATTTGATGTGGGTTATGGTATATGGACCACTCCGTATTACGTCAAACTTAGTATGCCTTCCAGCTTTTGCTCTGTTTGCATCCCATTTGAGCACTATATCTCCCTCTTGGAAACTTCTATCAACAGCGCTCTTATCAAAAGTCTTCTTCATCTAGGCCTCTTGGAGCTTCATAGCGTGCGCAACCCGCATTCTAGTCTCTTCAAGCTCCATTAGCTCTGCTAATCTTACTGTGAGGGGATCACTTTCGAGCAACTCTAACTGATGGGCAAGTTCCAATGACGGTAACTCGAGAGATGTGGGCAATCTGGCCTCCCTTCCATAGACTAACATGAAGGGTGAATTTCTCAACATTCTTTTGGGTGTGATCCAATCAGCCCAAAGGGTAGTTCTGAGCTTAGTATGTCAAGTTCGTTGATTGCCTTCCATGGTCCTCTTTATGATGCGAATCAAATTCTTGTTCGTAGACTCGGCCAAACCATTACCTTGAGGGTAATAATTCAATGAGGCACTCAGATACATGTTATGCTTGACGGCCCGTTCCTTGATGCTAGTTCCAAGGAAGGCCAACGCATTATCGGAGATAATGATGGCGGGAACACCAAATCTTGTTACAATGCCTTCATGGAAGCTCAAAATGGATGTTTCATTAGCCTCCTTGAGTGATACTGCTTCCATCTTGTGAAATAGTCCGTGGCTGTGAGATCCATTTACGCCCATCGCTTGATGGCGGGTTAATCATGCCTATGAAATCTGGACCCCACTGCGCAAAAGGTTGATCAACTTGTATTGGGTGCAATGGTAAAGTTGCCAACGTTAGTTTGCTTGCGAAGAAGGCACATATCTTGCAACTTTGCACATATGCGTGCATATCTTTGAACAAAGTTGGCCAATAATAGCCAACTCGCATGATTTTCGCAACAGTGATCCTGGGTGAATAATGGCCTCCTGCAAGGGCATCGTGGAATTCTTGAAGAATTCTTACTTGATCTGATTCTATGCACCTCAAGAGGACTCCATTGAGGTCCTTCAAGAAAAGTGCACCATTGATGATCACATAGGGAATGCCCTACAACCTAAAATGTCAGCGCTTGGCTTTATCTAGGCCAGAAGAATACACGCCATGTTGAAGGAAGGCCTTCATATCCTACGTCTAGTCTATTGCAGCTTCTTGCCCTATTGGTTCTTTTTCGTTCAACACTAAGACTGTTCTATCTTAAAACTTTGCTACCTCGGCCAATTGTTCGCAATCCCTTTCCTTGCACTAGCTTGGTGATCTAGATGTCCACGTCGTATTCCATTACCTTTGTGACCCAATCAACTCTTTTCTCGTTAATGTCCACACTGAGCATAAACTCTTTGACGCCTACATGCACAACCATTAGTCGAATTTTATTGTTGGAGAGCATATGCTTGAACTTCTTGAGCCCTCTCACAACTGTGAGGATGTGCTTCTCCACAAAGCTATAGCGCAGCTCATAATCTTTCAATGCCTCGCTGAAGAAGGCAATTCGTTGCTCCAAATGATCATTGTTTTGTTGCGTAAGGATGGCCAAGATGCCTTCAATCCCACCGAATGCATAAAGGATAAAATCCTTACTATAATCTAGATTGATCAATGTGGGAACCTGTGCGATGGCACGCTTGATGGCTTCAAAATTGTCCCTGCCTTCACGAGTCCAGTTGAATGCAACATTCTTCTTGAGCATTGTAGTGAGGGGCTTGGTCAGAGTGGCAAAATTAGGCACGAATCTCTTGACAAAGTTGATTCTTCCTAAGAAGCTCTAGAGACTCTTCTTGAACTTTGAAGAGGGAGAGACGAGATAGCCTTGACTCGCTTTGGATCAATTGTGAGTCCCTCTTTGGAAACAATGTGCCCTAGTAAAGCGCCTTCTTGAACTGCAAAGATACACTTGTTAGGGTTCAGAGATATTCTGAACTCTCGGCACCTTTCAAAGACTTGCTCCAGATGGCTTAAATGATCCTTTGCACCTAAAATGTATGTGCTTGGCTTTATCTAGGCCAGAAGAATAGACGCCATGCTGAAGGAAGGCCTTCATACCCTACATCTAGTCTATTGCAGCTTCTTGCCCTGTTGGTTCTTTTTCGTTCAACACTACGACTGTTCTATCTTCAAACTTTGCTACATCAGCCAATTGTTCACAAAGTCCCTTTCCTTGCATTAGCTTGGTGATCTAGATGTCCACGTCGTATTCCATTACCTTTGTGACCCAATCAACTCTTTTCTCGTTAATGTCCTTACTGAGCATAAACTCTTTGATGCCTACATGCACAAACATAAGTCGAATTTTATTGTTGGAGAGCATATACATGAACTTCTTGAGCGCTCTCACAACTGTGAGGATGTGCTTCTGCACGAAGCTATAGCGCAACTCATAATCTTTCAGTGCCTCGCTGAAGAAGGCAATTCATTGCTCCAAATGATCATTGTTTTGCTGCGTAAGGATAGCCAAGATGCCTTCAATCCCACCGAATGCATAAAGGATAAAATCCTTACTATAATCTGGATTGATCAATGTGGGAGCCTGTGCAATGGCACGCTTGATGGCTTCAAAATTGTACCTGCCTTCACGAGTCCAGTTGAATGCAACATTCTTCTTGAGCATTGTAGTGAGGGGCTTGGTCAAAGTGGCAAAATTAGGCACGAATCTCTTGACAAAGTCGATTCTTCCTAAGAAGCTCTGGAGACTCTTCTTGAACTTTGAAGAGGGAGAGACGAGATAGCCTTGACTTGCTTTGGATCAATTGCAAGTCCCTCTTTGGAAACAATGTGCCCTAGTAAAGCGCCTTCTTGAACTGCAAAGATACACTTGTTAGGGTTCAGAGATATTCCGAACTCTCGGCACCTTTCAAAGACTTGCTCCAGATGGCTTAAATGATCCTTTGCGTGCTTGGAGAAGACAGTTATGTCATCAAGGTAAACCAAGATGATCTTGTTGATGAGCTCCTTAAATGCCATATCCATGGCTCTTAGGAAGGTCGCTCCTACGTTTGTCAAACCGAACGACATCCGTTGGTATGTGAAGGTTCCCCACTTAGTGTTGAATGTTGTTTTATAACAATCGCACTCTTGCACTAGAATCTCGTTGTAGCCTAAGTAACCATCTAGCAAAGAGAATATTTTTGAGCCTGCGACCGTTTGTAAGATTTGCTCCATTAGTGGGAGGGGATAGTGATCTCTGAGGGAAGCTTTGTTCAGGTCTCTGAAGTCCACACATAGATGGATTTCTCCATTCTTTTTTTGCACTGGGACTAAGTTGGCGACCCACGAAGAGTGTTTAATTGGAAGTATTATACTGGCTTCAATGAGCTTTGAGAGCTCCTTTCTCATTAATGGCTCAAGCTTTGGATTGATAGGCCTCTACTTTTGGTGGATCAGCTATGCATCAGGATTGAGCTCAATTGTGTGTTGCGCTAAGCCTGGATCAAAGCCTCTAGGTTCTTTATAGCTCCATGCAAAGATATCACCGTATCTCCTGCTGAGTTCAATGAAGCTCTCATTTCTGGTGGGGAGCATATCTTGTCAGCTTTTAGGATCTTTCCTTCTAAATGGTTACTTACGTAGAGACCTCTTTTGTTGTCATGCTTCGCCTTTCTCCTTTGAGTTGGTCATCGAAACTGAAGATGCTTTCTAGGGTGACTAGCCCTTTTGGCAACTTGTTTCCCTTTAATTGGACGACTTGATCTTCGTATTGGGCTTGCAGCTACACTTCATTCTTGGCACAGAACTCTGTCTCATCCTATAGGAAGCTAATAATTTGCTCATCACTCTCAAACACCTGCCAATTCTTTGCGTTGTTAGGGACTGCCAGTCTAACCATGAGCTTGACAAGTTATTCGAACTCCCTCATTATATTGCCAATCTAACTATGAGGTTGCGAGTCTATCCGCATCGGTATTCTGTGATCCTAGTATGGAGATAATATTGAAGGTGTCGAAGCCGTCGATCATATCCCATACCCTAAGCTTCTAAGCTTTCATCAAGCCGTTTTTGGTCAGGCTCTGCGACCTAACCTTGTTAACACCCAGTTCGCTATAACCCAATGCCTGTATTGTCTTGATTCCTTTCTTTTGTGCAAGCTAAAGGCCTTGGATCAACGCCTCATATTCTGCAGCATTATTCGTGCAAACGAACTGCAACCTGAAGGCGTGGAAATACTTCTTTTGAGGAGAGACAAATATCGCACCAGTTCTAGCGCCATTTTTACTTCGGGAACCATCGAAGTACAACTGCCACGTACCCTCAGGGTTCTCATGTGCCTTTACGAGCTTAGGCAGCATAGAATCCTCTTCCAGGATATAGTATGTACCTAGCCCTGTTTCCTCCGTGTTGTCATATAGATCACACTCAAAATGCTCACATGCCCATTTGTCCAGCAAATCATCTCGGATTTCTTCAAGAGGTGTTGAGCCCTCATGGAGAATCGAATTCTCCTCCTAATCCAACATTGTGCAAATTAATTTAATTGGGCTGGAATAGTATGGTTCAACATGGCTTTTGAAGATAGGTTTGGCCCTGATGGTCACTCTGGGCCCCTATCGGTTGTATGTAACATATGTGACCAATCTGAAGACAAATACCCACCCATCTTTGTCGTGAAGTCTCAAGAAGGCAGATGCCGAAGCAGGGAGGTAAGTCGATGACTGCGATATCCTGTGCAATTGAGAGGCTTGGGCATGCATGCAGTGTAAGATTCAAATCTTTGATGATTCCCATGGTTTTAACTATTGTGCCATCAAGCTGATCCACTCCTTTTGAAACAGGGGAATACGCAATTTTGAGCGTATCTACAATCTTCCTCGGCATCACCAAGCTATTTACACCTGAGTCGATCATGCAATTGTGTACTAGATGTTGGCCGATGATCAAGGACATGTAGAACGGGGGTGGCTTGGTGCTACTGCACACTTGCGCTTCCTCTGCTTTGGGTTGGCATAGATTCGCATAGATGGAAGGCATAAGTTGGGACGTCTTACACTCTTGAAAGCTTTTCAGAACGTCTTGTAGTAAATTCCTTTGAGACTGAATAGCAAGAGCATCCCACATGGTTACATTGAAGCTCGTCTTCTTCATCTGTTCGACTATGTTGATGGGAATCTGAGATCCCTTTGATTGTGGCCCTTGAACAATAATCTCTTCTGGTATTTGCACACTGGTCCAAGGCGGCTCTCTTCTTTGCGCAACCTACTCCATGTGCACTGAAGGTTGCGTAGGCACCCTGGCTTGTGTACCTATGCGAGTGTCCTAAGGTGTTGAAGTTAAGGGGCGTTGAAGTTGGTATTGCCTCTTTTGTCACTCTCCTTTTGAATCCTGTATTGAAAGCAACTAGGGTGCTTCATCTACTTGATTCACCACTCTGATTCACGTAGTTGAAGTCGTCCTCTTGCCAATTGATGAGAGTAGACCCATCTTGTTGATGTGTTGGTACTTGAATCTCTTCTTCGTGCCGAGACATGGTATTCGTTTGATTTTCAGATTGCGATAGACTTTGCACCATGAGCACTTGGTTCATGACTCCATTTGCGCATGTAGCTTGATTATGCAGTTGGCCGCATGGAAAACACCATTCGAAATCCTACGCAAGATTGTTTTGCACTGGTACAAGAGCTCTAGAGGCTCCAGCGACATCAACTTTATGCACATAAGGTGTTCTATTGCACATCAGCTGATTTTGTGTTTGCGCACCACCTTGGCAAGGTCTGCTTGAATGGTATTGTTGAGTGAAAGGTTGATGAGGCCTAGGGTGCTGTGCTTGCTGCCTTTTGAGGGCGACAAGTTCATTCCCAAAGCTTTGCAATAGTGTTTTCACTGTTGACAATTCTTCCACAAGTCAGATTGTCTCTCGCCATTCAGAAAGTTCGCGTCTCTAGCCAAGGGAAGAATAATACATTGTTTTTGGTAAGGGCCTTTGCTACAAAAGGATGAATTCCTTCGGACTTTCGTCTGAAGGAATGGTTCATTAAACAAGGGAATAACAAATCAACAAAACGCATAAGGCAAAAGAAAGTAATTCCTTCAGACTTTTGTCCGAAGGAATACTTCGGAAAAATCCAAAAGTCCACCCAAGACCCTTCAGAAGGGTCATTTCCAATTTTCCTGAAGGGCACCTACCCTTCGGGAAGGCACAGGGGCAATTTTGAAACCTTTTCAAAAACACCCGTGTGCCCTCCAATTTTTCCGAAGGGCACAGAGGGACAGTTACTAGCCCTTGCGGAGGGCACTTGATCAGCAGAAGGGACCATGGCAAATTTCCCGAAGGGCACATTTCAAAAGCCGAATGGCACATTTCGGAGGAAAAGGCAAGGGAAGATATCCTTCGGACAAAAAGTCCGAAGGAAATCGGAAGACGCAAGACAAGAAAAGCCGATAGCAAAGACAAAAAAGCCAACGGCAAAAAATCCGAAAGCTTCAGAAAAGTTGCAAAGGCCAGCGAATGACTTCCTTCGGACTTTTTGTCGAAAGGAATTCCTTTGGACAAAAAGTCCGAAGAAATTCGGAAGACTTGAAAGTCCGCAGAAAAACACGTGAAGAAAAGACCTTCAGACTTTTTGTCCGAAGGAAAAGCCGATAGCAAAGACAAAAAAGCCAACGGCAAAAAATCCGAAAGCTTCAGAAAAGTTGCAAAGGCCAGCGAATGACTTCCTTCGGACTTTTTGTCGAAAGGAATTCCTTTGGACAAAAAGTCCGAAGAAATTCAGAAGACTTGAAAGTCCGCAGAAAAACACGTGAAGAAAAGTCCGAAGAAATTCGAAGAAAGGGCTGCAGAGAGAAACCCGAAGAAAAAGAGAATTCCGAAGGACAGAGGAAGATCGAGATAATTCTTGCAGACATTTTGTCCGTGGGAAAATGACAAGGAGAAAACCCGACAAACAAAGTCCGAAGCCAAGAAGCGAAGAGACAAAGGAAAGATATTCTTCGGACTTTTGTCCGAAGGATTAATTCGGGGAAAAGTCCATGGAATTTCAAATGACCAGGAAAGTCCGAAGACAGGCCCGAAAGAATTAAGCCAAGGAGACAACAAGAAATCCGAAAGAAATGGAGGTTCACTATGTAAAAGAGGATAGAATATAGATAATCCGACGAAGAGTTGAATACGGAATCCCGCCAAAAATAGACATAAACAGGATGACCAAAATAGGACAAAATACATGCAAGCAAGGGCCATTTTCAAGCAACGGTCAAAGCTTCAGTTGACTCGCTATTGAAGTCCTGCTCGTCTCCAGTCAACTCATGCATCCGAGGGTCCAACTCAGCTTCAATCGGAGTTCCAAATTCGAATGACGAGTTGACTGTTCCAAATTAAGAGTTGACTAATTGTTAAACGCCACATCCACTAGGAGCTTTCCATGCAAAGGAGAATGATCTCTTCAACCAACTCAGTTGATCTCTTCGTCCAACTCAGCCTTTCAAACGTTCCAATTCAGCATCAAGTAGCTCATGTAGAGTTCTAAAAATTAGCATTGGTGTGGATTTCCATGCAAAGAGAGGTGGGCGGTTCATAATGAAGACAAGTGCACTTCCTCAAGCGCAAGAAGCTTCATGCAAAGACAAAAGAAAACATATTTTATTGAAAGGCCAAGTAAAGCCTCGAGTTAACCAAAGTGAATCCTTCTCTTCAAATTTTCAATGCCAATCTTTGGCCTCTTGTAATTCTCTATATAATGGCTTTCAGCCTTGATTAAAAAAAATCCAATCTCTCTTGGTTAGACCGGACTCTACCATTGGTGAGTTGTGTAACCTCTTCGATCAATAGGACTGTACTTTCAAATTTCAAGCGTTGGCATAGTGTATATTTCATTCAGCAATTTGCATAAGTGGTAGATTTCTCTCTTCCCAAATTCTGATTCATGCCTAGTTGCTAGATTATCCTTGTGCAGGTCATGTTAAAGTGTTCTTTATGTCTTTTGCTGAAGCTGTAAGTGGATGTTGGGTGGCTGCAAAGTGTCTTGTATTGGACCTCTCTCCATCGTTTTCCCTCAGGGTTTGGATATTGGATCGAACCTCTTTCATGAAATATTTATGCATAAGTGATTGATTGAAATCTAAGGTCTTCCTTTTCCCTTGTTCGTTCAGTGTTCAAGGTTCCAAGTTGAGTGGATCAAACTTCTGGTGTATCACCCCCTTTTAGGTAGGATTTCCCCTTTAAGTTTCCTTTTCCCTTTTCCACGGTAGTCCGCAGCATAGAGTAGAGATCCTCATCGATACATCATACAGGAACCGGCCTTCTCTGGAAGTTCTCACCATTGAGACACCCACCCTCGTGAGGAGATCCCATTGTTTCAGCCAGATAAAGGACTGGCCATTCCGTGCACGTCTTCGAATCAGAGTGCAGCTCCAGGTTGACAACATTCACCTCATGCAACTCGTTAGGGGAAACTGCGGATGAAGTTGGTGAGCTCATTGTGGTGGCGATAGGTGATAACATAGAATGTGCAGTTGGTTGGCTAGGAGGAGGCTCTGCGAATAAAGGCATGGGGGGTCTAGGCGCAATTTTACCTGCTTTGATCAAACAATTTTCTGTGCGCACAACTTCATAGGCATTGGGTAGTATTGTGCCTCCCATGGATTGAATCATCACAGCTATATCACTATTAAGAGCTTTTTAAAAATATAGAAATGTTGTGTTGGAAGATGGCTTACACAAGGGTGGAATTTTATCCCAGACTCTTTTGGAACCTGAAGTTGAAATCAACCATCATTTCATGCGAGGTTCGCTTTATAGTTGTGAGCTACTCTATCAGGGACAAGTGGTCGCTCCGATCCTCGAATTGCTTGCATAGTTCTTCCCCGAGTTCATCCCAGTTGTGAATGGAATTCGGTCTCATGCCCCAATACCATTGAAGTGCTTTGCCTTTGAAGGAACAGGGAAGTAGCCGGACTGCAACATTATCTTCAATGACATGGTGCACTGAGCAAATATTCGCAACATCCTGAATATTCTCCACAAGAGAAGTTGCATTCTCGTCGGTAAAGTAGGACAAGCTTTTGAGGGCTGCGACAAGAATGTCGTCATACTGGATAAGAATCAACGGACTGCCTCCATTGAAAGGCACAGACAGTTGATTTCTCTGCACAGCCATGAATGGGATAGGGAATAAGCTTCCTCTAGGTGCAGGGAATCTTCCAACTGGAGGTGTAGATTGAGCTCTAGAGGATGACTGCCTTGAACTGTTCCTTCTAACAAGGGACGAAGATGTTCTTACCCTTCTCCTTCTAGAGGGCGTTGAAAGCTCAATGAAATGGAAATCATACTCTTCACAAATGATCTTGTTTGTCTTGGCATGTAGATAGGGGGCTGATCTTTATGAACCAAAAATGCTTGGAGTCACCAGGTGCTCTTACTAAGTGTGCAACACTCGTTAGCTAAAGGTAGCATCAATTCCTTAGCTTTTCTTCAAATTGGTCCCATCGGGCATGCGAGAAACTATTGCCGTTCGAAACATGACCCATGGATGGTCAACCGTGCAAGATTGTTTTGAGGTAGGGTGCAGAGCGTGAATGCCTTGCGCAGGGCGCAAAAGTGTTCGGCGTTGTGCATAGAAGTGTTATCGCTCACCTGCATGCGCAAAGCATCGATTGTCTCATCGCAACGGGAACGTCCCCAAGCTGTGGGACCTTTGCGCTCCTTGCGACGAGCCTCCAGAGTAGACTGAATTCCTTCTATTCTAAGTGCACCTGGTTTAAAACCAGCGCAGACCTAAAAAGCATACAGGTAAATCTACTGCTAATCTAAACCTGAGATTTTGAAGGAAAAGGGAGGAAGAAGGTAAGACAGTGCTGAAAAATAAAAAAGCAATACACCGAGAATAGAGCAAGCGCTCCTACTACCGTAAGCACTGTTGTCAACCTGGAGCTGCGCCTTGATTCGAAGATGTGCACGGAATGGCCAGTCCTCTATCTGGTTGAAACAATGGGATCTCCTACGAGGGTGGGTGCCTCAATGGTGAGAACCTCCAGAGAAGGTTGGTTCCTATATGATGTATCGATGAGGATCTCTACTCTATGCTGCGGACTACCGTGGAAAAGGGAGAAGGAAACTTAAAGGGGAAATCCTACCTAAAAGAGGGTGATACACCAGAAGTTTGATCCACTCAACTTGGAACCTTGAACACTGAACGAACAAGGGAAAAGGAAGACCTTAGATTTCAATCAATCACTTATGCATAAATATTTCATGAAAGAGGCTCGATCCAATGACCAAACCCTGAGGGAAAACGATGGAGAGAGGTCCGATACAAGACACTTTGCAGCCACCTAACATCCACTTACAGCTTCAGCAAAAGACATAAAGAACACTTTAACATGACCTGCACAAGGATAATCTAGCAACTAGCCACTAGGTATGAATCAGAATTTGGAAAGGGAAAGAAATCTACCACTTATGCAAATTGTTGAATGAAATATACACTATGCCAACGCTTGAAATATGAAAGTACAATCCTATTGATCGAAGAGGTTACACAACTCACCAATGGCAGAGTTCGGTCTAACCAAAAGATATTGGATTCTTTTTAATCAAAGTTGAAAGCCATTATATAGAGAATTACAAGAGGCCAAAGATTGGCGTTGAAAATTTGAAGAGAAGGATTCACTTTGGTTAACTCAAGGCTTTACTTGGCCTTTCAATAAAATTTGTTTTCTTTTGTCTTTGCATGAAGCTTCTTGCACTTGAGGAAGTGCACGTCTTCGTTATGAACCGCCCACCTCTCTTTGCATGGAAATCCACACCAATGTTAATTTTTAGAACTCTACGTGAGCTGCTTGATGCCAAATTGGAACGTTTGAAAGGCTGAGTTGGACAAAGAGATCAACTGAGTTGGTCGAAGAGATCATTCTCCTTTGCATGGAAAGCTCCTAGTGGATGCGGCATTTAAATATTAGTCAACTCTTAATCTGGAACAGTCAACTCGTCATTCGAATTTGGAACTCCGATTGAAGCTGAGTTGGACCCTCAGATGCATGAGTTGACTGGAGACGAGCAGGACTTCAACAGCGAGTCAACTGAAGCTTTGACCGTTGCTTGAAAATAGCCCTTGCTTGCATGTATTTTGTCCTATTCTGGTCTTCATGTTCGTGTCTATTTCTGGCGGGATTCCGTATTCAACTCTTCGTCGGATTATCTATTTTCTATCCTCTTTTGCATAGTCAACCTCCATTTCTTTCGGATTTCTTGTTGTCTCCTTGGCTTAATTCTTTTGGCCCTGTCTTCGGACTTTCCCGGTCATTTGAATTTCCGTGGACTTTTCCCCAAATTAATCCTTCGGACAAAAGTCCGAAGAATATCTTTCCTTTGTCTCTTCACTTCTTGGCTTCGGACTTTGTTTGTTGGGTTTTCTCCTTGTCATTTTCCCGTGGACAAAATGTTCGCAAGAATTATCTCGGTCTTCCTCTGTCTTTCGGAATTCTCTTTTTCTTCGAGTTTCTCTCTGCGGCCCTTTCTCCGAATTTCTTCGGACTTTTTGTCCGAAGGAATTCCTTCGGACAAAAAGTCCGAAGGTCTCTTCTTCACGTGTTTTTCTGCGGACTTTCAAGTCTTCCGAATTTCTTCGGACTTTTTGTCTGAAGGAATTCCTTCTGACAAAAAGTCCGAAGTCATTCGCTGGCCTTTGCAACTTTTCTGAAGCTTTCGGATTTTTTGTCGTTGGCTTTTTTGTCTTTGCTATCGGCTTTTCTCGTCTTACGTCTTCCGATTTCCTTCGGACTTTTTGTCCGAAGGATATCTTCCCTTGCCTTTTCCTCCGAAATGTGCCCTTCGACTTTTGAAATGTGCCCTTCGGGAAATTTGCCATGGTCCCTTCCACCGATCAAGTGCCCTCCGCAAGGGCTAGTAACTGTCCCTCTGTGCCCTTCGGAAAAATTGGAGGGCACACGGGTGTTTTTGAAAAGGTTCTGAAATTGCCCCTGTGCCTTCCCGAAGGGTAGGTGCCCTTCGAGAAAATTGGAAATGACCCTTCCGAAGGGTCTTGGGTGGACTTTTTGATTTTTCCGAAGTATTCCTTCAGACAAAAGTATGAAGGAATTACTTCCTTTTGCCTTATGTGTTTTGTTGATTTGTTATTCCCTTGTTTAATGAACCATTCCTTTGGACGAAAGTCCGAAGGAATTCATCCTTTTGTAGCAAAGGCCCTTACCAAAACAATGTATTCTTCTTCCCTTGGCTAGAGACGTGAACTTTCTGAATGGCGAGAGACAATCTGACTTGTGGAAGGATTTGTCAACATTTCTGGCGACTCAGCTAGCTCAGCATCCCTGCTATGCTTGAGAACTCAGACATGTATAGATGCTTATTTGACTTCCCAAATGGTGAACCTAATTTCTGACTAAAAATCTGCTCTGATCATGGTTGTAGTAACCTCCTCCAAAATAAGGGAAAGACACGAAAGCAAAAAACTAACTAAGAAGCAAATGTGCAAACAAGCACTTATTGGACAAAACTGAAGCAAACTACTGTGCTTAAACAGCATTTGGAGGAAAGCAAAAACAACTAAATAACTTAGCTAACCATGATAAAGCATGATCCGCCTGGATCAAATGGGAAATTATTGAATTTACTCCTTCCAAGAGATGGTACAAGTTGCAAGGCAAGATGTTTATTAGTCATAACCTTTGATGAGGCATTTGCCTTGTTGACCAACTGTATTAACATCTTCTCAAATGGGTCATCAACAACAAACCAGTCACCAACAAAAACAACCTCACCAAGTATTTCCCAATCGTTTTCAGATTGCTTGTCATCTATCACCATGTCAAGTGATACATCATCTATGCATGCCTTTTGAGTGACCACATTCCTCTTATTGACTGCTGCAAGTTCATCCAGCTCTTCAAAGAGCTTTGAATATGCAACCCAATCTGTATTGGGATCTTGAATAGGTGATTCTTGATCAAATCTTTCATAAACATGCTCTTTAATAGCCATCATATTCATACAAAGCTCTTCGATCTCTTGTGGAGATTTAAGGTACAGCTGCCAATCATCTTTTTGTTCTTCATTTTGATCTATTTAAACTGAATCAGCTGTCACTCTATCGGCTCCTTCTCAATAGGAGATCCTATAACTCATGTATGACTTCAATTTGTACCAGCTCCTCTTGAAGTTCCTCTACATCAAGATCAGTCTTCTCACTCTCAACTATAATTGGATGCTCAACTACAACCTCAAGTGAATTATCAATAGTAAATTCTTCCTTAAACACATCTGAAGCATCCTTTTCACATTCTGCAAGAACTTGTCATGTAGCTGCAACTTCTTTCTCAATCCTCCAAAGAACAGGATCCTCTTGAGTAAGGGGGATGGCAGGAGGGTGATAAAATTCATTTGTTTGAGAGGGAATATGAAGCATGGGAGGTCGATCATGATCAGATTTTGGAATTTTGAGGGGAAAGGAATTATCTAGGGGGTTTTGGAGAGGAGGGAACGAGAAACTCTTAAAGACCTCTGTATTCTGTGCCTTCCACTTGGCCATTACCTCATCAAACTCTGAAACCTGCTTGTCTTCTTGGACAACCTGAGCTTGAGGGATGACTGGTGAGGAAAGGGGACTATAGGAAGGTTTAGTCTCATAAATAGTCACTTGAATAGGCTCTTGACTCCAACTAGAAAGTTCCCTTGGCACACACAGGGCATGGTTAAGAACTTCGTGAGAATAAGAAGCATAATAGCCCTTTGTTGTTAGGAACCCGTGCCTTACCCGTATTAGTGTAATAATTGTTATGGACGCATATGCTTTGTAAGTCGTCCCTTAGAGCTTATTTGAATTGTCCCACATACAAGGGAAGTAGTAGTTGTTAGAATAGAGTTAGTATATAAGTAAGTGTTGAGGCCCAATGAAGGCATCCACAAATTCATCGTATTGAGCTTGCTCAAAGGAGGTTGCCCCCTCGAAGTGGCCTGCGATCAATATAAGCTCTCTGCATTTTTGTTACTGGTAAGAATTATTTTATTTTCACATATTTTGATTAAATCTGTTGTAGGAGGCACTCTGTTGTAGGAGGTTCATCACATCTAGTATCAGAGCGCTTTCTTGGCTTTGTGGATAGATTTGGAGCAAAAAAAAATTTCGAAGCAGGTCTTTCTAGGAGCTACGCCATTTCTAGCAAGAAATTTTTTCATTGCAGGTTCTGTCATTTCGGATTGGGTAAATACCTATCCGCTTAACTGTGGGAAGTGCTTGGGCATAAACCCTAAAACTCATTGTGAGGAGTACCACAGGAACCCCGAAGTAGCTGGCCCATTGAGAGGACCTGCCAGCGAAAAGGGCAACGACCTCATCCTGATTGACTAGTTCCCACCCGTGAGGTAAACCAAACGCTGTCGTTAAGGGGTAAACCCGCGGCCAGAAATTTCTGGAGAGTGGTACTCGATCAGACAGCTTTGGTGACCAGAGAGAATTTAAAAATCCTTTAGGCAGCCAAACAACCCTGGGGTCCATATCCAACTTATCAGGTTCAGAGAGCAAACAACAGCATATCCACAGTTGAGGATATTTCCAACCACACAGTTGCAGACAATCCATTTCTGAAGCAGCAGTAAAAAAAAAAAAAAAAACAGCCACAAAAAAAAACACAGTAGCAAAAAAAAAAAAGCAGCAGCACCAAAAAAAAAAATAAAGTCCAAAAAAAAATTTTCGAGGCGCTGCTATTAACAACTGGTTATGGTCACCACTCATGCAGGCACAAAAATCATGAAGAAATCACCACATTGAAATCTCAGGTTACAGAGTTAACCGATATGATGTGTGGCTTGAATCAACAGAATAGCATCTTGCTCAACAGAGTGCAGGAGGAGTCTTCTTCAGAGCATCGCTCCTTTGCTTCCAACTTCTCCCATGGACCTAAGCTAGACTTTCCACGGTTCAATGGTACAGATCCTACAAGATGGATATATCGAGCTGAACAATTCTTCAACCTCCACAATACTTATTCTGCAAACAAAGTCCCAATTGCTTCCTTTCATCTGGAACAAGAAGCACTTCAATGGTACCGTTGGTATCTCAAGACAAATGATGAACCCGATTGGTCAAATTTTGCATCCTTAATTCTGGGTAGGTTTGGTCTCTCAACATTCGTGGATTTCACAGGGGCTCTCACCAAACTCCGTCAAACAGGTACTGTTCGTGAATATCAGATTGAATTTGAAAAACTCATTAATCACACTGAAGGGTTGTCAGATGACTTCTTCAAAAGTTGCTTTGTTAAGTGACCTCAGAGAGCCGATCCGCTCGGAGGTAAAAATGTTTCGACCTGAAAATATGATGGACGCTTTACGTCTGGCTAAGTTAGCAGAAGATAAACTCTCCACACAGCGTCGACCTCCCACCTTTTTACCAACAAAGAACACAGTGAATCAGCGGACAACCATAACCACACCAATCAAGCGCCTGACTGAGGCAGAGATGTGGGCTCGCAAAGAGAAAGGATTATGTTACAACTGTGATGACAAATGGGTTAAGGGTCACCGGTGCGTCCAACAAAAACTTTACTTGCTAGATGTGGAGTCACCACCAGAGCAGGACTGCGAACCTGATATTCCAGAATTTCAAGATGCTCAAGAAGAACCCGACACTGAAGAGGACCCAGTGGTTCAAGAGACTCAACTTGAAATCTCAGTGCATGCACTAGCAGGTGTCACCACTCCCCAAACCATGAAGGTCAAAGGGTGCTTCAAAAAGATCCCTCTCACAATCCTCATTGACTCGGGCAGTACTCACAATTTCATCGATCCTCGCATTGCTAAGGCGGCAGACTGCTTTATATACCCTTGTTCTAGCTTTGAAGTCATGATTGCTAATGGGGGCACATTGCCATGTAAAGGGAAGTGTCGAAATGCGCGGATTGCAAACGGCGATTATAATTGTCGCTCTGATATGTTTGCCCTACCCTTAGGAGGGTGTGATGTGGTTTTAGGGGCACAATGGCTTCGCACATTAGGACCTATTTTATGGGACTTCTCTGAGCTTTGGATGCAGTTCACAGATAATGTCAGAAGCACACCTTAAAAGGGTTATTACCAGGATCTACTAGCATCATCAGTTCTCATCGCATGGAAAAACTTTTGAAGAAAGGCTCACTTGGGGTCATTGCACAGTTGCATTCCATTCAACTCTAGCCCCCCCGCTGCTACTAACCACTCTACAGACTTACAAGCCATACTCGACAAGCATGCAACCATTTTTTTAGAACCAGTAGGTTTGCCCCCTTCACGACCTGAAGATCACCGCATTCCTCTCCTTCCAGGAAGCATCCCACCCAACATCCGGCCATACCGTTACCCCCATCTGCAAAAGACTGAAATTGAGAACTTAGTCTGGGAACTCCTCAAGTCCGGAGTTATTCACCCCAGCACCAGCCCATATTCCTCCCCAGTGCTTCTTGTCCACAAAAAAGATGGGTCGTGGCGCCTTTGCATTGACTTCCGAGCCCTTAACCACCTCACTATCAAGGATAAATTCCCAATTCCTGTCATCGATGAGCTCCATGGGGCCAAATTCTTCTCCAAGTTGGATCTGTGTTCTGGCTATCATCAAATTCGAGTGCATCTTGATGACATTCCCAAGACAGCCTTCCATACACATGAGGGTCACTATGAGTTCCTTGTCATGCCATTTGGCCTTACAAATGCCCCTTCCACTTTTCAAGCACTCATGAATAAAATCTTTCGGCCTTATCTCCGTCAATTTATTTTAGTTTTCTTTGATGACATTTTGATCTACAGCCGCACATGGGCCGAGCATCTCCAACATATTGACAGAGCATTACAATTGTTAGCAGACAATCAATTATGTGCCAAGCAATCCAAGTGTTCATTCGGTCAAGAGGAAATCGACTATTTGGGGCACATTGTTTCAGCGAATGGGGTTCGCGCGGACCCAGAAAAAATCAGTGCTATGCAAAATTGGCCTCAACCAACCACCCTCAAGAGCCTTCGTGGTTTCTTAGGCCTAACAGGATACTATCGCAAGTTCGTCAAAGATTATGGAAAAATCGCCGCTCCTTTGACTTCCTTATTGAAAAAGGATGCTTTCACTTAGGGTGCAATAGCTGATCAAGGATTCGTCCAACTCAAATAGGTTGTGTAGCACACCATTTTTGACACTGCCAGACTTCACCAAAACTTTCACCATCGAAAGTGATGCCAGTGGCATCGACTTGGGTGTTGTTCTTCTCCAAGAGGGCCGACCAATTGCCTTCACTAGCAAAGCCCTTTCTGGCCGCAATTTAGCTTTGTCTACCTATGAAAAGGAAATGATGGCAATTTTACATGCAGTACAAAAATGGAGACCCTACTTACTGGGAAACCATTTTTGCATCAAAACTGATCATCAGAGTGTGAAATATTTCTTGGAACAGGGGGTCTCATCCCCAGCTCAGCAGAAGTGGGTCAACAAACTCATGGGTTATGATTATGAGATCACCTATAAGAAGGGAAAAGACAATGTTGTGGCTGATGCTCTCTCAAGAACCTTCGAGGACCAGCCTTCCCTCTCTGCCATCTCCATGCCCATTCCTAAATGGTTGGAATCTGTCCAACAAGGGTATGCAAATGATCCCTCCTTATGCCACCTCATTCATCAATTGGCCACTAACCCCTCTGCAGTACCGCATTATTCATAGGACGGTGCTTCTCTGCGATACAAGGGTCGTCTGGTGCTTCCCTAAATTCCAGACCTACATCAGGTTGTCTTCTATGAAATCCATGCTTCCCCCTCAGCAGGGCACTCAAGGTTTCTCAAAACCTATGAGCGGGCACGTCAACACTTCTTTTGGAAAGGCATGAAAGCCGAAATTAAACAGATGGTGGCTGAATGTGATACCTGCCAACGACACAAAGGTGAAACCACATTGACTCCCGGTTTGCTCACACCCTTGCCCATTCCTACTAGGATCTGGACAGATATTTCCATGGATTTCATTGAGGGCCTCCCTAAATCTGAGAGAAAAACAGTGATCCTAGTCGTAGTCGATCACCTCTCCAAATATAGTCATTTTTGTGCACTCAACCACCCATACACAGCCTCCACAGTTGCACAGGTTTTCTTGGATCAGATCTTCCGTCTTCATGGCATTCCTTGTTCAATTGTCTTAGATCGTGATGCCACTTTCACTAGTCATTTTTGGACGGAACTATTTCGTCGCACAGGCACAGTTGAAAATGAGCTCTGGGTACCACCCACAAACAGATGGCTAGACAGAAATAGTCAACAAATGCTTGGAGGCTTTCCTTCGTTGCTTTGCTTTAGAACAACATCAATGGGCCAAGTGGCTTCCCCTAGCTAAATGGTGGTACAATACCTCATACCACACTTCCACCAAAATGACTACCTATGAAGCAGTTTATGGTCAAGCACCGCCACCACTTCTTCCATATAATCCTGGCAGCTCACCAGTTCAGGCAGTTGACACTACTCTCCGAAACCGGGATCAGATTCTCCGCACCTTGCGAGACAATTTCCACATGGCACAAAACCGAATGAAGCAGCACGCTGATCAACACCGCTTCGAGCGTACCTTTCAACCTGGTGATATGGTCTTTCTTCGTCTGCAGCCATACAAGCAATCATCACTAAAACTCAAAGGGCACCAAAAGCTTGCTCCAAAGTTTTATGGGCCATATAAGGTTCTCCAAAAGATTGGGTCAGTTGCTTACAAGTTAGAGCTTCCATCTTCCTCCCAAGTTCATCCCGTCTTTCATGTATCCTGTTTGAAACAAGTTCTTGGATCCAACATCCGAGTGCAGACAGTTCTACCAGCACTTGATAATGAAGGCTCCATCCTTCTCGAGCCAGAAGCAATCCTGGACAGGGGCACCCGCCAACTTCGATCCCACTCCATCACAGAGGTCTTAATCCAATGGCACGGCATGCAACCAGAAGATGCAACATGGGAACCACTCTTCCAAATTCAACAACAATTCCCACATCTGAAGCTTTGAGGGCAAAGCTTTTTTTAAGAGGGAGGGGATGTTAGGAACCCATGCCTTACCTATATTAGTGTAATAATTGCTATGGACGCATATGCTTTGTAAGTCGTCCCTTAGAGCTTATTTGAATTGTCCCACATACAAGGGAAGTAGTAGTTGTTAGGATAGAGTTAGTATATAAGTAAGTGTTGAGGCCCAATGAAGGCATCCACGAATTCATTGTATTGAACTTGCTCAAAGGAGGTTGCCCCCTTGAAGTGGCCTGCTATCAATATAAGCTTTTTGCATTTCTGTTATTGGTAAGAGTTATTTTATTTTCACATATTTTGATTAAATCTGTTGTAGGAGGTAATCTGTTGTAGGAGGTTCATCACATTTGTAGACAATTGGTTTAACTCAATTTTCTGCCTTTCCCAAGCCTCCATCTTTTCCAATGCAAGAATACATAGTCCATTTATCTCTTCTGGATCATTGGACACATTTTGAAATAGACCATTCACTTCCTCATACTGAGAGTTAGAACAAACCTTTCTTGCATATGCTAGTATTCTGAGCTCTATTTCATTCATTTTTTCTTGAAGCCAATACTGCTCATATGCAACATCATAGCCATATGGGGAAGATGAAATCCGGTCCTGAGACTGATATGGCTCACAAGGAAGGTAAGAGTCATGCTCTTGATAATAAGGATCATGAGAAACTTGATAAGCCTCAACATAGCTTTGATAGTACCCTTGATAAGGCTGATTAGGCTCATAAATATCATGACTTGGCTGGTATGATCCATTATTGGGCTGATAAGGAAACATAGCATAGGAATTCTCTTCATACACAGCCATCAAAATTCATTCACGATAATGCAATAAAAATAGACTTACATGGAAGCTGCCCTGAACTATTATAAGCAATTGCTTGAGCTTGGAATCACCAAATACTTCTTGAAGAATACTACTGCAACTGCAATTTTATCAAGACCAACTAAAATAGGTCCCACCGGGCGTGCCAAAAACTGTTGTCAACCTAGAGCTGCGCCCTGATTCGAAGACGTGCACGAAATGGCCAGTCCTCTATCCGGCTGAAACAATGGGATCTCCTCACGAGGGTGGGTGCCTCAACGGTGAGAAGAACCTCCAGAGAACGCTGGTTCCTATATGATGTATCGATGAGGATCTCTACTCTATGCTGCGGACTACCGTGGAAAAGGGAGAAGGAAACTTAAAGGAGAAATCCTACCTAAAAGGGGGTGATACACCAGAAGTTTGATCCACTCAACTTGGAACCTTGAACACTGAACGAACAAGGGAAAATGAAGACCTTAGATTTCAATCAATCACTTATGCATAAATATTTCATGAAAGAGGTTCGATACAATGACCAAACCCTGAGGGAAAACGATGGAGAGAGGTCCGATACAAGACACTTTGCAACCACCTAACATCCACTTACAACTTCAGCAAAAAACATAAAGAACACTTTAACATAACCTGCACAAGGATAATCTAGCAACTAGGTATGAATCAGAATTTGGGAAGGGAGAGAAATCTACCACTTATGCAAATTGCTGAATAAAATATACACTATGCCAATGCTTGAAATCTGAAAGTACAGTCCTATTGATCAAAGAGGTTACACAACTCACCAATGGCATAGTCCGGTCTAACCAAGAGAGATTGGATTCTTTTTAATCAAGGCTGAAAGCCATTATATAGAGAATTACCAAATATTGGCGTTGAAAATTTGAAGAGAAGGATTCGCTTCGGTTAACTCAAAGCTTTACTTGGCCTTTCAATAAAATATGTTTTCTTTTGTCTTTGCATGAAGCTTCTTGCGCTTGAGGAAGTGCACTTGTCTCCGTTATGAACTGCCCACCTCTCTTTGCATGGAAATCCACGTCAATGTGAATTTTTACAACTCTACGATGCCGAATTGGAAAGTTTGAAAGGCTGAGTTGGACGAAGAGATCAGCTGAGTTGGTCGAAGAGATCATTCTCCTTTGCATGGAAAGCTCCTAGTGGATGCGGCGTTTAACAATTAGTCAACTCTAAATCTGGAACAGTCAACTCGTCATTTGAATTTGGAACTCCGATTGACGCTGAGTTGGACCCTCGGATGCATGAGTTGACTGGAGACGAGCAAGACTTCAACAGCCAGTCAACTGAAGCTTTGACCGTTGCTTGAAAATAGCCCTTGCTTGCATGTATTTTGTCCTATTCTGGTCTCCCTGTTCGTGTCTATTTCTGGTGGGATTCTGTATTCAACTCTTCGTCGGATTATCTATTTTCTATCCTCTTTTGCACAATCAACCTCCATTTCTTTCGGATTTCTTGTTGTCTCCTTGGCTTAATTCTTTCGGGCCTGTCTTCGGACTTTCCTGGTCATTTGAATTTCCGCGGACTTTTCCCCAAATTAATCCTTTGGACAAAAGTCCGAAGAATATCTTTCCTTTGTCTCTTCGCTTCTTGGCTTAGGACTTTGTTTGTCAGGTTTTCTCCTTGTCATTTTCCTGCGGACAAAATGTCTGCAAGAATTATCTCAGTCTTCCTCTGTCCTTCAGAATTCTCTCTTTCTTTGGGTTTCTCTCTGCGGCCCTTTCTCCGAATTTCTTCAAAAGTCCGAAGGTCTCTTCTTCACGTGTTTTTCTGCGGACTTTCAAGTCTTCCGAATTTCTTCGGACTTTTTGTCCGAAGGAATTCCTTCTGACAAAAAGTCCGAAGGAAGTCATTCCCTGGCCTTTGCAACTTTTTCAAAGCTTTCGGATTTTTTGCCGTCAACTTTTTTGTCTTTGCTATCGGCTTTTCTCATCTTGCGTCTTCCGATTTCCTTCGGACTTTTTGTCCGAAGGATATCTTCCCTTGCCTTTTCCTCCGAAATGTGCCCTTTGGCTTTTGAAATGTGCCCTTTGGGAAATTTGCCATGGTCCCTTCTGTTGATCAAGTGCCCTCCGCAAGGGCTAGTAACTATCCCTCTGTGCCCTTCAAAAAAATTGGAGGGCACCCGGGTGTTTTTGAAAAGGTTCTGAAATTGCTCCTGTGCCATCCCGAAGGGTAAGTGCCCTTCGGGAAAATTGGAAATGACCCTTCCGAAGGGTCTTGGGTGGACTTTTGGATTTTTCCGAAGTATTCCTTCGGACAAAAGTCCGAAGGAATTACTTCCTTTTGCCTTATGTGTTTTGTTGATTTGTTATTCCCTTGTTTAATGAACCATTCCTTCGGACAAAAGTCCGAAGGAATTCATCCTTTTGTAGCAAAGGCCCTTACCAAAAACAATGTATTCTTCTTCCCTTAGCGAGAGACGTGAACTTTCTGAATGGCGAGAGACACTCTGACTTGTGGAAGAATTGTCAACAAGCACACTACAAATCTTTAAGAACAAGATGCTATCACACAAACTCCACCAAGGCTACTCTAAGTGCATAAGTATTTCGCATAGAGGCACGGGAATGCAATGCAACACTAAGAGAGATGACAAACGATCCACAGACGATGTCTACACATACCCAAATGCGCATAG
Source organism: Torreya grandis (assembly GCA_037957365.1). Taxonomy (NCBI): domain Eukaryota; kingdom Viridiplantae; phylum Streptophyta; class Pinopsida; order Cupressales; family Taxaceae; genus Torreya; species Torreya grandis. The sequence goes on from JARHVA010000188.1 coordinate 2,400,614, forward strand.
GATATGCCCTGCAAATGAGTTTCGAGTTCTACACAAAGGTGTCGGGAATGGACAGTGATGAGAGGAGCGAACATTACCCACAGAGAAGGATCAAAAAACACAAATAGCATGCAGTGCGTAAGAAGAACAAAGGGAGATGAACTTAATTCTCGTTAATTTGCAAGATTCAGCCAACAGAAGTACTCTTGGAGTGCAAATTTTGGCAACGTGAGGTTGCCTAAAATGTGTCGACCCTTTTTATAATGAAGAAGGCTTTTATAAGATCAAGCCATTTTACAATTAATGCGCCACTTGGGGTGGCAGATACAACTTTTAATTCTATTGCGACGTCGTGCCCATGCTTCTTGAATTTTGTCTGGTGGTTCGGATTTAGGAGTTGGTGGCAGGATTCTTTCTGGGCCCACGTGTGTGTCTGAGAGTGGAAGATTCCTGGAAAAGTCAGAGGGGTGGCGTATACTTATATTCCGATGTCTGACTGCCGCTTCTACATTTACTTGCTCTGCCAAGGCCTCGGGTGCTGCTCAATTGCCTTTCCAACTACCTCTTTATACCTTGTTGCCATTTATCAATCACTATGCGGGCCTCCCCTGAACTGCGATGTCATTGCTTTATACCTAGGATCCACATCAGTCTGCGAAGTAGTATGTGCACAACATATATCGCAGTCTGCGATGAATGAGATCGCAGAAGCGAAACTCTACGATTTGGTGCGAGACTTCATCCTGAAGGTATGGGGACCCCTTTGAATAGGAAGGCGCATGAAATGGAAGACCCTGGGCGCACTTCTTACAATTTGGAACTGCTTGTTACACACCTCTACCTGCGCTATCTGAAGACTAGGGCTCTACGTACTTGATCCTTGTGCGCCACTTGGCTTGTGCGATGAAGGATCCTGCATGGGGCGCACGTCAGGAATGCCTAGTGGCGCAAATCAACATTTAGTCGAGGTGCAGATCTGTGTTGACTGCTTTAGGTGCGGGCATGGAAGGGAGGTGTCTACGCACGGTTTACTGTTAAGAACTCGACACTTCGTAGGTGCGCAAATCTTCTATAGGATCTTCGTGAGCTCCATGCAGGCTAGGGGTGACTTAGAAAGTCAACAAGATTGTAATGGACACTATCCTATATCATGGATAGTAGCATTCTTCAATATTGTATATGTTCTTAATGCTTACCAAAGATACAAAGGTGCATGTATCCCCTGAAATTCCAGAGTACCAGGTACACAACCATAACTGCTATCCTAGGGTGGGAACAACATGTTCTTGATGACATCCTAGGTGCAACTGGGATGCACCCATATTTAAGGTGCTTTAACCTCAAAATGGGCGCATCCACCCATGCATCCCATGTGGAAAAAGTGTTTCCATAATGAAAAATTAACACCAAAATATTGTTGATCAAAGTTTAGCCCTAGAAATGTTTTCCGGATTTGTATTATCAAAAAAACACTCTCTTGAAGTTGAAGTGGTTTTAAAACCAAAAAAATATGTTTCTACAAAAATTGAAGCAACAAAATCAAAAAATGAAATTATTTTCAGAAATGGTGAAGCACATGAAGTCCTGAGTAAAGGTGATATTGTGTTATAAATGTCAAATGGGAAGGTTTGTAATATTAGGGATAACATTGAAGATTTCTGGATAAAACCGTGTAGATAATTTTTAGATCAACGTTTTGGATCACACTCTGTGAGCCATCATCAGGATGAGAATATAGTATGAGTTGATTGCACACTTAGGTTTCTATTTTAAAGGTATCACCAATGACATGTTACGATGTTGTGTAGTGTAAGAGAAGAAACTAAATGATTTAATTATAATAATTTCCTATGATCTACTATGTAGTTTAAGAGAAGAAACTAGATGATTTAATTAAAATAATTTCCTATGATCTACTACCCAGCATTGTAGCACGTCATTGTTGATACCTTTAAAATTAAAACCTAAGTCTGCAATCACTCATACTATATTCTCATCTTGATGATGGATCACGGACTGTGATCTAAAAATTATCTACACAGTTTTATCCAGAAATCTTCAATGTTATTTTATGGACTTTGGAAATACTCTCTTATAATATTAGGGATCTCCTCTATGTCCTTGGTTTAACAAAAAAAAAAACTTTTTAATGTAAAAAATATTTACCAACAATTTAAGGCGGAATTCTATCTTGAAAGATAAAAACTTTGTTAGATTGTTACTATGATATTTAAAGAAAATAGACTATACACTTGATGCGGTTGGAATTGACCAAAGATAAAAGTTGAAAAGCATTCACGGCAGTCTTCAATATCGAATACAATAGCCGGTATGTGCATCTCAAGTTTCAACTAAGTTGATCTATTGAATTAAAAGGTCAGGGTGTTTGGACTGGGCTCCAATCAGAAACAGTAAGCAATTATGTCATGCTTGTGCTGCAAGTTACAAACATAGGAAATGCTTTCTATAATGAGTCTTGGCAAGCCCATCAAGCGTTTAAGTTGATGCATGGTGACATTTGTGGTCCTATGCAGACTGTTTCACTTGCAGGATCTAGGTAATTTCTCACCTCTGTCAATGACTTCACGTGGTAAATGTTAGCAATTTGGCCTGTCAAGGTCAAATTACTACTGCTACTATTCGAAACTTTCCCCAGAATGGTCAATTTCTCCTATACAGCTGGTCAAACTGGTGAATTATAGTCTAAAGGCATGAACAAAGGGATATGTAGGCAGTCAAAGTATCAAACAGAGTCATGATGAGGACCTACAGCAATGTTACACAATCAAGTGTGTCCACAAGGATGATATGTTGAAATAAGAAAGGTCTTTATCAAGATTTAGTGACAAGTGCTTATAACCATGAAGAAGAATGAAGATCAAATCTGCCTTTGAGCCTTCTTTGAGGTCATTGACAAGCTACAATCCGTACAAGGGGAAGACACCTACAACAAGTTCAAAAAGCATATCTCCTACTCAAAATGTCACATACAGTTATGAGGTTAACCTACAGCCCTATAGGAGGAATAACTTCGTAAGGTGGATAGGAGTGTCATGGAAAAAGGCATATTCAAGTTCAAAAGGCCTTTTATAGGGTTACTCATCATATGCACCTACAGTCAGTCACCAAAAAAAATAACTCTACAGGTCCCTTTTAGGGCTATATATCAATCTTTTCTGTATGGAGTTCTAATTTGAAAGGTTTAATCACAAATGGTTAAATAGTATGGTGGTGAAGTGATTCTATACAGGAGACATGGAGGGTGTGTTTATGTTTTGAAAAGAGACATATCCTTAAGATTAGACCTATAGACCTGTAGGTTCACTTACAGATAAAAGCAAAAGATCAGAAGCAAGAATACAAGTTTATTTTTTCGGACTTTTTCCCAAGTGTTGTCTTCTCAGAATTTTTTCGGGCTCAAAGTGGGAACAATTTCCTCAGACTTTTTGTCCGAGGGAAAAGAGATTTCAAAGGACTTTGCAAGAAATCCAAAAGAATTACAAAAAGGGCAGTTCGTTAAAAGGAAAGTCCTTAGCAAAAAAAAAACCCAAAGGGTATGTGCCCTTCGGAAAAGTTCATTACAAAAATCCCAAAGGGTATGTACCCTTCGGGAAAGCTCAAAACAGAGGTCTAAAGGGACAAATTCAAGAGGTCCGAAGGACTTTCCAACTTTTTCGAAAGAAAGGCTAGTTCAAAATTCCGAGGGGCTTCTTTTTCAAAGGGAAGTTCATTCACAGAAAACTCAAAGGGTATGTGCCCTTCGGGACAGTACATTTACAGAAAACCCGAAGGACTTTTCAAGGGCAAGTGTACCTTTTATGCTTCCGAAGGGTCACTTGGACAAAAGCCCGAAGGGCATCTTCAAGTTGCCGAAGGGTATCTTCGGAAAAGTCAATTGGCAAGAATCCCGAAGGGTATCTACCCTTTGAGAAGGTTCACTTCAAGATTTCAAAGGACGTTTTCAAGAAACCCGAAGGGTATGTGCCCTTCAGGCGAATCACCTTCCAATCTTCCAAAGGGTCGGTTTATGCTTCCGAAGGGTCACTGTTGAAGGCCCGAAGGGCTCTTTCTTTCAGAAAGTCCTTAAGACAAAAGCTCAAAGGAAACATTTCCTTTGGACATTTTGTCCGAGGCAAACAATTGGCAAGACCCGAAGAGCTAAAAGGCCAAGAAAAGTCCGAAGGAAATGTAATTCCTGTGGGAAAATAACCAAGGGAAAACCAAGAGACAAAGTCCGAGATAATTCCCGCAAACAATTTGTCCACGGGAAATTCATTGTGCAAAAAGCCGAAGAACAAATGCTCGACTCAACATTGGAAAGGAAATACACAGGAAAGACAAGCCAGGGGAAAATAGACATAGAAAAGCTACAAACAGATGAATGGCCCGAAGAAATGCATGCACAGAAGCGAAGAAACCGAGAGCAGAAGGCCAGGAAATAACAAGGAATTCAATCTAAATATATCTCCCACTCATCAAGATCCTTGTCCATGCAAGCAAGGGCTATTTATAGTGGATTGCAAAGCTTCAGTTGACTGTTTGATGAAATCACGCTTCTCCTTGGTTTTCATGCAATCCAAAGCTTTCAACGTTTCAAGCAGTTCAAGTGGATTTCTCTATCCAAGATGTGGCGTAGCTTTTCATGCAAGTGGAGACCATTGGAAATTGACTGGTCTTGAGTTGGAGTTGACTAGACAAACTTGTTATTCATCTTCCTTGTTTTCCATGCAAAGTGGAATAATCTCTTCTTTTAACTCAGCTTTCAATCAAATCAAATGGAGTTCCTTATTTAGAGATTTGGCGTAGTTTTCCATGCAAATGTGAAGTTTGATTTTCAATGGGCCCGCCATCCACACTTCTACGCCAACCTTGGATTCATGCATATTTGAAGATTTTTGGAGTGTATGGTTTATTTTTAAAATTAACCTTTCAAACTTGGCCCCACTGCCATACTTCTACACCAAAGTATGGAGAGGCATGCAAATTTTGTAAAGGGAAAAGATTTTATTGAATATTCTAAACATTGTAAAAGGTGTTAAGTCTTAAGTTAATTAACCAAGACTAACCCTTTCCCTTTTTATAACTACACTTAAGACTATTTTAGATTTTGTAAAGCTTATTTATTGGCTTAATCAAGCCATTTAGAAGGATCCCAGAAGTTTGAAGAAGGAAATTGTAAGCTGGACCAGTGATCAATAACGAAATTTATGTTCTGAATCTAAGTTTGAAAAGAAGAATAGTGTGTATTTGATTGTGCATCAACATATAAGTAAGATTTTTCTTCTTTTGCAAGTCCCTTTCTCACCTATCTTTCTCTATCTCAACCTTTTGCAGGTCATTTGAAGAGGTTTTCAACTCTTCATCTAAAATATTAATGCTTAAGGACAGAATTATAGATTTCATTTGATTATATATGTGCATTGATTTCAGTAACTTCAGAGGATTTGAACAATTCAGGGGCATCACCTCATTAGATAGGGTTTCTTTTTCAGTTTCCTTCTCCCTTTTCACCCCAAAAATCACAGTAGTCAAATTTATTGAAAAATCTAAAGGGAACCAACCCTCTGGAGATTCTACTCATCAAAGAGTCACCTACACTCTGAGAAGTTCCAACTGTATTAGGTAGAGTGAGGGTGTGCTTGCACATCTTCAAGCAGGGTGCACTCCAAAGTGATAACAGTAAATTTGCCCTTATTTTCTACAGTCAATGCCTTAACATAGTTTCCCATCTTCATCACCTTCAAAACAGTCATTAAATAGGAATAAGGAACAAATTGAATGTTATACACTCCATTAGCAGTGATGAATATACGTCTAAACAATTTGTAGATGATTGCACTAAATTTTAATTTGGTATTCAAAAGCAGCTTACGTGCTTTATATGCCACAAAAAAAAGCAACGTCATCGAAATGACCAGGTGTATGATCCAAGAAAATAAGTTGGAGTATAAGAAGTTTAACATAGTACAAATGACACCGCATTTTAAGAAAACATTTTCCAGGGTTCACTTCAAGATTACTCCCTATTTCTAAATTTTTAAAGGTTTCATAAAAACTCTGATCTTCGCCTTTGTTAATACCTTGAATTTGACCAAACTAATTCAGTTGGACAAAATGATTCTGGATTCAGCCAAATCTGGCCTGATAAGTATTATCACACGTCTGTATTTAATGTAGTTTGTCATATATTATTTTGATAGCTCTAAACCTGATATGCTTTGAATCGACCAAAGATAAAATTTGAAGAGCATTCGTGACAAATCATTGATATCGAAAGTTATCACCGGTGTGAGCATTTCAAGTATCAACTAAGTTGTTCTATTGAATAAAAAGAGCAGGGTGTTTGGACTGGCTCCAGTCAGAAATAGTAAACAATTGTGTCAAAAATGTGTGACAAACACAAAAAAAATTATAAGGCTTGGCAGGCCCATCAAGCTTTAATGTTGATGCATGGCAATGTTTGTGGTCCTATGCAGATTGTTTCACTTGGAGTATCAAGGTGCTTTAACAACTCTGTTAATAACTTCACTCGGTAAATTTGAGCCTTATTTTTGGCAGTCAATGCCCTAGTTATCTTCCCATCTTCATCACCTTCAAAACAGTTGTTAAATGGTAATGAGGTAACAAATTGAATGCCATACAATACATTGGTAGTTGTGAACATACTTCTAAACAATTTAACGATGATTGTGATAAGTTTGGTATACAGAGGTTGTTTACAGTGCCCTATATGCCACAGAAAATGGAAATGTATTACAGAAGAATCAAGTTGTCATCAAAAATAACCAGGTGCATGATCGAAGACCATAAGTTGGTGCAAAACACCGCATTTTACGAAAACGTTTTCCATGGCTCACTTCCAGATTACTCCTTACCCCTAAATTTTTGAAGGTTTGAAAAAATCTCTGATTATCACCTTTGTTAATACCTTGGATTTGACCAAACTTACTCAGTAAGACAAAACAATTCTGGATTCCGCCAAATCTGGCCCGGTAAATATGATTACAAGTATGTCATATAAGTGTAGTTTGTCTTATTTTATTTGATAGTTAAAGTCTAATAGGGATCTAGTGGGGCCCCAACCGTTTTCAGAACAAAAACATTATATCCCTCTGCTGTGAAAGAACACAACAAAGTTTGCTAGACAAAAATAACCAGAATCCTTATGGCAAACCAAGACTAAATAGAAAGTATAAACCAAGGTTTTGCTTCAACCAAGAGAAATCATGCTTAGTCTACCAATAGTTATGAGGGATACTGTCACAACAAAAAACACTGTACTACAGTAGAGAACTGTCCATACAATCTGGAAAGAAGTTGCCTTCCAAGAGATTGAGTAGATATCACTGCTGTTATATACCCAGTTACAGTAAGCCGCATGCCAAGTACTGGTTCCATTTCATAGCTGTCATGAAAAAAACTGCTAGGTGTGTATAATATTGGATAAGTATGAAAACAGAGTAGAATCTTATCCCAAGCAGACAATGAAAACAAAGAATTCCATATATTGAGTACAGGAGTAAATATTTAATCAATTTTCTGCCAAAACTTGCTTCCAGAAAACAAATAACCAATCCTGTCTACTGAAGAGAGGGGCCCATTGTAACAGATGCTGCCAAAATGATTCTCATCCCAGAGCATACAAGGTCAGGTTTTACCGTGAGCAAAGTGAAAGAGATGCCAACCAAAACTGCCACATGCACCAACTGTATTAGGACCTTGAATATCAAACTCATATTAAACAGGGGGTATCCAAAACAAACTGATAAACCAGAAAAAACACCCAAGTTCCTAACTTTTCAGAGAGAGACAGACCGAAACACCGAGAACACCAGGAATTCACAGGCCCAATTATCCATAGCATCCCTGAAAAATCATTGCAGAGATGAAATGAAAAGTGAAACTGTTTGAAGTTTTCAAGAAATAACACTTTAAAGTATGAATGATAGATTGAATGCCTTCCAATAATTAAGCTTGAAAAGGCATGTTCTGCGCACCACTTCAAAGCTTACCCCATTCATTACCTCTGGTGTCCAAACCCAAATCCACCCTATTTAGAAAATATTTTTCCTTGGAAATAGTCATCAACATGGAATTAAGCGAAATCATATCACAATACTAATAGTAAGAATGGTACTTATGATTAAGTGATGACAAAAAGATCTTTCTCATCCCTGGCTAATATATTACTAAGGACGGGATGGCCATATAATTTGAGAAGTACACCTCCATTGATGCCCAATCCTACACCAATATTAGCAAGTAAATCAGCAATGCAAATTCCCTCCCTGTATAAATGTGGAATGGTGAATCCTGTGGGCAAATTTAGCTGAACTGTGGCATCCTGAATGGTGGTGTCAATTTGCCAATTGCATTTTTGCTTAACACCATTGATCATAATCAAAGAGACTTCTTCTATGATTAGCTTATTCCAACCATTTTCCTTGGTGATGCTGAGTCTTCTTAGCAATGCCCTTTCTTAAGCCACATTGTTTGTGGTGGAGTTGTAATCCTCTGTGAAAACCAGCAGTATCTTCCCTCCATCAGGCAGACTGGGGTTATGTTTTAATACACCTTCAATGTTCAATTTTATGAAACCAGCCTTGGATGAGATCCATTTCACCAAAGGTCTTATGACCTTACAGACACGAACCCCATTAGTAAGGTAGTGCAGTTTGCCTTATTTGCATACTTGCAGATAATAATTAGATTCTAAGAAGTTATGTAATGACCACTTAAGTTGATTAGGATGGAATCACATTTTTATTCAGATGACAACTGCACCAAGTATCAAGGATTGATTGTGTAAGAACTTACTGACAAGACTCTGAAGAGACACCCCCTCTCAAAACCTATGATGGTGATCATCACCTTATATTATGTTGATCAACTTGGATTCCTTATTCACATCCTGTGCTGTAATCCTTTAATCAATAACATCATCATTCCATGCAGTTTCCACTTTATCTATCAAGCCCTCCAAATGACTTGGTTGTGATCATCTACAATCAACTTCTTGTCTCAATGTCCTCCTGAACGTGCAACTTGAAAAGTCTAAACTCCACACTTCATTGAGATCAGACATAATGTTGAGAATTCATGCTTGTGTTACAAGAGAGCCAATTGTGATTGGGCACAACATTCACATTTTTTTCCTCTTTTCCTTGGTAGCTCCCAGGCAGTTTTGGTTCCCAGGCTAACTAAGCATTGCAGCACTAATCTGATCTTGAAAGGCAGCTCCAGGCCAAGCATTGCAGCATCAATCTGATCTTGAAAGGCAGCTTTGGTCTCATGTCAGTTTCTTTGCAGATGCTATGATTTATTAGAAGACATATTAAATTTCTCAAATAGATTGTGCGCTTTGCATAAGCATTTAGGGGTTCCATTTATACAAGTGTTTTGTCATGGAAGTGGCTGAAACTGCTAACAAAATCTACAATAACTGTTTTCACCCAAAGCCGAACAAAATATCCCTGGCTGGGGTACAAAATACTGGTCCAAAGAGATTGAGATGCATTGCTATCTGAGTTTGGAAAAGAAGAAAAACTTCAGGCAGCGGCATCTGGGAAAGTTCAATCCATCCAGAAAAGGGGAAGGAGGCTTTTTCAAAGAATAGATCAACCTTCCAATCATCACTCATTGCACTTTGAATGTCTATCCAATGATTAAATAAAAAAGAAAATCGAATAGAGTGCATAAATAGATAGCAGTAAAAATTAAAAGAGTTGGGACAAGATTATCTTGGATGAAACCTTTCTAACATTCTTGTTACTAAGGGAAACGAGCAAAAGACTAGATCTGAGATAAAGTTGTCTCATCTTCTATTTCCAAAAACGTAAGGAAAAAAACCAAAAAAGGGCTGACCTCATTGAACAGAGTATAATAGTAGGAGGAAACAAATATCAAAGCCATGATAATGGATTTTTGTATTTAAAGCATAGTTACCAGGTTCGGAAATCCGAATGCGTTTGGGAGGCGGAAAAAATGCGGAATGCAAAATTTTTGAAAAAATCCGGTTCAGAAAATAAAATTATATATATATATGCAATATATTTCAATCTACTAAGGAATGAACATTAATTTAACACTTGCAAAAATGAGAAATGCATAAGAATTTCAAATTGAATTACATTAAAAGATAGCAAAATATTCATAGTTTAGAGCCTAAGCTCAAAATTGATATAAAGCTTAAGTTTCAAACATTTGCAACATCAAACCCAGCTTCAATATCAAAACTAGCACTAGGACTAGCACCATCAGCGAATCCTCCATCCAGCTCATCAACACTATCAATATTTTTCTCAACTCCTTCAAAGGATGGTTCTCCAAGATGAAGATTGTCATCTTCTTTTGCACGATTGTGCTCAAGCAATCTTAAATTGCTATGAACAAACACAAGATCTGATAGCGTTTTGGCTCCTAGTCGGTTTCTCTTATTAGCATGGATCAAATCACGCGTGCTCCAATTTCTTTCGAATGCAGAAGCACTGGCACATTGACTGTGGACACGCACAGCAAGCTTTTGTAACTCTAGAGTAGAAGAACCATACGTCTACCACCATAAATGGGGATCCATGCTAACAATGTCTTCTTGTGCCGCTTTAAACCACTCGGCCACTCTCTCCCAATGTTGAGACCACTCGCAGGCAAGCAAAATGGGAGCCACTACACCTTCGAACGCGTCCCCTGCTCTCCACCTTCAAATGCGTCTCTTGCTCTCCACCCTTTGCGTGCCTGCAAAGTCCTCACGACTCAATCTCTCACTCACAGTGACTCGGTGGCGTTGTGTTTCATTTTGTTTCATGAAGAGTGCTATAAATTAAAAAAATTAGGGTTTGCAACATACGTTGTGGGTACGTCTGTATATATATATGGTATGGGTACGGATACGGGGACGTCTCTGGTACGTGGGTACGCCATTTTTCAAAAACCTTGATTTGGATACGTCGTGGGTACGTTTGTATATACTGGTACATGGGTACGCCATTTATACGTTGTGGGTACGTCTGTATATATATACTGGTACGTGGGTATGCCATTTATACGTTGTGGGTACGTCTGTATATATATACTAGTACGTGGGTACACCATTTATACATTGTGGGTACATCTGTATATATATATATATATATATATATACAAACGTACCCATGACGTATCCAAATCAAGGTTTTTGAAAAATGGCATACCCACGTACCAGAGACGTCCCTGTATCCGTACCCGTACCCAAACAACATAGCATCAAAATATTAAAAAATTTAGGGTTTGCAGCAATATTTTTAGGGTTGACTATTTTCTACTATATATATATATTGTATATTACTCATTTTTTTAGTAAAACACTTGAAACTACATAGTATGAAAATATTTGTCTATAAATGATAAAAGTTAAAACACTTAAAATTATATAATATTCATTCATTCATTACTTCAAAGACAAAATGTACATTCAAATCTAGAATAAATCATCTCGATTGCCCACAAAATCATGAATGCCACTCCCATTATTTTTCAACTTTATCATTTACTGACACTTTCTCTCACAAGGGCTCATCGGTGCATTGAATCTCACATAGTGCATGCCTTAAGGGGTGCACTGGGAATGGGGTGGTATCGGCTTGTGGCACTTTGCGAGAGATATTCTCATACTATTCTATCACGCATACATCCCTTCATGCAGCCTTCATACCTCCTATGATGTCTCCTTGAAATCTTGAAACCCTGAAATATGGCTAAGTTTGAAACCCTGAAACCCTGGAATCTGACTAACTCTGAAATATGATAGGATCCTCCAAAACCTAGAATTTGCATTATAACTCCTAGCAGTCCGAAACCCCTCTCAAACATCCTGAAATATAACTAGATGTCCATATATAAATGTAAACTTATACTTAAATGTTTATTTTATTTATAAACTATTGGGTTCGGACTAGATTTACAATTTCTAAATTTTTTTGTTGACTTCCATTATTTCTCCCTGTTGGTACCTTTCCAGATGTACCCGGGATGTACCGGTCCCTGCAACACAATTTTAATGTTGAAAAATACAGCAAACCGAATTTATTAATCTGGAAGCCCACAAAAATGCAGAACGTTCCGGATTTTGGCCAGATGCGGCCGAATCTGGTAACTATGATTTAAAGACCAGAGACAAACAATAACAGAGGAAGAACATGTAAAATAGAAAAAGAAACTCAAAAATCAATAGCAAAGTTTCATCAAATAAATTCAAGGATTGCATACTCCACGATGATTGTCTCTCTAACAGTTGTGTACTTGTCATGATAGAGCAGAAGACATGCATACCCTGCCATAATAAACTTCTTGGAAAAATGGAGTGAAGCCAATTTTTCCTTATGCATAAGGGCATGATCTCCAAATTACAAGATATGAAAAATGAAAGGAACAAGCATTACAAAGGTTTCAACTATTCTTATTCTTTAAAGTTTTCTACACAGCAGTCAGCCCACAGGTAAAATAAAAATGCAGAAAAAAACACACCTCATCTTTTTCTGGTGTTGTGGGACAGCCCACAACCTCCGGGATGTCAGTGGGATAGTAGAACCAGTTCACTCGTACCCACTTTGACCCAGTATCATCATCCTCCCATAAAACCTGAAAGTATAGAGATATACATAAATCCATAGCTACACGAAAAAATAACTTTGACCAAACACGAAAAGAAAAAACAATCCTCACCCAAACAAAAATATCAGAGCAATGCACCGTTTAGAGGCTGGTCGTCCCAGCATGTATTTTATATGACAATATATTCATGCTTCAAATGGAAACTTGATATGAAAGAAAAAAAAAAAGATTCTTATATTAACAGCGCAACAAAAATGCTGCCATTGTTCCAATGAAAAAAAAATGTGATGGATCTAAGCAAAAAGATTCTCTTTCAGACTGTACATGTGACAAGTGCCCAAAGCATCTCCAGCATATCATATATTATAATACATAAGTGAGGAGTACCTAAAGAATTTCTTGAAAATTAATACTAGTACATCAAAGGCAAAATAGACTAAAATAAAAATAAACTGCAGAAAGGCTTGCAGTGTGTACATCGAGTGTCTATGTGTAGGTTTATCATTGCTACCAGAAGATGGGGGTATGGATATGGTTGCGGCATTTTGAATATCAGGGTACACAGATACAGAGTACACCTGATGCAAGCAAATTTTAAATTAAAATGCACTGTCATAAAAATTGAATCGTGAATGGAAAGGAGGTGTTTCTCTCAGCTGTCCTCTGGTGCTATGCATCCCAGACCTGCAATTCAAGTTGACATCTTGCTCTCTTTTTCATCAAAATCTTGCTGATATGTTCTGCATTCTCTCCAAGTTTCCTGGTAATTCTTTTGTTTATGAGTGACCAATAGATTGTGTGGAGTCTTTTGACCTTTTAATGATTATGGTTGGCATTTATTTTTCATTTATATTTTTCCCTTTTGCTTTTGTTTTTTTTCTTTTGGCTTCATAGCACCTCCACTGGGATATCAAGCGATGCCTCCTGAATTCTGGAGACATCTACTATAGCAGAGATATGTCTCCTGCACATCTCCATGCCTCTCAGATGAATAGCTGTCTACCAAACATGCACATTACTCCAGAGAAGATGTTTCTCAGATTCAAAGGAATTTTTGTCAGGAAAAGGAGACTTTTTGTTTGGCTTCATGCACCTAACCATGTGTCAAAAGATAATGTCCAAGAATATTCACGGTCGTTGAGTCCAAATTTAATATGATGCCCTGTACCTCCTTGACGCCATAGTCAATGAATGCACAATTAAAAATTCAGTTTTAGAGTTTGACTCCCAATGAGGTTAAATTGTTAAGGTTTTGAGTAGCTACCTAGATTTCACTATATAAATGACCCTTATAAGTCAAGGTCGAGGAATCTCTCATTACATTATCCAGTTAAGGTATGGTCTTTGGGTGTGATCATTTAAGAATATACTAGCAAGGATCACTCTATATCATACGAAATAACATGGGGATTGATAAAGATTCAAAAAACATGCAAAACATGAAGAGTTGACCAGCCCATTCCTCTCCAAATAAAATACATAAACAATTGTCAATTCAAATCCTGTTACTATTATTTTTGAAAGAAAAGACATTAGGTTTGTTGTCACACTGTACTCATAACAATGTGCTTTTAATTCCTGTGTTACTACATGGCTAGCTGTTAATCCTTGGTAAGGGGCAAGATCCTTAGGCCTGGTCGCTGGTCATATCTTGGTTTCGGCTCAATTTATGCTCCAATAGCAATCTGCATAAGAGAGAATCCAACATTGGGAACATATAGCAAATAACTTCCACTCGATGTAAAACACTCCTGGTGGTGATTCCAAAATGGTTAAGTAGGCTGGTAATAGGGACAGAGCTGACCTGACTCAGATGTCCAATGTAAAAAGCAAGCTTAGAACGGGTGTAGGCAAGGACTGCACATTGCAGATAAAAATTGGAAACAGATGCACAAGAGTCAATTCGTTCTCAAGGCGTAACAAGAAAAGTAGGGATTCCAGTAGTCCATCCAGATGGTTTGACAGATCTAATGCAAGTAGAGATTTTTTCAATAATCAGTTCATCTAATATAAGTGTTTGAATTTATCATTTCGCTACAGGAACCCACCATCTCAGTGCTTTTACACGTCTCAACTTGACTCAAGGGCAAGAGAATATTAGAACCTTCTCTAATTTAAAAGTACATCTTGCACTGAATATTAGAACCTTCTCCAATCGCAAAACTGTTTTATTAGAGAATTTGAGTGGCAAGATTAAAAAACATTGTCAAGAATCTACATATAGTAATAATTCATAAGAAATGGTGAGGGGCAGATCAAAGAGGTCTGTATGCTTGAGCTCGTTCATCAGTTCAATGGCTTCAGTCATTGTTTGTGGCCAAATGATTTATACGAGATTGTAGTTTCATTCTTCTTGGCTTAGAATTTAGTTTCACCTCTTGCTATTTCCATCCTCAAGCAGGTTTGTCTAAGTTTGTCAAGGTCACAAAATTCATGTCACTTAAATTTGAGGGTTCTTCTGACTATCCTTCTGTTGTTTCATCTTTCTATTCCCTAAATTTGGCCTTGAACGTTGTTTTTCAATCTTTCGGAGGGACTTTTATTAATCTGAAAAAGGATTGTCGAAGCTTTTTCATACTAGTGTTGAGGCTTTCTATGTCGGCCCTGATAGAAATCCATTTGGGGAAAATTGGTTATCCGCCCCTACTCATGTGAGGATTCCTCATTGCTTTTTCGATTTCAATGGCTTCTACTACTACATGTGAAGACGTGAAGACATGCCAGGGAAGGGAATGGAAAAGATGTCAATTAGAGATTTGAAGGCAGTCATTGGTTATATTTCACTCCAATGCAATCTACATGGAATTACTCAAATCGTCATCTAACAACAAGAAGGGCGGTTGAATGTGTTCACAAGGATGTACATGGTCGCTTCAGAGGAGTGCTTCGGCCACTCCATCTATTGACCAAAATCATTCAATATTGAAGGGCATGGAGAGGGGCAAACCAAAGAGACTTGCATGCTCGAGCTCATTCTTCAGTGCAATGGCTTTGGTCATCATCTGTAGGAGCATCCTAAATATACAAGATTGCAATTGTATTCTTCTCTTATTAAAATTTGGATGGTTGGCTTAAAAAACAATTTTTAAGAACCTTTTGGGAGAGGAAAATTAAAGAGTCTCACATGCCTGAGCTCGTTCTTTAGTGCAATGGCTTTAATCATCTTTTATAGAGACAACAAAAGCTATATACAAGATTTTAGTTTTATGCTTCTTGATTAGAATTTGGTATCAATTCTTACTAGTTCGATCCTTAGAGAGGATTCGTCTAAGTTTGACAATAAGTTGCAAAAGTAATGTTGTCTCAAGTTTGAGGTTTTTCTACCTAGCCTTCTATAGTTTTATCTTTTTATACCATACATTTGGCCCAAAAGTTTAGTTTTGTTCTTCATGAAGATATCGTTTGAATTTGAAAAGGGATTGCAGAAACTGTATTGTCCCAGTGTTGAGGCTTTCTTGTTTGTCCTGTTATTCGATTATTCAATCTTGTTTCAGGTGGAGACATGCCAAGAAAGGGTGATGGAAAACATGTCGATTGGAGATTTAATGGCAATTTTTTGTTAAAAATCGAAAAAAATCTGTAGGCAATTACCTGTTTCATCATCTAGAAAAAAGAATGGCAGCCAAACGAGTTCGCAAGGGCTTGGATGGTAGGCTTGAGATGAGCACTTCATCCTCTCCACCTTGTGTCAAAAAGGGAAACACCATGTAGTGGAGGTAGACCTCTTATCCCAAAAATTGGAAGAATTTAAGTCAAAGATCATGAAAAAGATCAAAAACCCTAATGTTCATCACTAATTGGAAGAAACAGTCCAAGTGGGATGGGAAATTGATAACTTATGTGCAACTAAGTTCCAAGAGGGCATAAAAGCCCCAATCCTTGACTTAGGTCCACACGGACTCGCTAAGATGTTTAGAGCTTTGACTTAAGGGCAATGGAATCTCGCTAAGATCTGTACAGAACCTGATCCTCCCTGCTACACATGGACAACAAGAATAACAAAGGATCTATGAGAACCTGCTCAAACACTTCTTTGAGCTTATTGGAGCAACTCAAAGATAGTTCAAACAGTTTTTAAGGTTAAAAAATTACACTAGGCCACTTGGTAACCGACTTACAAGAAAGAAAAAAAAAATTATTTATTATATTAAAGTCCATGGATGACCAAAAGTAGGTCAATGGGACTCAAGAATACAACCATAAACAATAGAAAGTTCAAGGAAAGAGAATCCAAGAAGCTAGAGTACAAAAGACAAAGTAAAGCAATGTATGACTAACAAAGGTGGTAATGGAACCAATACAAATAGCAATGGTGGCCGAACAAGGAGCCCCAAAAGCATGTGCCGATGAATACTAGAAGACCTCATTGAAAATCTCTATCTTCCCTGATGTGGAGGGGTCGTTTGACACGTCATCAATCGTTGTGAAAAGCTCTAATAGTGTTCATCGAGGAGTATCCAATGTCGGAGGGGCCCGGTTGGGAGATCCTAAGGGGAAGCAAAGCACTTCCTCTAGAATCTCCCCTAACATCCAAGGCTGAGGTACTTCCCATAGTACAAAATAAACCTGTAATGTGAGTCTGCCTCTATAGTCTAGGGGTGGTTGGTAAGTAGAAGATCCATGTTGTCTGAAAGGGACAGAGCCACGCCGGCGGGAAGAAGCAGAGCCATGGTGCTGAGGCAAAGCAGGCTAGGGGATCTGAGTAATCTGAGTAGTACAATGAAGAGACCATCCTCTACTAAATGAGACAACTACAATGCAGGTGGCACAATGTAGTATAATGTCTTTCAGTTTTGTTGTGTCACTCAGTATGATGTTTCTCAAGCCATTCTCAGTCTTGCTTTGAATATTATTAGTTTTAGCAAAATAATATAGAGGGTGTAAAGTGTTTTTGTTTATTTATATGGATAAAAAATGTCGGTCTTGTCCAATGCTTACAGCAATTTGAATTTGGGTCCCATTATTTGTTCCTACCTCGTATCTATTACATAAAAGATTATATCGTTTAGGAAAATCCAATTCCATGGTTGTAGTCACATTTTGACTTCTTGACGATAGGATTAGATCTAGATGTGTTGAATATCCTCCTTTTTGAATCAAAACGAGGTTCCCATGTATAGAATCCTTTGTAATTTATCAAATAAAATATAGATGCATGCTATAAAAGTGGGGAGAACACCCCTATTTATAACAAGAAGGTGCTTGCTCAATAAGTTACTAAAATATTACTAGATGCACTGAACCTTGTATCTAATAAAGGGGAGATATCACTAATAAGCTTTATTTTTGTTCCCTCTATACTTCTAACGATGGTAAATTCAATTGTTGTCACACCGCTTCACAATCCAATAGAAGCTTGATCCGCAATATATCCATGCAAATATTTTCCACTTCTCTTTCACAACAATAATCTTCATGGCAAATATTTTTCCCACGGGACAAATGAATTTGATAATGGCCATAAGCCTAGGATACACCACAAGCCCACTTAAATTGTTCTAATAACACATGATATGAACCCAAAGGGCTCCATATTGATTGACAAAATGATGATTGTAACGAAATGGTAGTAAAATTTAAGATGAGCAACACAATGAAGATGAGAATTTTTTATCTTTTTTGGTTCGAGGGAAATCAAGGACCAGGAGCATACCCTTAACCTTAAGTTGGGACTTCCGTCCTTGGACCAGACACTATAACCCCGGCAGCACGGGGAAGCCCCAATCCCACACCACAATTAAATTGGGGCCTCGAACCCATAACTACCACATATGGAGCACTTTAACACAACCTCCCCAACCGATTGGGCCATCCCAGTGGGACTTGAAGATGATAAATATTAATACCCATTAAAAAATTATTAATTTTATTACTTATCTGACTCAAGAAGTATTTGTTGTCTTCATAAATTACTTCCTTTGATCAACTCCTTATCAGATACATACAAAAAAAATTATGTAAATGTTTTTAGGCCATTCTTCTTTTTTGAAGTTTATTTGGAATTCAAACATTGCATCCCGCCCGTCCTAGGCCAAATGCAATTGTTCAGGTTGTATTCGAGCCAATACCATACATGGATCCTAGCTGAATGGTGCTAATACAAATATCCATGCCTGGAAGGGGGTAAAACCAGTAGCCTAAAAAATCATTGTGCAAACATCAAGCCTCACTTATGTGGCAACATGTTCCACGTACTTATATGCGGCAGTGGCACTAACATACTTCTACGTGGCACTAATTTCGTTAGTGCAATTCCACTAGTCAGATTGAGCGATCAGTCAGCATATCCAAGTCACCTTCTTAGATTTTGTCTGTCTTTAAGCCTTGCCAAGTTTTTTATTGTTAACCTTTTGTAAGATAATGGTAAACCAAGATATTCCAATGGTTTGAACCAATCGTTGATATAGTAACCCAATATTAAGCTTATCATTAAACAAACTAAATATAAGTAATCTCTACACCTATATCAACCCACTTAATTACAAAGCAGTCCTACATTCTGAGGTTAAGATATCTTCCCAAGGTTTCAACAAACATAAGATGCAGACTACTAGATAAACAGCACCAATGTTGGATGCCTTAGAAGTGGATTAAAAACTGGAAGTCTTCCATTTACTAGATTGTGGTTTTCAATTGGTAAGGCTTGGGACTCAAACACTAACCTGCACTCATTTGCCACCCATGTTCAAGCTCGGTTATTGGAAGTTCTCCAACAAGGGATACACACTCAACAATGACATGCAATCATGGTGATCTGGGGGTTGCACCTAATCACAAGAGGAATAAGTAATAACTCCAACCCTGCAGTGAGATCCCAATGGTCTCACCTTTATAAAGCTGGCAAGAGATTTTTCCTTCAACAATTGGGTGTTGGCACACCAAGAGCCCTAAAAGCAAGTAGTAGCCCAATTTACCCACTGAGGAGAAATTTTCATATATCAATAACACAACTTTAAGAGAATAAATACACTCAGTCAAAACTGTTTGTCATGTCATGTTTGATAAGCATAGCCTTATCTTTCAAGTTAAAACAATTAACTCAATATCTATCATCTTCCTTTAAGGAAACTTCCTTGTACCTTGGACACGATGTCAGGAAGATTTGGCTCCTATTAGCTATAATTTTAAAGTTTTGTACACATTGTGCTGCAACGAAAAACATACCTAAATCTTTAAATAGTTTTAGCATATTTAATTTCAAAATAGACTGGAAATGGCATTTAAATCTTTCATTACTTTCCTGAGTTATCTCAATTCTTCCAGAGCTACTTGAAGTTCATCGTTTGGAAATTTGCAATTAGCTTTGAAACATTTTTTTATTGAAAATCACCTTGCCCAAGATCTTTATTTTTTGTAGAAAAAAATAACGTCTCTCAATTCCTCAATTGTGACCTGGGAATAGACATTTTGAGTTTGAGTGATCAACTTTGGAATGGACTAACGACTTTTTTTCTAAACAGCCTCCATCAATTTTCGTGTCCATGAACAACTCCTCAAAGTCAGTCGTTTATTTATCCATGATCAATTTAAAATACTGATATGAAATTTTTAATTTTTATGACAAGTGTGGATTTGTACAAGAAAACCTCAGTAAGTATTCAAGTACCCTCCTTTTGTCCACAGTTGACTCAGGTTTCCAAAGTTCGAGGAGATTGATGAAAGGAATTGGATGTTCAAGATAAGATTCCCACCAAGACCTCAAACATTTTTAGGAATTCTACCAATTGTAACCAAGAAAGATTGAAATTGAACGTCCAATTTACATATTTTCTCTATGTTCCTTTTTTCCATAATGATTTAAAACCATCTGAAGAACCTTAGGAGTCCACTGTGATTAATTGAAGCTGAATGATAGGTTTTAACATTTTTGACAGCTTTATCTAATATTTTTATTCCCCTTTATGTTTCTTTTATTAAAACTGAGGGTTTTCATTCCTGGGCTCTTAGATTACTTCAAACTCTTAAACATTTATCCTACCCATAATATAGGTAAAACCCAGCTCATCCAACCTGTTCTGCAATCCATCATCAATGTTTGTTGAGATTACAAAGCCTATTTTCTGCCTTGCAGTGGGGTCTTAATCTTCCCCTGCTTATGCCTCTCGAAGAGATTTTCAATAATCTTCCACTTCATCTGGGTACTACGGTGACAGACCTGTCTCTTGGGACACCCAGGTTGCCTTTAGGTGTTTAAGTTGGTAATCCACTGACATTGTTCAGAAGAAGAGACATGTCTTTTCATTGGAAGATATTCTGGAGGAGAAACTTTTGAAGATGCATTCATAATTTGGACTGTAGTTTGACTGTCCACTTACTTTTCTTTTTGGTTCTTCAACAAGACCCTAAAGAAAATTGCGTTATTTGGAATTTTTAATTCCTTTTTTTGCATAGAAACTGCTTGGAATTTTCTCAAGATTCTCTATTCATCCTCTTTACCTCTGCTTTTTCACTGTATCTGGAGTTTTTCCATGGCTTCATGAACTCCAATTCAGAGTTTGAATGCATGTTTCCTCAAGCATCTGATAGTTAAGGGCTCATGCACAGGTTCAACAGCAGTAACAATAGAATTATCCTGCTGTCATGAGCAGAACAGAACAGATACATGCACAGTAGATTCACACTATCAATAGCAGAATGTAGCAAAGATTAAAGAATAGATCTTTAATAAGGAAATGGAGTAGATGAAATTGCAGATCTCAGATCTGAAACAGATAATAGCAGGTGACAAGTGCAGAATTATAGAAGGAAAGTAGAACCACTCCAAAGGGACAACCTCCCAAATCCTTTGATTAAGAATATAACACGCAATTTGATGCCTAACAAACGAATACCTAGCTTCTATATATAGCAATCATTAGGTTGGAGGTGACCCAAAGCCCAATCAGGCCAGCTACCTAGAAAATATGAACTTAAGAAATTAAAATATGACTTGACAAATGGTTATACAGGCCACAAGTCAGCTATAAGAATGGAACACAACTTGATGCCTAACAAATGAGTAACTAGCTTTTATATATAGCAACCACTAGGTTGGAGGTGACCCAAATCCCCAATCAGGCTCTGGCTAGCTACCTAGAAAATATGAACTTAAGAAATTAAAATGTCTTAATCAATGCTTATGCAGGCCATAAATCAGCTACTTCATAACCTACTAACATGCAAAGGGTCAGGGACATAACATATGCCCTCCACCTTAAAAAAAGTGTTTCCCTCAAGACTTGTCAACTAAAGGTGGTCCTGTAGAAAGTGCTCATCCTCCCATGTTGCATCGTCTGCTGATAAATTCTTCCACTTGATGAGAAACTCCGATTCATTCTTTTTCCCCCTTCCTTTGAAGTAATCAAGGGGAAAAGTCTGGCCAAATTCCTACATTTCATGAAATTTGGAGGATTTAAATTTTAAAATGAACCTGCTCAAGCTACCAGCATTCGCATTCTGCATTTCATTTCGCTTTATTACTATTCCTTTAAGATCTATATTATTTGACTAAAAAGATATAAATTGTATATTAACATTCTAACATCCTCTAACAATTCTAAGCACTTTGATGGGTCAACTAGATATTGCATTTTTTCATTCAAACTTCTATTAACTTTTCATACCAACAGCCTTTTTACCACTAATTCCATACCCACCTCCCTTTGCTTTGCATTTTTTCAAGTTTGGCCAATAATTGTACTGGTGTGATTATTTGTATTGTCAAACTTCAAGATGAGACTGGGTTTTATTTTGATGGCATCTTCAGGCCCTCTCAGACCTGACAACAAATATCCCATCGATTATCCAATCAAATGAACACTCACATTAAATAAAATGGACAATGATTAAGTACAGTGCTCCCATTTTGCACTTAATTATGTTTTTGCTTAAGATAAAAATATATCATATTGTACTCACATAGAAAACTGACATATGATAACAATCTGTGGCCATTACAACTGACTGGTTGGGGGCTGAGACCAGATTAGTTATGATACCTAAGAAACTACTGTACATATACATCAGCATTGAGATACCCCCACAAACAAATTTGGGTCTGCACAAAATAACCCATAGCATATTATGCCAAAAAGTTGGTTCTAGAAAAACCGTTCTCACTAAACAACAGGGAACAAAAACTAGTTGTGTACAAAATCATGTAAACACATAACATAGTCCTTTATCTCATTTAGCTCTGTTTGCACGTCCACCATCTGCATGTCTTGCTTCTCAGCTAACTCCTCAACAGTCACTCCAAGTCTGTGCTCCATCTCGAGCATGTGTCTTATAGGTGACGGATATGGTCTTGGAAAACACGCATTGCAAGGGTAATACCGTTGGCAGCCCATCCTGCAATGCTGCCAGGTATGGTAATCACCGCTCTATCCAATCTCCCAGCAACATTGTTGTCAATGGTAGTTGTGGACAAACTGACCCTGGCTGCTAGATTATCAACAGCGTCCTGCACTGTAATGCCCAACCAACCCACAATTCTGTCAAAGCATTTAAATTCCTCTTCAATTTTCATTGCATTTGCTGATATTAAGAAGACAAGCAGCAGCCTGAATGTGTACCATCAAATTCTTGTGACAGCACTAATTGCATTGATGGCTATCAGCCCTTCCTTCTTCCAGCTTCCGCATCATGGATTTCTAGATACATTATAGGCACAACTGGGGTATAGTCATCTGAGTCTGAATAAGCTACCATTGTTAAAGCTTCAAAGTACAATTCATTGATCAGACAGAACACATGAATTGATACTCACCTTTTGATAACCCAAACCTCTGTACATCTCACAATTGCTGTACTGTATTGCAGATTGGGCCATGTCCTTGGATCCAGCATTACATCCCATCAAAACTGATCGCATCAGACCTCAGGTGCTGTTGTAAATATCTACCATCCCATGAATAATTATGCATGATATTATTATCAAGCAATTAATAAATTGGTGAGACAGGGTTTAAAAGATAAACCCCTGCAACATGTTCAAAGCCCCCACAGGGTGCCATGTTGCTGCTGACATGACATGCCCTATCACATTGGCACCAATCTTAGCTCCATCAGCTTCTCCTGTGTTTGTCGGAGAAGGTTGTCTGCCTACCAGGTGTCTTTTTGTCAGGCTTAGAGTAAGAGTCCAACCTGTCTATAGTGAAGCACTAATGGCACGAAATGCCCCATAAGTACTCTCTCAATTGACAATTCCATAAGCCCAACCTTCCTTCCACACAGAACTACACATTTGTTTTTGTCCACTGAATGCACTATCTTCTTGCACTTGAGATTTAAGCTCTGCCCAATCTAAATCTTCAGCATTTTCCCTTTCCACAGTGAACTTTTCTTCTGCCCTAAGTAGCCGATCCTGGTACTAGTACGGATACAAATACAGGATTCGGGTACACAGACATGGCAATTTTTTTGGGCCTGGTTACATTTTTTGATACGGCCGTACAAAAGTATATATAAAATATTAAAAATATAGCCATATAAGCAAAATTAACTACATAATATGAATAGAATAAACAAAATAACTTAAATAACCACAAAACATATTGATAATTCAATGCCAAATGTCATGATATTCGATAGTCGAACTTAGATTAGTCTTAGAATAAGTACATAATGTAAATGTTACAATGTATGTACAAAAATAAAGACAAATCAACATATTCATTATTCATTATATTCTTATTGGTCTTCAATGTCTTAATCAAAAGCATCATCATGTGGTTCATTCATAGTCATCGAAAGCATCATCATGTGGTTCATTCACAGTCCTTAATTGTAATGGTGTAGGCATCATCATGTGGTTCATTCATAGTCATCTAAAGCATCATCATGTGGTTCATTCACAGTCCTTAATTGTAATGGTGTAGGATTAACAAAAGGAAGGAGTTTCAATCCTAAGCAATTGAAAATTCAAAAAATGAAACACGAGAGAGCAAATGTGCAATGAGAGGCAAAAATGCAATGAAAGGTAAATGTGTTATTGTTGTTATTTTCTTTTGATAAAATGAGTGTGAATGTTGCTTTTAGGGTTTCCCCTATACTTTATTTTAATTGTTTTTTGAAGTCCATATTTGAAATTTTGTAAAGTGTAATTTAAAAAATAAAAAACGTCCTAGGCCCACGATCCTGTGGGAGGACTCTGGATCCTCCCAGATACATCCCAGATTTCCCTTGTACTTTGATTTAGTTTTAATTTTTTTTTGAGGTCTATAATTGACTTTTTGTGAAGTGAAGAAATTTTTTAAAAAAAGGTCCTAGGCCCAGGATCCTGCTGGAGGACTATGGATCCTGGGACGTATCCGGGAGGATCCACAGTCTTCCAGCAGTATCCTGGCCATTTCCAAGCAGGATCCTCTGTATCCAGGCAGGATCTTGAACGTATCAGAATCAGAATCGTTTCATACCAGAATTCAAGGGTCTAGGGTGAAGGATCCGATAACGTAGCTTCTGCCTCTGAGCTAGATTCCTAAGTTGGTTGAACTGTCTATTGTCTTTTTCGTTTTTCTGAACACATAATTAACGCATCATGTGGTTGATTCATAGTCATCGAAAACATCATCATGTGGTTCATTCACAGTCCTTGATTGTAATGGCATAGGATTAGCCGAAGGAAGGAGTTTCAGTCCTAAGCAATTGAAATATCAAAACATGAAGGTGAAAGAGCAAATATGCAATGAGAGGTAAAAATGAAATGAAAGGTAAATGTGTCCCAGGTTTCCCTTGTACTTTGTTTTAATTTTAATTTTTTTTCGAAGTCCATGTTTGACTTTTTGTAAAGTGAATAAATTTATTAAAAAAAAAGCTCCTAGGCCCAGGATCCTACTGGAGGACTGTGGATCTCAGGACGTATCCGGGAGGACCCACAGTCCTCCCGCAATATCCCGGCCATATACAAGCAGGATCCATTGTATCCAGGCAGGATCCTGAACTTATCAGGATTAAAATCATTTCATACCAAGATCCAAGGGTTTGGGGTGAAGGATCCGGTAACATAGCTTTTGCCTCCGAGCGAGATTCCTAGGTTGGCTGAACTGCCTATTGTATTTACCATTTCTTTGAACACATGATTAACGCATCATCAGTCCTTAATTGTAATGATGGCGTAGGATTAGCAAAAGGAAGGAGATTCAGTCCTAAGCAATTGAAAATTAAAAACATGAAGGTGAGAGAGCAAATGTGCAATGAGAGGTAAAAATGCAATGAAAGGTAAATGTGTTATTGTTATTTTTTTTTTGATAAAATGAGTGTAAAAGTTACAGATGAGATGTGGGTGAGTTGGTAAAGTGACTTGGTTGCTACAAGCATCACCCAGGTTCAAATCTCAAATGGTATTGGAGGCCGGTTGTGATGTCTACTTTTCATATAATTTTAATAATTAATAAAATTGCTCGAATAGTGATTTTAATTATTCGAAAATATAAGGCAATTAATTAAGTATTAAAATAGAACTATCTTGGATAATTATCCCAGATACTGGAAAAATGGTTTTAACAATTTGAAAAATTAAGGTAATTTTGATGATTATTCTAAGGGGCTTTATAATTAATAAATTGCTTGAAAACTGATTTTTATCACTTTAATTATTAGAGCAATTTAATTAATTATTTAAGTGAGGACTTAATTATTTAATTTGCTAAAAAGTAATTTTAATTACTAATTTATTAAGACAAGTTATTTAATTAATTTAAAAAGGCCTAAACTGAAATTAAGAGGAATGTCGGCTTGGGAGCTAAAGCAAAGAAAGAAAAAAATATTCTAAAAAAGGCAAATGAGGCTTACGACATATTTTACCTCTCCAACGTGGTTCTCTCCCCTTTGGAAGGTACAAATACAAAGTGAAGATCACAATTGAAGACATGTTGAATTTGATAATTGTTTTTCATGCTTGAATAAACTATTGGGATGCATGCCCAATAGATGTTTGTTGTTTTGGTGTTGATCATTTTATAAAAGGTATCCTTTGATGCCACCTTTGCTAAGGAGATTTTGTTATTTGCCCTAAAGTGGAGCAATTTGCATTGAGAAGCTCTTGTGAGGTTTTGGTGAAGTTTTTAAGGCTTTTTTCTTGCATATTATTTATGATTAATATTTACACTATTTTTACAAATGGAGCGAACTATTTTTGGAAGGTTTTGTTGAAGGTTTAGAAGCCCCTTTAAGGTCTATTTATGCAAATTAATATTCTAAAATTAATTGCTAATTTTCTGCACATTAGTGTGGGCTTCTTGAGAATATTTGTGTAAGATTTGAAGCCTTAAAATTGATAGAAAATTAAATAATAATTTTCAGTTTATTATTTAATTATTTTTGACAAAAAACTAAGGTTTTAAGAATTTCGGAGCAATTTTTGGTGACCTTCCCATGGAAAATTTCGAAATTATAATTATTTGATAATCATTATTTTTATGATCAATTTGAACTCTTGTTTGCATCATAATCCCAAATATTGAGGAGTGTCATGTCCCCTTTTTCATGGACATTGACAGATGTGATGATTGGCCTATTATACGACCTTCGTAGGCTAATAGGATGGATAGAGGGTCATAATGGAGCTTGGATTGACTTTGATTCACAGGATTTCTACATTTGATTTTCATTCGGGCTCTTTCGGACACATTTGGCCTGAGCTCCTACTTTTTAGGGATACTTGATATGCAGCGGAGCGCCTTTATTTTGGTATGGTCATATGCGGAATCACTCCCTGATTCACCTGCTTCGATCGGTTTGAGGATCCGACGTATATTGAGGGAGATATTAATATTTGATTGATTTAATCAAATATTAATTATTTGGTCTCATTAATAATTAATTATTAATTATTAATTATTTGCTCTAATTCTAAATTAGAAACCCTAATGCTAATTTAAGAAAACCCTAATTAGGGCAAGCATATCTTTTGAGGGTATAAGGGTTTCACATGGAGGCCATTATGGGATTATGCATAGATTATTGATTATTGAAAATTGAAGTAATTCTTCTGTGAAGACTGAGCCAAGGGTTCCAAGATTCCATTGCAGTGAAGAACGTTCCCTCTTCATTGTGTGTGATTTAGAGGCTGTGAGATACCAGCTGATTTATTGCCAAACTGAGAGATAGCTTCATCCAGAAGTTATCACAGAGATACAGATCTGAGAGATAGCTTCACCCAGAAGTTATCACAGAATTCCAGGGTTGAGAGATAACTTCACACAGAAGTTTATCACAGAGCTTTCCAGGTATTTTCTTTATTTAGTTTTGATCTAATAAGTTATACAGAGATAGATCTTGTGTTAGAATCTATATTTGTGAGATCAAGGTATTCAGCTATCAGGGGTTAAGAAGAGACAGGTTGGCGGCCGTACCAAGTCCGTACAGGTTCGTACAGATCAGTGCAGGAACCGACCTCGGTAGATAGAGGGTTTCAGTGACCGACATCGGTCGACTGAAGACCGACGTCGGCAGAAAGCCGACCGACAGTGACCGACGTCGGCGATATATCGACCGACGACGGCCCCTGTGTGTCGACACAGAAAGGCCGAGACTTCCAGAATTGCAAGTTATTTCCCAGTTTGCATGAATTCAGGGTTTTTAAGACCAGATTTTAATATTCTTTTATTTGTATAACAGAGACTCAATTGTGTAATCGTCCAGAAGAACAAGTAATGTGATCTTTAATTGCTATTGAGAGATTATACTGTGATTTGTGTATGCTTATTTGAATCTATTCTGCAAGTTTGTATTGGTGATCTAAGTTTTATAAGTCTATATATATCTCTATTGGTAGGGGATATCACAGTGGTATCAGAGCTTTGGTCTTTGGTATCATACTTTTGTGTCTTTCATATATCTCTATTGGTAGGGGATATTACAGTGGTATCAGAGCTAAATTTCTGCCATCCTGTTGGGCACATCAGAACAAATTCCTGCCATCCTGTTGGGCACATCAGAGCTAATGTCTTGCCATCCTGTTGGGTAGTTTGGGTAGATTGAATCAGCAAAGTATCGTAATGACTTCATATACTCAGAGACAGTGGGACAATGATATGAAGAAGCTGGAACTAAGTTTGAAGAGGTTGAATGAATCTCTTTCATATCCTACATCCAGAAACAAACCCGCACGGTATATGACAGCGAATGAGGAGTGGGAGTTAGTACCACCTCGAGTTCAGAAGTTGTTGCCTTTTGATCGCTTTGTTAAGCTAAGGAGAGAGCACTACAGATCACTTCGACGAGAGAGCAGCATGTCTTATGATTATTATGATTATTATGAGATAGGAGATAGTGAAGATGAGGATGAGTTAGATGCTTGCACTCAGAGTGTAGAGGTGTGTTCAGATGTTAGTGCACTGAGGGTCGATGATCTCTCAGCTATGGCAGAGATTGTAGAAGAGTCCCAGGATCCTATTATTGTAGATGACACTCAGGAGAATGCAGTGGATAGTTTTGAGGACTTAGTTTCACCGATTGTTTCTTTTGATATGGAAGAGTTAGACAGTGATGCTACAGTTGTTGATACTCCGCATGTTGATATGAGCTATGGAGTTGATTCACAGAGTATGGATGGTAGTATTACAGCGATCAGTGATTCTGAGTCTATTTGTTTGGACCATGCATCAGAGGAGTGTGGGAGACAATCTAGCCAGTGCCATCATGTGTCTAATCAGCTGAGAGTTAGTGAGCGAGACATTGCCACCGCTTGTAAGCATTTCGATGATGCTCGTCAATTGTTAGCAGTTTATGGATGGGGTTCTCCTACTAGCATCGAGCAGGGAGGCAGTTATTTATCCTTGACAGAAATCCACTCTTTATGGGAGGCTATCCAGATTCTGAGACAGGACTATATGCAGTTGGTCACCGACAGAGATTATCTTATAGAGTGGGGCAGCCCAGCATATGATGCATTGTTGGTCGAGGAAGATAAGGTGAGCGAGCTTACTCAGCAGCTAGAGGTGACTTCTGAGATTCTTGAGACTACACAGTTAGCTTATGAGGAGTCACAATTTCATTTGGTTGAGGTGACCATGGAGTTAGAGCATTTACGGTCTTCACCAGCCCCAGACTCAGAGGTTAGTACATTGAGTGTTGTTGGTGAGTATGTTCCTATAGTTGTAGCTGTGGAACATGTTGTTGAGGCTGACACACCGGTTCAGGGTTTGGGAGTACATGGTTCTGATGAGTTTGGGATACCTCTCCAAATTGATTCTTCTCACACATTTGACAGTATGGTACAGTTGGTTGTGCCACCATTACAGAGGGATCAATTATGGGATGGATTAACACCATCTTTTGTAGATGAAATTCGCAGTTGCCCAGTACACAGTCTACAGTATCGACACTTCCAGGGCAGTCATGATTTCAGAGATTGGTTGAGTTGTGTTCGCCAATTTGATTATGGGTTCCTCTTTGTTTTACTTCTGATGATGTTGCAGGTACTTGCATTGATTCACAACAGTGCAGAACATAACTACATTTGGGATCCAGGTGGATCGAGTGGTTCATTGTTCCGAGATTGCTTGGGGACAAGCAATTTTTGGAGGGGCGGATTGTCATGTCCCCTTTTTCATGGACATTGACAGATGTGATGATTGGCCTATTATACGACCTTCGTAGGCTAATAGGATGGATAGAGGGTCATAATGGAGCTTGGATTGACTTTGATTCACAGGATTTCTACATTTGATTTTCATTCGGGCTCTTTCGGACACATTTGGCCTGAGCTCCTACTTTTTAGGGATACTTGATATGCAGCGGAGCGCCTTTATTTTGGTATGGTCATATGCGGAATCACTCCCTGATTCACCTGCTTCGATCGGTTTGAGGATCCGACGTATATTGAGGGAGATATTAATATTTGATTGATTTAATCAAATATTAATTATTTGGTCTCATTAATAATTAATTATTAATTATTAATTATTTGCTCTAATTCTAAATTAGAAACCCTAATGCTAATTTAAGAAAACCCTAATTAGGGCAAGCATATCTTTTGAGGGTATAAGGGTTTCACATGGAGGCCATTATGGGATTATGCATAGATTATTGATTATTGAAAATTGAAGTAATTCTTCTGTGAAGACTGAGCCAAGGGTTCCAGGATTCCATTGCAGTGAAGAACGTTCCCTCTTCATTGTGTGTGATTTAGAGGCTGTGAGATACCAGCTGATTTATTGCCAAACTGAGAGATAGCTTCATCCAGAAGTTATCACAGAGATACAGATCTGAGAGATAGCTTCACCCAGAAGTTATCACAGAATTCCAGGGTTGAGAGATAACTTCACACAGAAGTTTATCACAGAGCTTTCCAGGTATTTTCTTTATTTAGTTTTGATCTAATAAGTTATACAGAGATAGATCTTGTGTTAGAATCTATATTTGTGAGATCAGGGTATTCAGCTATCAGAGGTTAAGAAGAGACAGGTTGGCGGCCGTACCAAGTCCGTACAGGGTCGTACAGATCAGTGCAGGAACCGACCTCGGTAGATAGAGGGTTTCAGTGACCGACATCGGTCGACTGAAGACCGACGTCGGCAGAAAGCCGACCGACAGTGACCGACGTCGGCGATATATCGACCGACGACGGCCCCTGTGTGTCGACACAGAAAGGCCGAGACTTCCAGAATTGCAAGTTATTTCCCAGTTTGCATGAATTCAAGGTTTTTAAGTCCAGATTTTAATATTCTTTTATTTGTATAACAGAGACTCAATTGTGTAATCGTCCAGAAGAACAAGTAATGTGATCTTTAATTGCTATTGAGAGATTATACTGTGATTTGTGTATGCTTATTTGAATCTATTCTGCAAGTTTGTATTGGTGATCTAAGTTTTATAAGTCTATATATATCTCTATTGGTAGGGGATATCACAGTGGTATCAGAGCTTTGGTCTTTGGTATCATACTTTTGTGTCTTTCATATATCTCTATTGGTAGGGGATATTACAAGGAGTTATGAATTTTTGAAGTTTTCAGCTGTTCGTAAGAAATATTTGAACGCAAATTTGCAAGGGTTTCATTCTGAATTAATTATTGCAGTAATTTTCTAAGTTTTGGCAATTGGTTTGGACTACGCTTGAGCAGAGTTAAGAGTGAGAAAGGACTTCAATTCAGCTAGTGTGGTGCTAGGGTTTGGAGGGTTGAAACATCCATTTTAGACTCTTTCTTCATTGCGGCAAGAGCTATTAGTGGTCAAATTCACAAGGTATTTATTTGGTATTTATTTCAAGGTGAATTGGAGTTAATTTTCAGTTTGGAGATGCAATTGCAGCAACTAGGGTTTGTTGATTTTTAATTTCAGAATTTGTGGATTTTAGGGAAAACCCCTTTTTGGTTAAATCGTCTCATTTGGGGACATTACATCGGTTGTGACCGATTGTTGGTATTGGGCCGGTTGTGGCTATTGATGGTATTCTCGAGCCGGTTATGGCCATTCATTGGTATTCTCGAGTCGATTGTGGCCGTTGTTGGTAATTCTAGTACTTGTGTACTAAGGGATCTAGGCCTCCGATTATATCCCAAACTGGTTGGAGCTCCGGTTAAAAAGCATATAAGGGTAAAGATCCCACCAAAATCGTATCAATCCAACAAAAAAAATGTGTGAAAGTTGTTTTTAGGGTTTCCCCTATACTTTATTTTAATTGTTTATTGAAGTCCATATTTGAATTTTTGTAAAGTGAAATTTCAAAAAAAAAAAAAATCTTAGGCCCAGGATTATGCGGGAGGACTCTGGATCCTCCCAGATACGTCCCAGGTTACCCTTGTACTTTGTTTTAATTTTTTTTTTTTCGAAGTCCATATTTGACTTTTTGTAAAGTGAAGAATTTTTTTTTTTTTTTTTTTTTTAAAAGGTCCTTGTCCCAAGACCCTGTCGGAGGACTGTGGATCCTAGGACATATCCTAGAGGATCCACAATTCTCCCACAATATCCTAGCCATATCCAAGCAAGATCCTCTGCATCCAGGCAGGATCTTGAACTTATTAGGATCAGAATCATTTCATACCAAGATCCAAGGGTCTGAGGTGAAGGATCCAGTAATGTAGCTTCTGCCTCTGAGCTAGATTCCTAGGTTGGCTGAACTGTCTGTTGTCTTTTTTTGTTTCTCTGAACGAATGACTAATGCTAAGTTGCATGCCATCGCCAATGATCTGGATAATTTCATCAACGATGGGTTTGAGGTGCCAATCTTATATGGCTCTTTTCCATATGGCTTCAATTACCACCTTTGAATCTCCTTCAACATCCAAAAGTTGAATTCCTTTCTTCTTCAACATCCAAGAGCTGAATTCTTTTCTTCTTAGCGAGCTTCAAACCATCTAAGACCCCTTGCAATCCAAATCTATTTGGTGGCGATCTTAGTATCTTCAACACAGCAGAATACAATATTTCCATTACTATCCCTACAAAAATCACCTGCCCTTATGATCTAGGATTATGTAATGAGCCTTTTTTTGTTATAGCTTTGTAAAAAGCAAGTTATGCTTTAAAGGTAAAGCAAGATATGTTTTGAAGTTATGTTTTATCCCAGATGTAAAGGGAAAAATGGAAAAGAGAAGATAAGACACTATAAAAGGCCCTTATATTTTATCCCACATGTAAAACATAAAGGGGAAACGAGAAGAAAAGAAACTAAAAAAGTCCCTTGAGACTTTAGAGTGTGCGTAGGTTTTTTGGATGGAAGTTGGGAACATATCTGCAGTGACTGTGTTTTGGCGAAGGGCAGCCCGAACTACCATGGATATCTAGGACTGAGTTGGCATCGATATCTTCTCAGGAAAATTCTATTCTCCTCCACATAACGTTTATCAATCTCCAATAATATTTTAGCTTTGATTACTTTCCAGTTCTTAAAAAAATAGCTCAGTTATGATTTTTCCCAGCACCCACAGATCTGAGTTTTATTTCCAGCAGTTTCAGATTTCTGTTTAAGAATTTCAAGATTTAGTTTCTAGCAATTTCCAACTTCTACAAAATTCAGTAATTCACAATTCAGTTCATAGCATTATCAGTGTGTTTTCAGCGACATCATTATCAGTCTCAGCAGTTATCAGTTTCGGATCATTACAGTGGTATGATAGCCACCTTCTTGGCCTCGTGGGAATAACAGAAATGGCTTTCTGGTAAAACCGTAGGGGGAAAACTGGAAATCGGATTTAGAATTTCTGGTGGAAGAAGACATCACTAGTTCAGTGGTCAGATTGAAGGAAAATATGAACTAGACAAGCTAAGGTATTGCAACCATGACTTGGACACTTAAAGCCTTGGTTGTGTCTGTGGAAAATAGAGAACGAAGAGATAGAAACAATGAGGAAGACGGGAACACTGTTATAGACCTCGAAATCAAAGAAGGGGGCCCAGAAGGCATGATAAATGCGAGAACCATTTTGCAATGAATAGGCGAATGGAACCTCATAGACATCTGCATGACGATCAAAAAGGGAATCACATTAATCAAATGCTAATGGAAAAGATCTATATTCCCAAGTTTGATGTGGTGAATTTCAATATCAAGCCACATATTGGATTGGGAAGTCGGACCAAATTTTTTAGAATGAAGAAGTTTTCAAAAAAGTCCAATTTGTCACATTTCACCTTGAGGAACCAAATTTTTATTGGTGGCAAATGGTTAAGAGTGAGATGAAGACAAATGATGATGATGATGGGGGTCACCAAAAGGTAAGCACCTGGGATGTGTTTGTGACTACCTTCTTCCATGATTATGAGGCATATACCCAAGAAGATTATTTTCTGGCCCTTAAGAATATGAAGCAACAAACGAAGAGTGTCATGCTACTCCAAGGAATTTCATCAAGTGCCATGTCCCCCTTTTGGACATGACACTTTTGAAGACCTTTAGCCTTTCCTAGTTTCCCAAGAGCTAAGGGAAAAAGAGAAAAAAAAGGGAAACATTTGGTTTTGTAAAGAATACTTATAAAAGCACTTTACTATTATAATTTCATTTAAGTTGAGGCCTTTTTAAGGATTATGAGTATTGATCCACTTAAGTGAATTATAAAAAAAATATTCTTTTATAATTTGAAAAAAGATCAACAAAGGTATTTACCCCCAAATTGGGCACTTCACTTGGGGAGAAGTATAAAACATTTGAGATTTTTTTGTTGAAGGGCATCTTGGATCATAATTTGAAGATACAAGTTTTGAACACGAAAAAGCTTGAGCTTCGAACTTGAAGACGAAAACCTTCAAGCAAGAGATTGAGGACAAAAACCCTCATTCTTTCGTGGGGCAACTTCATCTAGCAGTTGCCATTGTTCATCAAAATTCAAAAAAAGACAAAAATAAAAGGTTTCCTAGTGGAGTGAATAGCTTGGAAGGGTGGCAACTAAGATTTGGGAGACCCAAAGTGGATTTTCAGGTTGAAGACCCCTATTTTATAGGGTTGTGTTTGGATATAGGGCTGGAAATGATCAATTCCAGCTACGGTGAATTGTTTGGGAGTTGTTTATGAGGCTTTGAGAGGCTATTCTAAGCCTAAACATTATTCAGTAATTTTTTATTATTATTTCTGATTTTTATGAGGATTTTGGAGGACATTTGGACCTCAAATATATTCAAAAATTCAGAATAAATTATGCATAATTATTTAGCCATTTTTGTACAATTTATGAAGGTTCCATGAAGTGTTATTGCATGATAAATCAGCGAAAAAAATAAAATAAATATTTCAGATTGGGACGCCTAGGGTTTGAGGGCAAATTCATATTTTTGAAAGGCAAGACTTGATTGTTGAAAACCCCAATTGGTACGTTGGTCTATTCTAATTTTGTGTTATTTTTTAAGGGTTCAATTCAGCTAGCGTTTGTTGTTAAAAAAATCAAAAAACTGATTTTCATTTAGGGTTTGCAGTAAATTTCAGAATTCAAACAATATCTCTAGTTTGGGGCTATTACAATGGTATTAGAGTCAATTTCTTAGCCAACTGTGGAGCGTGAGTGATTACAATGGATTGGCAACCTAGGGTTTTGCCAAAAAAATAATACAAAAATCCCCTTTGAAAGGTGGGGATGAAGAAGAGGACAATGGATGAAAACATGAAAAATTATCAAAGGGAACTAAAGGCAATAAGTCTCAAGGTTGTGGCAAAATCTATGGGGTTAAGCCCTAGACCTCAAAAGTTTCTCTTATAAGAAGAGAAGGTTGAACTATTGGTGAATATGGAGCTTCAAAAAAGGCAGCCTAGCAATGTGAATGATGAGCTTCAAAACTCTGAATCTTTGGGGCAGCCAAAGACAAGTTTTCAATTGTTTAAGGGGTAAACAACACATGAGTTTTATGAGGTCCTAAAATCTGAAAATGAAGGGCAGCAAGTAGCAAAATTTCAACTAGAAATGGGACCAATAAACTTGAAAATTTCTTAAGTTACATGATAAAAATTGAGTTGCAAAAATCAAAAAATTTAGGGCAGCCAAGTAATGAAATTTATGAGTTTCACAATTCGGAAATAGTGGGGCAGGAATTGTCCAACAACTTCATGAGTGGCAAAGAGAATAAGAGGAAAAGGAAGGTAAGAAAGGGGAAGAATTTATTTTGCATATTGAAGGAGGAAAATCAGATTTGCAGAAGATATGTAGAAGGGCCTTTTGGGAAGACCTTGTTGGGGGTATGCCTATAAGGGAAGTGCCTCATTACCTCCTCATGACGGTTTCTAATTTGCTGAAGTTTCTAAATCCACATTTGAGGTAAGCAAATTGACTATTTATTTGATAAGGATTCATTGTATTTTCCTCATACTTTATTCTCACATTGTTTTGCTTATGATAAGCATTGTGCTAACAATAAGGATGAGATGAAGGGCACTAAATGGAGAAGGGAATTCTTCATAGTGAATTCAAAGATGGGGCAAGACAAATGCCCAACATGGATATGGGATCCAGGTGAGTCCTACAAGAATAGTATTGTTGTTTTGTTATGTTGTGGGACAAGGAATAGAGCTTGGATAATCATAGGGAGGGAGATAGTCAAGAGATGTCATGATCGAAGGATCAAAGGAAGGGTTGTTTGTAACTTATGGACTATTGTTTTTCACATTTTCAGTTTGTTACATTGGTGAGTATTAGCCATAGGAAGGTGTGCTTCTCACACCTCAACAACATGAAAGTGATCTTGCATGGATTGAATGATAAGATGTCATTGGAGGTGACATTAAAGGCCATGGAAAGAGTATTTCCCAAGAAGAATTTGATAAAGGCAGCAAAAAAGGATGTGCCTTCTAATCAGAACAGCCAACAAGATATGCAAAAGAATATTTATTTCCTTGTTTTTTAAGCTTAATAAATTCTGGAAACGAAGATGCTAAGCAAGCCCATGGAGAGAGAAATTTTCAGTTGATAAGGAATGAAGGTAGGTCTGAATTTTGCAATATGAAAAGACTTTGGGGAGACTCAGAATAATTAGAATTTTGTTGCTCAACAAAATCAGAAGTTCATGAGAAAAATCAGAATTGTTGTAGCTCCAATAAATCAGAAAATGATAGGAATAATCAACATTATTCACACTCAGAAAATTCCAAGTTTATAAGGCAAAATCCGTTGCCTACTAAGGACAAATTTTGATTTTTGTGGTATGCTACAGTGCATAACAAGTTCTGGAAATGCATATGCATTGGGACACTTCTTTCATGGCAAGAGGTTGGATGGTGCAAGTATAGTACAGCCATCTCTAATTTGTAAGTTTGGGTCTTTATTATGCACAAAATGTATTTCCTACATCATTAATGGTGTTGTCAACGTGGAACAAAGGAAAAAACATAAGGCACACATAAGGATAGCAATGCAAGATTGCTTACATATCCATGATACATCCATTCAAGGTATGCTTTCAATTTGGTTCAATGTTACTCTCTTGTTGCAAATTGTTTGTTATGGCACATGGGAAGCTTTAAGGAATTGATGAGTGCTTGCCAAGGTAATATGTACTAAATGATTAAGGCTCAAATACACCTTTTCATAAAAGGCAGCTGTAATACATCTTGTCATATTTATTGTGACAGTTCCAGCTCTTCAAAAAGGGTACATAGCTTCATTTTGACCCCTCTTGGGATGGTAAATGTGATAGATTCATCATGGCGCAAGTTGAGAGTAAAAAGGTTGATTTTTTTGGGATGATTGCAATGCTGTAGTGAGCAAACACAGCCCACAAAACACAAGGTACATATTTCCTTTTGAAATGATCCCCTCTAAGGTAAGGGAATATGTAAGCTTGAGGCATGAGATGGTGAGTTTGAAGATTTTCAGAGGTTTGGAGAAGGTTGATTGCATTAAATTACCTCATAAGAAAGAATTGTGGACGAATAAATTCATGTTTTGGAGTCATAAGAAGTCTGAAATGTGCATACACAGCCAACATATCAAAAAGGAAGTGGCTGGTCCTGCCCTTCTTTGAAAGAATGTGAACATGTGTAGAGGGTCTTTTGACAAAAAGTGGATTTCCAGCTCCTCTAGAGGGAAGATTTATGAGCCTTGAGGTCACTCTTGGGTGTGTGGGCAGCATGAACACCCCTTCTATGTTCTCAAGGGCAGCCACATATGTGTCCCAAACACTTTCACACATGGAGGGCACTATCAATGGTGCAAGCATTGAAGAGAAGCAAAAGATTTGTGTTTTGACTAATATGTTTGTGTATTGTGTAGGTGCTGATATAAGGGCAATCAAGGCCCAAAAAGTTGAAGATTTCTTCGCTGGAATACACTTTTCCAGCCATCTCCATGTTGTCATTTCGGAAGAGTTGCTTCTTTTTTGTGTCTTTTTGGCACATTTGAGTTATGGAACCTAAGAGAAGATGAGACGCTGTGTTATTTCATTTTCAGATTGTATAAACAGCCAAGAACTAAGTAGCCGATACGAGTACGACCACGGGTACAAGTATCGGGTACGTGGATACGGGGCCTTTTTTTTTTAAAGTTTGGGTACGGCTGGGTACAGCCGTACAAAAATATATTAAAAAAAATTAAAAATATAGCCATATAAGCAAAATTAACCACATAATATGCATAGAGGAAGCATAATAAGTTAAATAACCACAAAAAATACTAATAATTCGATGCCAAATATCATAATATTCAATTGTCGAACATAGATTAGTCTTATTACAAGTACAAAGTGCAAATGTTACAATGTATGGACAAAAATAAAGACAAGAAAATGCACACTCTGCAGTTTGGTGAAGATTACAATGAGATGACCCGGTGTTAAATCAACTTAAGACCATGGCCTGTTCCCTTCTTTGAGCTTATTCACAAGTTGAGCTTTCGTATTATACCTGTGCAAATGATCTTACTGTATGTACTGCACAAAAAAGAGTCCTGGAGAACCATATTTTTGGGGCATAGAGGATAAGCAAAAAAAGACATTATTGATTTCAACCTCTCCCTCATCTTGATCAAGTTACAGAGATTTATTCCCTTTATTTTGGCAAGGCTGACACATGATCAAATAACTGGACGACTTGCTGACTTACTCTGGCAACCTTCATAGCTGTTATATATAGCCCTAATAAAGAAGATACAGATGAATCGACTAAGGCTCATGTTTTGAAAACACAGCCAGCCATTGAAACAGCAAGAGTGAACAAATATGCAATGGAAGGTAAAAATGCAATGAAAGGTAAATGTGTTGTTATCTTTTGATAAAATGAGTGTGATTCATGCTTTTAGGGTTGTAAATGCACTTTAAAATGTTTTTAAATGTTTTTTGGCGGTCCATATTTAACTTTGACCGGCGAATGAGGAAAAAAATTTAAAATACGCTTTTTTTGGGGGGTATGCCATCCCTATGCCCAGGATACGCCCCAGTCCCTACGGGTACGTCCTCAAACGTACCCAACCATACCTGTAGGGACTGGGACGTACCCTGGACGTAGGGCTGGCATACTGCCCCCCGTACCCGTATCCAAACATACCGTACACGTACCAGGTGGGGCGTATAGGTGTATCCGATAATGTAGGCCAAGAACCTTCACATATAGCAATAAATAATTTCATCAAGAGATCTTATTTCCATGGGAGGAGTCAACAATCAAGGAGGGCTTCAAGCCCATGGTTAGAACAGCGCATTGGTTGTTTCTATTGCTTGAGGACAAGCAATTTTGGGCGACGAAGATTGTCATGTCCCCCTTTTGAACATGACACTTTTG
Organism: Torreya grandis; assembly: GCA_037957365.1. Classification (NCBI taxonomy): domain Eukaryota; kingdom Viridiplantae; phylum Streptophyta; class Pinopsida; order Cupressales; family Taxaceae; genus Torreya; species Torreya grandis. Next base: position 2,440,295 of record JARHVA010000188.1, read on the forward strand.
AAGACCTTTAGTCTTGCCTAGTTTCCCAAGGGCTAAAGGAAAAGGATAAAAAGAAGGGAAACATTTGGTTTTGTAAAGAATACTTGTAAAAGCACTTTATTGTTATAATTTCATTTAAGTGAGGGCCTTTTTAAGGGTCATGAGCATTGATCCACTTAAGTGAATTATAAAAAATATATTCTTTTATAATTTGAAAAAGATCAACAAAGGTATTTCCCCCCAAATTGGACGCTTCACTTGGGGAGAAGTATAAAAGCATTTTAGAGTTCTTGTTGAAAGGCATCTTTGATCATTATTTGAATTTACAAGTGTTGAGCACGAAAAAGCTTGAGCTATGGACTTGAAGACAAAAACCTTCAAGCAAGAGATTGAGGACGAAAACCCTCATTCTTCTGTGGGGCAACTTCATCTAGGAGCTGCCATTGTTCATCAAAATTCAGAAAAAGGCAAAAATAAAGGTTTCCAAGTGGGGAGAATAGCTTGGAAGGGTGGCGACTAGGGTTTGGGAGGCCCAAAGTGGATTTTCAGGTTGAAGACCCCTATTTTATAGGGTTGTGTTTGGATCTAGGGCTGAAAATGATCGATTCCAGCTAGGGTGAATTGATTGGGAGTTGTTTATGAGGTTTTGACAAGCTATTCTAAGCCTTAACATTATTCATTGATTTTCTATTATTATTTCTAAATTTTGTGAGAATTTTGGAGGATATTTCGACCTCGACTATATTCAAAAATCCATAATAAATTCTGCATGATTATTTAGTCATTTTTGTGCAATTTATGAAGGTTCCATGAAGTTTTGTTGCATGATAAATCAGCCATAAAAATAAAATAAATATTTTTAATTGGGACGCCTAGGGTTTGAGGGCAAATTCATATTTTTGGAAGCCAAAACTTGATGGTTGAAAACCCCAATTGGTGCGTTGGGTTTATCCTAATTTTGTGTTATTTTTGAAGGGTTCAATTCAGCTAGGGTTTACAGTTCGAAAAATCAGAAAACTGATTTTCATCTAGGGTTTACAATAAATTTCAGAATTCAGAAAATATTCCTATTTTGGGACCTTTACATCAAGCAAGTTTGTTGGTTGAAAAAACATCCCTAGACAAGTAGTTCCCATTTATATTGATGGGTTGAAAGAGTCCATAAGGGGTAATGTGAAGGCATTGAAACCTAGTACCTTAAAGGAGGCCATCCATCTAGCAAAGACCTATTCAAAAGCCATTAGAAGTCAATTTCCTATCAGTTCAGGTTCAAACTGCCCATGGCAGCCAAGGTCAACCCTAAAGGTAATGAAAATCCCAAATCCTCTTAAACTCTTAACATTGGCCCATCAAAGCTAGAGTCTTAAACCCTGTTGTCCTTGTTGATTTCCATTCAAAGGGTTTCTGCTACACTTGCAAAGATAACCAGTCCAAAGGACACAAATGCAAAGGCTCTAGAAACATATATAAGATCAAAATTGCAAAAGAAGAACAAGAGGCACTTGATAACATTAAAAAGGAATCAACACTCTAGGATTGGCACACTTGGATGAAGAGGAACAAGAACAACAAGAAATACCAATTGTCTTCTTTGTAGCTATATCGGGAATTACCCAATACATAACCTTAAGGGTGAAAATCCAAGTGCAGAATAGGACCGTGGTGACCCCTCTTGATTCAGGCAGCACTTTTAACTCCATAGATGCCAAGTTAGTGACTTCAACGGGTCTAGTACGATCATGGGAGCACAATGGTTGAAGGCCTTGGTAGAATTCCACATAAACTTGGACAAGCTGTACATGAAATTCAAGGAGGAACAACAGCTGATTACAGTTAGAGGACAGCACCTCAGTAAAACACATTGATTTCAGTCAACAAAATATCCAAACTGTAGACTAAGGATAAGCCATGTTTCACTTTCCAATGCAATTCCATGAAGGGCTTGAATGGAAAGGCTAAAACACAGAAAACAGCAATAAAAAAAGAGGTGCATCAACTCATTTCTAAATTTGTAAGCGTCTTTCAGGATTTACCTCATGGACTGTCACCCGATAGAGGACAAATTCATATTATTGAGTTGGAACCTAGAGCCAAATCAATCACTGTCCCTCCATACAAGTACCAATAGCTATTTAAAGATGAAATAGAAAGAATTGTACAAGAACGTTAAAACATGGTCACATGGTGCCTAGTAAGGGTCCTTTTGCTTCTCCAATAGTGTTAACAAGAAAAAAGGATGGGTCCTTCAATATGTGCATTGACTACAGACAATTAAACAAAATGACCATAAAAATTAAATCTCACGTTCCACGTTAAGTCACAAGGTTCGCCAAATTTTTCCCTAGAAATTCAGAATTCGCCGAATTTAATGTTGAGACCTAAAATAGCCCGCGTGGGAAAAATATTGTGTGGGAAACAAACCTAAGCGCGGAAATAAAACACAGTTCAAAAGGTTTTGAGTTGGAGGAGCCCAAGAGGAGCCGACTTCTAAGTTTTAACTTTTCTTGCGACATGCCATGGAGGAGCCTGTTGTCGGGACCTATTCACAGTGCACAGAACTGCACCATGGCTACTACAGATGAGGGCTTCAGGATTCCAGGTCATGGTTGCTACGCGTGAGGGCTTCGGGCACTACGCAACTACCCAGCAAGGCTGCAAAATCCGTCAAGCAGCAGCAATCCAGGAGGGCTACACGAGCCATTGAGCAGCAACATGTAGATTTTTTTTTTTTACCCTTTTTTTTTAACATTAACTTTAGTCTTTAGGTTTCTTTTTAGATTTTTTTTAAATTCATTTTTATTTTTCATTTTATATATTTTTTAATTCATTTTTTTATTAACTTTTGATTGTTTTCTGTTTATTTTTATTTTTATTTTTATTTATTTTACTGTATTTTTAATTATTTTTATTTTTACTTTGTTATTCATTAATTTTTATTTTATTTTTTATTTATTTTTATTTTATTTTTATTTTTGAATTTATCTATAATTCTTTTTATTTTTATTTTTTTCACATATTTTTATTTTGTTCACTTATTTTTATTTATATATATAATAAATTATTTTATTTTTTTAATTTTATATGTATTTTATTTTGTTTTAAATTTATTTAAATATTTTTTATTTTTATATTTTTCTATGGTTCAAACTTAATGGCGAATTTTTTTTCAAACTTTATCCATTGGCAAACTTGAACCAAATTTTATGCTCGTCGAACTTGAACTCGAACTTGAATCTTGTGACTTAGCTTCCACATATAGATGATTTGTTCATTGAGATACATGGGCCAGCAGTGCTTACACAAACTGACTTGAGATGGGGATATCAACAAATAAGGATGAGAGAGCAACCAATTCAAGACAGCATTCCAAACTCATCATGGCCATTATGAGTTTCGAGTAATGTCTTTTAGGCTAACCAATGCCCCTGTTACTTTCCAAGTCACGATGAATTGCATCTTCAAGCCACATTTGAGAAAATCCATTTGAGTTTTCTTTGATGATATTCTCATTTATAGAAAAAGTTTGGAGGACCATTTACATCACTAAAGACTTGTTCTAGAAATATTACGATTTAAATATTTATATTTTGTGTAAAAGAATCAAAATGTGAGTTTGGCAAACATGAATTGATGTACTTGGGACACACGTCATAAGCAAGGATGGATAGTTGATCCAACTAAAATTCAGGCCATTATTGATTGGCTAACACCAAAGAATGTGACACATATCAGAGAGTTCATTGGGCTGTGCAGCGTTTATAGAAATGTTGTTAAAGGGTTTGGAGGGCTCCTGCATCCCATACTAACCTTACAAATAAAAATCAGTTCAAATGGACCAAGGCAACTGAAACCATCTTCCAACATATGAAGAAGGCAATGATTTCCAGTTTCCCAGCCATTTATAGTAGTGTGATGCGTCGGACATTAGCATAGCAGCTGTCATGAAGAAAAATCAATGGCCAATCACTTTTGAAAGTAGGAAATCGGATTTAAAGGAAAAGCTGCTATGCATTTATGACAAGGAAATACTGGCCCTTGTGGACATTGGAGAAAAATTCAAGCAGTACTTGTTGGGGCAGCATTTCATTATTCAGACAGACCATTGAAGTCTAACATGTTTTCTTGTCTCAAAATAACTTTTGTGAGAAATAAGCCAAATGGATAAGCAAATTGCAAGGGTTTGAATTGGATTTCAATATAAGAAAAGAATAAATAATGTAGCCTCAGATTATTTATCTCGATTACCCCAGTTACATGTCATATCTTGTAATGTCCCTTTTTGGACAAAAGGCAACAATTTTGGATTTTTCTGTAAACCCTTTCAAAATAAACAGATGGCACTATAATTTTCTGATTTTTGCACTTAGGAACAGCTAATAAACATACTAGGCAGCAACATACAATATTGGTTGATTGCTTTTATTTCAAACAACTGATTACACATATAATAATATTGAAGACAATGTCAATAAAAAGCAAACTCTTACATTGAAATATGAATTTCAAATGCTGATATACAACAGCAAACACTTACACAAATTAATCCAAAATGAAATCACAATATTTGGCACAAAAGTGATTCTTGGATGGAATCACCTCATATGAACAAGAGGATTTTCGTCATCCAATCCAACAATGGAAACCAAAAGGGTTTCGTCCTCCAAATCTCTCCACTCCAAGGATTTTCATCCTGAGAGAGAAGAAATTGAACAATAAATGCTCAAGCTCTGAAAGGGGGTTTTGATTTCAATAATAAGGGCATCAATGTCTTAATTGGCATGGAAAATGTGGTACACCCCCTCTTGGGCAACCCTTCCTTGGATCCTTATGTCATGTGTGCACTCCACAACTCCCTTCAACACCTATTTAATCTCCTCTCCTGTGCTCCACAACTCCCCTCAACACCTATTTAATCTCCTCTTTCATAGTTCATTCATTCATACCCTTATTATTGAAAACACAACCCCCCTTTTTCAGAACTTGAGCATTTCTTATTCAACTTCTCTCTTAGGACAAAAACCCTTGGAATGCAGAGATCTGGGGGACGAAACCCTCTTGGTTTTCATTGTTGGATTGGAGGATGAAACCCCTCTTGTTCATATGAGGTGATTCCAGCTGGGAATCACATTTGTGCCAAAAATTGTGATCTCATTTTGGATTAATTTGTGCAAGTGTTTGATGTTGTATCTTAGAATTTGAAATTCATCTTTCAATGTAAGAGTTTGTTGTTTATTGACAGTTGTTTAAAATAAATTAAATAAACCAATAATGTGTTGTTGCCTAGTATGTTTATTAATTGTTCCTAAGTGTAAAAATCAGAAAATCATACTGCCATTGGTTTATTTTGAAAGGGTTTACAAAAAAAAACCCAAAATTGTTGCCTTTTGTCCAAAAAGAGACATTACAGTGGTATCAGAGAGGAGATTAAATTGTTCTAGCAAAGGGGTTTGATAAAAATATGATAAGGGATTGAATGAATGAGTATGAGAGAGGAGATTAAGTAGGTGTTGAAGGGAGTTGTGGAGCACCCACATGACATAAGGATCCAAAAAAAGGGGCCCAATAGGAGTTGTACCACATGGTTAATGGAAAATATGATCCAATAAGGAAAGCATGTTTCTAACATGAGTGGCTAGAAAGTGGTGCAATAGTGAAGTCCACTAGCAAAAAGCTTGCAATAGTCAACTCCACTAAGCATGTACACACACATGTGCCCAATAGTAAATTCCACTAGCAAAAGGCTTACAATAGTGAAACCCATTGAGCATGTGCAACAAAAAGAGTCCACTTATCACTTTTACCCTTTTCTTTTATTTTTAATTTTCGTACCCTTTTCCTAATTATTTCTAATAATAATAAGTTAATATTGAGTTGTCACTTAAAAGTAAGTTAGTTACACAACTTTTATTATTTTTACATTGTTTGAAAAGGGGGACATGACATATCTATAGTGAGGACCAAGTGGAAAGAAGATATATTGGCCAAAGATGAAAAAGATGTCGCTATGCTACAAGTTCCAAAAAGGGCCCAAGAAGATGACAACAGGTATACAATTTCAACTCCCCTGATTTTTATAAGAACCATATATGTATCGTACCAAATCCAAAATTTAAAGAAAAGGTCCTAGAAGAGTGTCATTCTTCACCTATTGCTGGTCATATTGGCTTCTTTAAGATTAATTACATCATAAATAAATATTTTTGGAAGGGACTAAAATCAGATGTTAAAAACTTTGTGTCATCATGTGAAACTTGTCAAAGGAATAAAACAGAGACAATTAAAAGTCCTAGTCTTCTTCCATCATTACCCATTCCCAACCAAATATAAGAATCTATTAACATGGACTTCATAAGAGGTCTACCATGAGTGGGAGGAAAGAATTGTATTTGTGTATTGGTTGATCAGTTCATTAAGTATGCCCACTTTATCTCCATGAATGTAGGTATTGACAAAGGTCACAGTTTATGAACTATTTATGCAACATATTTATAGGTTGCGTGGACTTCCAAGAAACATGGTGAGTGATCGAGATCCAATAGTTACAAGCAATTTCTGGAAAGATTTGTTTAAGCATGTTGAAACAGTCAATTCCAAGTACTATCACCCTTAAACAGATGGAAAAACAGAGATTGTTAAAAAATGTCTAGTGGGGGGTACTTCAGAACTTATGTTGTGGATCAACGAACATCACTGCCAAAATGGTTGCATTTGGAAAAGAATTGGTACAATACAACATATCATACAACAATTATTATGTCGCCATTTAAGGCTTTGTATAGTTATGATCCTCCCATATCGATTAATTGGTCCATTGAAGACACTCAAGTGCTAGCTGTTCATAGTTTTCTTGAAGAAAATCAGCAGATTTTGAAGCAACTACAGAGGAACCTTAAGGTGGCCCAAGACCAGATGAAATCTCAAGTGGATCAGCATCAAAGTGAGAATGAATATGGGGCAGGTGCTTGGGTTTTCTTGAAGTTATAGCCCTATAAGCAGAAGTCTCTTAAAACGAAAGGGGCAAAAGAGTTTGGACCTCTATAGCATAGGCCCTACAAGATATTGGCACGAGTGAGAAAATAGCATACATTCTTGATCTGCCAGTGAAAATTTGCATGCATAATAGCTTCCATGTCTCATGCTTGAAAATGGTAGTAGGGGAAAATGTTAAAATCTCAATTGCTTTGCAATCTTTAGATGACAAAGGACAAGCTACCATGGTTCTAGTGAACATTTTCGCAACTAGAGATTATAATTTAAGGAATAAGGTACTATCCAAGTACCTGATTCAATGGAAGGATCTACCTGTGGAAGAAGCAACATGGGAAGGTCTTAAGATACTTAAACGTCCAGCACTACAATTGATTTAGGGACGAAGCATTCACGAAAGGAGGGACTATTATGAACCTTTTTCTTGTTGTAGCTTTGTAAAAAGTAAGTTATGTTTTAAAGGTAAATTAAGTTTTGTTTTTAAGTTATGAGATACTTAAACATCCAGCACTACAATTTATTTAGGGACAAAGCAATTCACAGAAGGGGGGACTGTTATGAACCTTTTTCTTGTTGTAGCTTTGTAAAAAGTAATTTATTTTTAAAGGTAAATTAAGTAAAGTTTTCAAGTTATGTTTTATAAAGGGCAGAGGAGAAAAGAGAAGAAAACAGACTAAAAAAGGTCCTTACATTTTATCCCACATGTAAAGGGAAAACGGGAATAGAAAAAAAAACTATAGAAGCCCTGTAAGCATTATGGAATGGGGATAGGTTTTTTGGATGGAAGTTGTGCACAAGTCTACAGAAACTGTGTTTTACCCATGGGTAACGCCCATACTACCTTGGATATTTGAGCCTGAGTTGCATCCATGCCTTCTAAAGAAATTTCTTTTGTCCTCCATGTAATTTTTATCTATTTCCAGTAATATTATAGCTTTGTTTACTTTCCAATTCTTAGAAAAATAGCTCAGTTCCGATTTTTTTCCAGCACCTACATATTTAAGTTTTATTTCCAGCAGTTTCATATTTCTGTTCACAGAATTTTAGGATTTAGTTTCTTGCAATTTGGGATTTCTATCAAATTCAGTATCAGAATTTCAATTCATAGCATTTGCAGTCTGTTTTCAGCCATGTCATTATAAGTCTCAGCAGTGATTAGTTTAGAATCAATACAGATTACCTCTTGAGGCTCCATCAAAATTGAGCTTTTAGTCATCCAACAGAGAGGGCGGTAAATATTGGATGCACCTGCTATCTTATTTTCACAACAAGATTCTTGGCACTTTGTTAGGAGAATATTTCCCTGCTTTCCTTAATTCTTCCAGTTGAATGCAAAATTTAAACGAAAATTCTTCTAATGTTTTGTTCATATTTTGGAAGATCATGCAGTTCCTCTCAAGCCAAACTATCCAAGGCAGGAGAATTTTAAATACCTCCCAGTTCCATCTATCTTCCATGTGAGAAACCAAAACCTCCATATGGAAGCAATCACTGAGTTTGTTGGGAGAGAACCAGTTTGCTTGGCTAAATTTAATAAGAAAGGAAAGATCTAGAGAACCGTCAAATGCATTTGGAGGGCTCTAGGACCAAATGAAAAGTAGTATGGGATAGGAGGAGTCCACAAGACAAATAATTATATACAAGTGTAGCAAGCATGACAAAATAAGGAAAAGACACTGTGAAAAAAGGTCTTGTACCAAAATTAGGTGTCTACACATACATCTAGTCACATGACAATTTCTACATATGATACATCTATTGAAAAATCTTGCCATATCGGGCAATATCACTTGTCCTTACCTTATTTTGCCACTAGGGGCATTGTACCCTCGACCATCTCCTTGAGCTTACATTGAAGCATAACGTTGTTCCCCATCGCATTACTACATTGGGGTATGTTGTTAGCCCCTCACCATCTCATCCTCATATGAGGATGCACATACCTATCAAGTTGTACACAAATTTTGTCTATTCTATATGGTTTCATATGGACATATTATTTTTTTATCTATCCTACTATTTATAGTGGAGCGTATTGTTTGTCCTCACTGTCACATCCTTATAATCCCTTTAGTTATATCTTGCTATTAAGCGTAAATGACGATACTTTGAGATGATTACATATGTGTTTTCAGCAATTTTCAATGATTCTAGCAGTTTTGGCTGTATTACTTGATAACAAATGGTGTGCATAACTCTTTCCTATGAGATGGGGGATCACAGGGACAGATTTGAAATCCCTCACCTCGAAAGAGACATATCTACATATTTTACATCCATATTTTTTAAGATTGAGCAAAAACGTCGAACGAAAAGTTTGAGCAAAAATAAGGCATCAAGAATTGCCAAATGACAAGAATTTGCTTCCTTGATCAAGAAGCAGAGTTGAGTTGTCATAATTTAATCTAAAAGTTCTTAAGTACCAGGGAAAGTGTGAGAAGATTTTGTTTTTGGTTGCAGTTACTAGATACGGCAGCATGGTTTGCGTACCATCAGGTGTATTTGCTCCTATGACCATGTTTTCAATTTCTATTTCAAATTATTTGCATTGATTTGCTATAACATTGACTACTTGTTGGCAACTAGCCATTACTTACAGGTATACCAAAGTTTTATGAATATCAAAGTGTAGCTGGAATCTTGCCCAAAACATTTCATCTTTCCTTCACTAGTGTTTCGATTATTTGTGGTTTTTGGGTATTTACTGCATGCACAAACAATACAAACTAGGGCATGCTGAGATTTGTCATATAATAGTCAACAATAGTAATAAAATCTAGCTAATGCACTGAAAACAAGAATAAATGGAACACACAATTGACCAAAATAAGCAATAGTAATGAAATGACAAAGAAGGTTGATATCTGACACACCTGGTTGTTGTATTGGAATATTGAGACTATAATATTGATCTAGAAATGATTGTGCAACTCTATGTCAAATCTAATTGTCAAACTCTGAAAGGACAGATTTAGCACTTCACCAAATGTGTATTGGGCAGATTCCGCAGGCCATCAAATCTATACCACCTATTGATATTTAATGTGTCCTCTGTCCACAATGTTTCTGCTTCAGGATTTTTTATGCATGTGCGCTATCAGATGTTGTATAGTTTTGTGGGATCACAATGCAAAAATGTCAAGCAAAATGTGTTGAATTTTCCTCTTTTCAATCAACCTAACCTTTGAAAATAACAAGACAAGTGTGTGCAAAGTTAGTTGACTTGGGATACCCCTTTAGGAGTTGCAACTACGTATCCCACACTTTTGGACTCAAAGTCAATGTAGTTCTCTTGTGCATGTGAGTGGAATTTTAAGTGAGGACTTCGCCTCCTCTCCCTAGTGAAATGCAATGCAACTACGTGAACATTCACCTAAAGTCTCTTTTGGTACAATTTTATAATGTCACAATATCACAAGTGTAGCAATAGATTTAATCAATTTGGCTCAAACTTGAATAATGGAGAAGGATTCACCATTCACTTAATACTTGGATCTCACTTGGTAAATGACTAGGGATTTATTTGTATATTTAGGGCTCTCTAGGATAAGACACACAAATGCTGACCATGTACCACAGCCCAAAGTAAAGTCACAGAAGACAAGCAAGTGATTGGACTCTTCTTCATTTCTTCTTCACTCATCACAAAAAGAAGAGTTACAGAAACCTCTTTTGTAGGTTAGTTTGAGTCAAAATTATGTTCCTGGTTACTAACCAAAAGAAAACAAGAGCTTTTGGAAGGTCCTCAAACTTCCAAATGCTCTTCCCAAAAATGGCTTGATCCTCTTCAACTCCTTGATCGATCAAGAGCCTAACACCTTCAACTGATTACTCACCTCTTGCGATAGTCCCCTCAATAATTTGTCCCAACCCACCACACTAGAATATATATCTTAAATACATCTATCTGAAACATGCTGAGAGATATCAATTTCAAGACCTTGATCTTGGATTTTTCACGTACCACAACTATTAATAACTTCATTACCTTCTTCACAAATTTCCCACTAACTGGTGACAAATCGTGTTAATCTAACTACACCAATGTGACAAGCTCAAAAAAAACTTTCTGGAACCAAAAGGAGGCCTCAAACTCCACTGTTTGGCCAACATATTACCTTTTTTCAATTGACTTCTCTTAGACAAAAGTAAAAACTTCTGAGTGACAGTCAAATGGACATCAAATTTAAGGTCAATATTAAAAATGAACACACTCGCAAATAATATAGCCCAACACCTCCCCCTAGGCTTCCATTGTAGAACGCCTCTCAACATAATAAGAAGGCCTTATTATCCATAACTCTTTAAGATTGTGCCAAACTTGTTTGTGATCCTCTAATATGTGGGCTTCTTTCCACTAATTTATCCCTTCTCTATTGGTCACATAATCACTGACCCATTCCCCAGATTGTTGTTGCAAATGAACTCATAGTGTTTGTCATCTTGGTTAATTCAGATTCTAGTTTGGTTCTATCCGTTGGTCATCCTAGAATTTGACCTTATTCCTTTGTCTTACATCCCATTGGATAGCTCTTTAAGATTAATGTCTCTGCAAGACAAGAAAAATTTCCAAAGAGCATAGGTAATTGGTCTTTGATCTATAGTAAAAATTTGATCTTGTTCCATGGAGTCCAAGTATTTATGCCTTAACACCTGGCTCCATAATCTGTCTTTAATTAAGAAAATCTCCAAATGAATAACACCTAAGGCCTAGTTTTTACAAGATTTCTCACTCTTGTCCCTATTTGTTCCTTGGAAACACGCCTATTTTTAGACCAGAAGTGGGATTTCACTTTTTCCCTCAGTACCTTTGCTAGAGATGCTTGCTTTGAATATATTATATGGGTAGAAGCTGGACTGGAAGGGCTTGTAAAACAACAAGAAGTAGCTGAAACTTCCCTGTTGATGTCAGCCTATGGCCTACCATCCTTCTATCCTCTTCCTAAATCTATCAATGAGGCCCTCCCAAAGTGGCTTCGTTATTCTTCCTTGGAAATGGGAACCCTATGTATTTGCTAGGAAGGGATCCTTATTAAAATCCAAGCTCTCTGCAAATTTGGTATTGAGGAATTAGACTTGTGAATTCCTATCATTCCCCAACTTCCCTTTCATAGTTTTTGAGAATATGTGTGAAGGTTATAGCTTATCTTATCTCAGGGATACCAAAAACGATTGTATTATCCCCAAATTTCTGATGCGTCAGGCTATGTTCTGAAGTTATTGAGGGTCCCCTTAAATCTTGCTTCTTGCCTTGCTTGCTTTAATGCTCTTCCCAAGCCTTCAACCACAGATAAAAAGGTAGATAGATACGGGATCTCCTTACCTAATCCCTATCTAAAAAGGACAGATAACTTTGGAGTTGTTACGCACAACTTCTCACTCGTTCATACCAATGCTCACTAAATTCAATGGAACATAGCACTCACTTGAAAGAGCTCCAGATAACTCTCTCTAGTTCCTTTTAGTAGAATACAATAATTCATGGATTGGTATAACTCCATCCATATTTAGTTTTCCTTTGACAAATCCTCCCTACTCATCTTAGATTAGGGCAGGGAACAAGTTCTATAATCTGCTAGCCATGATTTTAGTGAGAGTTTTGTAAATAATGTTGCACAAAAAAAAATGCCAAAAAGCATTTGGATATTTAGTCTCTAATTCTTTTCAAGCTCTGACTAGAAAATAGGTGTTCATTTTCTTTAAGATTGTTTTGGTTTGTCAAGGTTCCTCCATAGGAGTTCTACCATCAACTTTTACAATTTTCCAGCATTTTTGAAAAAGCTAGCTGGGAATCCATCTGATTCAGAGGCTTTATCACTTTTTAAAGCAAAGACTACAAGCTTTTACAACATCCCAAAATTTGTGAAAAAAGCTAGCTCAAAATCTATATGGTCTAAGGGCCTTTCTCACTTTATAAAGCAAGGGTTGCTTTGGCCTCCTCCTCCACTGTTTGTTTGAGTTAAGGCATTATTCTAAATTTCACTAGCCAAGGATTGAATTTCTTTGTGTACGCGGTGCTTCTAAATTTAAGATCACAACTACCTTGGTTGGATCAACCACCATGCCCTACTCCCAAATCATGTGCCCTATTAGTGTCTCAAATGGAACTACAAACATGCATTTCTTCAAATTCAAAGAGATCTGGAGTTGTTTATAATGCTCAAACAGCAAGCGTAGATTCTAATAGTGGTCATCATCGAGCCCGTCAACTATCCAAACATCAAGATACATTTGGAGAAACTTGTGAATGAAATCTCTGAATGCCTCCATAACAATGCACTAGAACACAATCAGTGCATTCTTCAATCCAAACAACAACACATTGTATTCAAATGATCCCCATTCAAAGGCAAACATGGTTTTTGCTTTGTCCTCGTCTACAATTTACACATGATGGTAACCTAAAAACCCATCGGTAAAAGTATAGTCTTCCCATCCTGCAACTCCCTCCAAAAACTCTTCAATAAAAGGTGTTCAGAAGGGTTACATCATGCATGCCTCAATTAGCATGCAATAATCTACACGTACCCTTATTCATCCATCTTTCTTTATGCTTATCACCATTGGAGTTACCCAATATGACTCTTCCACCGAGTAAATTACTCCCACAATAGGCATTTAATCAAAACATTCTTTGACCTTTGCATGTAAGTTGAGATTCACGCAATAAGGTCTCTTTTTCATTGGCTATGCACCTTCAAATAGCTTAATTGCCATCTTACTCAATGATTTGTGCACTCATTTCATCTCGTTCTAATTCCTTGGGAATAAATCCCTTACAAGTTCTATGATATGGGCCAAATCTGCATCTGCCCAATAGTCACCTATAGTGGTTATCTTAAGTTCATCTTCAATACCAATATTTACTTCCTTCATACATATAGGTTGGCTATAATATTTCTTCTCATTGCTCTGCATATTCTCCACTTTTCTTTCTCCTTACGTAGTCTCAACATTCAAGTGCTCTAATTCCTCCCCTGGTTCTTTCTCTTCTACTACGCAGAGCTCTTTTATCCTACCTAACTTTTTAGCCTATGTATTCCCCTTTTCGAATTCACTCCCCCATCCAACAGAAGTATCCAAGTGTTCTTCTAACAATTGAACACTTGAACATTATTCCTCCTTGCATATGATCTAAACCCTCTCCTCCATCTACACATCATCTTGAATATTGTTGCTTGCATCACTTGTAGGGTTTCATTCAAGTTGGACTCCTTGGAGCAAAACATGGTCTACGTGGAGTCTTCCTACATGATTTCCCATTCTAACATCTCTCTTCTAGCCTCAAAAATTATGTACCATGCCAAGGCTCATATCCCAAGAGTGTTATAAAGCACATGTACTCACAACCAAATAGGTATAATAAACTTGCTCAATGTCCAAACCTGTTTACATGCTTGGAAGTGTTCCATTGGATTTGTATCTCCTTTGTCCAATGATAAGCCTTTCTTCTTGTTACTTCTCTCAAACGTACTATACATGGCCTCTTTGATTTTACACCATTCAAGAAGGATGAGACTTTGTTGCTCACCATCAAGCAATGGTACTACACAACATGTGGACAAGAGATGGTAGGCATTCCCTTCCTCAGGAAAACATGCTTTTAGCTCCAGGGCATTTGTCCTTACACAAGTTGATCCATCATACCTAGGAAGCTTCTCCAATTGCCCATTTCTTAAACAGAACACTCTCTTGGTTACCTAGTGATGCACAAACCCAGTGATTGGGCACACCCATCTCGCACCTTGTTTATGTTTCCCATTTGCCACATCTTACCATTCCGCTATGGACTGATTTTGTGCATCAGGTCTTTACCCTTACACATTTTCTTCCTATTATCTCATACACTTCTTGAACCCATCTCTCGTATGTATGGTTGGTGGTGTCTAACACTAACTCTCCACTCTTCCAGCACAATACACCATCCTCCAACGGATTCAAGTGCTCTTTCCCCTATGCAGTGATATAATAAATGTTGGTGATGTCCTTATCAACATCCACACTCTCCACATATGCAGGTTCGTGATCACTGTCCAAGAGGATTACTACTCTTTGCTCCTCATTTTCAAAACTCATATAACATTGTTTAAAGCACATATCAGCTTGATTCTTATAACATCATGATCTCCCTATCAAAGTTGGACAGTTGTCAACCTCTAGAAACTCTATTAGCTCTAAGTCTGTGGTGAACTTTGTTCTTGTGATGCCTAATTTTGCTCCACATAGGACTCCGATAGGTCTTTTGCAAGTCTTGATTGGGATGCCCAATTTTGCTCCACACAGGACTCCAATAGGCCTTGTGCAAGTCTTGTTTTCTATAAACAACACATTTTCCAAAGTTTGCAACTTTGGACTTCCCATCTTTCTCCACGCGTCTTTGGTGAGGATATTTACCTCCGCACCAGTATCCACCAAGTTGTTGGTCACATACCACTCATTGATCTTGGCATCAGTAGTCAATTCCTGGTCATAGGCGATGTTCTTGGCAATGTGTATCTCTTTTTCTTGCTCTCTCACTCACTCAAGTGCTTCCCCCATACCATGTTTGACCCAAGTCTTCAACAAAGGAAGTACCCCTTCATTTTTCAACAAAGAGAAGATCTCAGTGAGCTCCCCTAGCTCCTTCAAGTTGGGCGCCTTTCTTTGGCTTTCCTTGATCTCAACCTCCATCTCAGTTGCAATTTGCACCTCCACTTGGAGATTATGGATCATCTCCTTTGCTTCTACCAATATCAACTTTTGCATGGGCACATCAAGGTAATTCAGCAATGATGTATCAGGGTTGTTTGCCACCTACCTCCAGTCTTCGTTGCACTCTCTCTGCTTGTGGACTAAGCAAGGGCCTAGTTCGGGTCTCTTTCCTACTTTGTGTTGTTATATTCACCGCAGGTCCAAAATTTCCCTTGTTCTCATTTGGATTTGGAGCCAACTTGTTCTATTGGTGGGCAGTTCTTATCATTATGACACCTGTCTATGCTTTATCTACCTCTGCAAAATATTTGCACAGAGATCCACTATATCCTCAATCTTGTGTCCAACATTACAATGCACACACATAAGGAAATTAAAGCAATTCCTTTAATAGTGATTTGTTGCCCTACACTTATAACAATGTTCCTTGGAAGTGACCTCCTTGTCCACTTCTTATTCGCCCATATAAGCATCCTCTCAAATATCCTTGCTTTTTCTATGTTAGAGCCGCAAAATATTGCCTTAGCCTATGCTCCCGAACCTCACAGATTCCAACAAATGACTTGGCAATCTATCGTATCATGTGTATTGGTCTCAAAGACTTTGCACCAAGTGACCTTCGTTTGCTTTGCATGCTGGAGAAGTTGACAATTTCATGTTTCACATTCTCCTTTGTACACTTCGCAACATAAGATCAATGCTTGCACTCTCCTCGTCATTTGTTCCTTGTATAGCCTTTTGTTTCACAATTTGTGCACCACAACCCATTTGTCGGGTCGGATTCTATTTAGAATGCACATGAAATTCTATTTCACGATTCAATTTGAAAAGAGAGCAAACATTACAATAAATAAGCCAAAAACGTTGTTCACTTCACATTCCCAAAACTGACCTTTCCTATTCCTACGGGAATGGAGAACTTATTGAATAAGACAAAAGCTAGACACCTAGGATTAATAACAAAAATATACAATATTGCTACATCCCCCCCTTAATTTGTAGGGGTCCTTGTCAGACCAAGCGTTCCTCTGAACTTTACAATTTTTTTCTCGTCCAAGCGCTTTTGTCAGGATGTCTATTGGTTGCTCTGTTGTCGGGCAAGGTTGCAACTTGACACTGCCATCTTTCACATAGTGTTGAATCAGATGAAATTTGGTATTGATATGCTTGGTTCAGTCATGAAAGACTAGATTCTTTGCCATTTGGATTGCATAAGTGTTGTCAACCATGAGAGGTGTTGATGAAACCTGTTGCTCCTGCAAATCTGAAAGAACCCTTTTGAGCCACAAGATCTCTCTAGTTGCCTTTGAAGCGGCCATATATTCTGCTTCTGCTGAAGAAATTGTCGGCGCAGGTCGCTTCTTGGATTTCCAACTGACAACTATTCCCAAATTTATCAGAAAACCCGAGGTGGACTTTCCATCTTCATGATCACCAGCATAGTCAAAATCTGAACACCCAACCAGTTTGAAATCTCCTATCCTGGAGTATTTGAGCCCAAAATTTTGTGTTCCTTTGAGATATCTAAGGACCCTTTTTGCTGCTACCCAATGACTGTCCCTAGGTTGTTGCATGAATCTTGAGAGGACACCAACTGCAAATGATATATCTGGTCAAGTTGTGATCAGATAAATTAGACTTCCAATGAGTTGTCTATATTTAGTGGCATCAACCAAATATGTTGAATCTTCAAATGTCAATTTGAGATTCTGTTCCATGGGCATGTTGAAATGTCAATTTGAGAGGAAGTTGACAATTTCATGTTTCATGTTCTCCTTTGTACACTTCGCAAACATAAGATCAATGCTTGCACTCTCCTCCTTGTGCATTTGTTCCTTGTATAGCCTTTTGTTTCACACTTTGTGCACTACATCCCCTTTTAAGTGTCTTCATAGCCAACTTACTTCAGAAAGGAGGCAACAACCATCCGACAAACCACTACGCATGTTGCAATAGATGGATATCAATTGACAACTAAGACAACAATGTCTTAAAACTCGCCTCATAAGCATGAACACTTTCTTAAATATCTTGCTTAATCTCCTTAAGCACAAATATGTTTTGTTGCTCAAACTATGGTATATCGAACTCCTTCAAAAAAACAACCTTTAATTGGTCAAAATTTACCACCATTTGGTTAGGATCATATTTCCTCTACCAAGTATGTGCACGATCTAACAACGTGGTTGCAAATTGGCTTGCTTTCCTTTCTTGTGTGGTGATTCCTTTAGCCCTCCACAATATCTCACACTTGTGCACATGTTCTAAGGCATCCTCAATGCCCCTATACTTTAGTAATTTTAGCGACATCTCATAAAAGATGCTTTGTTGTGGTATCTATTGGATTTGTGCCTGCACACTTGATCCAGGAATGGTTACTCCTCCAAGTCCACTTGTAACTCCTACCTCAACAATTGTTGTAGGACCCGTACTTCTTGAAGTCACACTTCCTTGCACTACAATTGTCGAGTTAACTACTAGATTAGGGTTATTTCTCAATAGACGTTGACTTCTTATGTTTCCACTACCAGCCCTTCCTAACACCAATGCAAGATTTATCTTCAACAGTGTGTAAGGTACCAACTACTTTAACACAAAACTCTCACTCTCTCCTCTTAGAAGCTCCTCAAGTCCTCCCAACTCAACACTTTCCTCAACACTTTCATTCTAAGAATGAACATGTGATTGTCGACTTTAGGTAGATTAAGGTTTGAGTCTCATACAAGACTTGTGCATTCCACTTCTCCTTCCAGTGGAATCCATGCATCTCCTTCGACTAGGTCCTCTTCACTTAGGGACTCTCTTCTACACAATTTGTCTTCCTCACTAGAGCGTGTTTCTCCTATGCGCGAACCAATTGCAAGCCCTTCTTTTCCTTGGTAGGTACTCACAGATCCATCTAACTTAATTCCCATAAATCACACCTGACACCACCACTCATATTACCATAATGAATTTTTTCTCACTTTATAACATTGTGAATTTGAAAAAAGTGGCTTAACTTTATTCCTTAAATGGCAGGTAATAATTAATCTTCTCTATTTGAGAAATTAGGCACCTCAACTTTTTGATTCCATGAGTCTTGAGATACATCACTTCTAGTTCACTCCATTTTACCGTCCTATTGGCTAGTTGAATCCTCCAATCGTTTGAAGGCCCGTATAATCTTGTAAATACATATGATTCTTCAAATATTCCAAGCTTGCATCGTATGTCTTGGAGCAATTCTTCCATCGGGTCATTATTGTGCTCAAGGTTTATTTTTTGCTTCTTTCAAGCTAACAATGCATCTTTGAAATTAACGACTTCTCTTCTTTTATTCCTTGGCCTTGTAGGTTATTCAACATCCTCTTCACGTTTTTTCAATGTTGAATTACTTTCTCCTTCAATGATTTTTTTGTGTTTCAAGTCTAATTAGCCTCTTGTTTATCGTAGCAATTCCTCCAACCAATTTTGACAAGATAGAAGCTAGATCTTTAGCGTTCTAAATTTTCTTGATCCATTTTCTCTAGGTTTTTTTTTTTCGCACACCACAGTAACCAAAGTGATGGCTCTGATACAATGTATGTTTCTGTTAGGAAAATATTGTTACCAAAAAAACAAGAAAAAATTAAAGATAATCTGCACCTCCATTCTGAAATATGAAATATATATTTGAAATTTCCATTCCTGATACCTGACACAATAGAACTCCGACCTCTAGCTGCCTTGCTGATAAGTTTGCCATTTTCACAGGTGGCCATTTTGTGAAAAGAACCACCAAGACTTGCATTTCCCACGGATATATGCTTCTGAATTGTTGAGGCCTCTTATCATAGGCTCTAAAACCTTATCACCTCCCTTATCCATAGCCAAGTACTTATTTATTGCCAACAGCTTTATCAAAACCCAAGAACACTGGAAACTTTATCCTACCCCGACCCATAACTTATGCAATGCCATCAACTTTATTGCAGAAAGCCCCATAATACAAACGATTGTAAAATCCAAACCTAAGTTGTGGTTCTGGAGAAAAAAGGCTTCCCAAAATATTACAAGAGAATTTTATTACGATCAAAGAGTAAGACAGCAAAGGAGCTGAGGTCTTGGGCTCTTGGATAATGATTGCCTCAGATTTTCAATTCAACAGAATTTGCCTAAATGGCACAATTAAGGATGCGCCCATACATGCATTTACAAAACGCTGAGTTAGTAGATGTCAAAAACACCAAAGTTTGTAACAAGTGCACAGCTCAAGTTCCCAAGTATTTCCCATTGGCAGACCAATAGGTCTGTAGTTCCCAAGCATCAAGCTCAAGCATGTATGAAGGAATCAGGATAGATGACCGATGAGGGGGTGACCATGGTTTTAAGCCTATATGTCCTACCAAGTTTCAGGAACAGGGAGAAGGGATCAAAGTTCACGAACGGCTCTAGAGAGACACTCAAATAATATTCAGGTGACAGTACAAAGGAAATAGAAAGCCAGTGCATAGGGAACCCAAAAATATATAACTGTATAAAAGCATCTAGTGCTCGCCCCCCATCCCCTCTCCCACCTCACTCAGGAAAGATGCTTTCCTAAACATGGAGGATGCCAACTTGTCAACCACTAGGGTTAGCTCCTTCCCCACATGGGGGGCATGCAGGCATCCTCAGGAAATGGTACCGATGTCTAGTTACCCCCTGTCCTGAAAACTCCAGTGGGACGTCACCTGGACATTCCCAGCCTTGGAAGGGCATGGCCAAGACGATGGCCTTTACAATTCTATGGTCTCGAAAATGTGATGAAACCAGAGAGATGATAAGAATAAAACTTATTGCTATGGAATTTTCACCAAGGATATCAGGAGAATAAGGTTGATTAGGACACTTAATTCAGTCACTCAATTTTATATCTTGCAAAACAGACGCAAAAATAGGCCCAAGGTATGCAACTTGTAGAAATAAATCTGACTCCTTGTGGGAGAAAACTCTATCATTTGAACTTCCTAATCCAAAAGGCAAGCATGTTATTCTGTCACTGTAGAGACAAAAACTTCAAAATGAAGCATTCCATGTGGGATTATCAACAGGCATTAGGAGACTGAAATTTACCCAAGTATTCCAAATTCCCATGTCAATCAGTAGATGACATTAATGACATTAATGTACACAATTCCTTGCAACTTGTTATTAAGCAGAAAGGCCTGAATTGTAACAATCAATATCCAACATTGAGACAAGCAAAAAGCATAAAAGGACAGTAGGAAACAACCAGCCCACTCATGTTACACTTATGAAGAAAGTGGAGTACCATCATTAAAGTATTGCTGCACAAGTAGTTATTAGAATTCATGCTCTTACTCGAGAAAGTCAAACAGCATTTTCTTAGAAACCCAAAGCTGTACACGGATCAATTTCCCTACAATTATAGACTTGAGTAGCATCACCCTACTCGATCATGATCATCATAGAAAAACTACATCACCTAGTGCCAAACAATGCTTAATTATGCTCACTGCCACAGAATTATGCTTGAACAAATAGAGTAGACATCATGATATCCATTTTCAATTCAAAAATATCAACCCAATCTGAGTTGGAGATTGAAAAGCAGGCAACTTACCTGAAGCTTTGCAATGAATGGAGAAACATTGGGAGTTTCAGGGTGAAACAAAGCATAATCGTGCAAATTATATATAACCCCTTTTACACAACATGATTGGTAATATGTTTTCCCTCCTGAAACTTGTAATTTATCACCAATCCATTCCACGTGATATGCATCATCCTCTTCAATAGCCCTGCTTTTGTCAGTCACTTCAACTGACAATTTTGTATCAAATATGGTAGTTTTGTGCAACCTTCTCTGCTCGGCATCTTCACCTTCCTGAGAAGAATCACCTATGTCTTTAGAAGTCTGTCCTACAGAAAACTGAGAAGAAGATATCCCTTCCGACGCTGCAGGCAATCTCTGTATGGCAGTACTCTGCAAGACATTTCCCGCTGCAGTAGCTGTTTGCTCCATTCTTAATCTGTCTGCACCTTGAGAATTACTTAAGGTTTGGAGTTGCTTCACAACCTGCAAATTTATGTTTGAAAGCTGCTTGTGTTGAGAATCTTTTGATTCAACATGACTGCCAAATACTGAGGCAGCAGTATGGGCTGATTGTTGATTTGGAACTGGAGAAACTGCATTCATTGGGCTAGGTTGATTCCCTTTCCCTGAGAGAGTTCCTAAGAGACCAGTAAATCCATCAGCAGATTCTCTTGACAAATCCTGCTTTATGGGTTCATTTGACCCCTCATCTGCTTTCTTAATGCTTTGTGCCAGATGCATTTCAAACCTTGGTTTAAGATCTCTACCGCTGCCTCCTGTTGTCTGAAGCATATGCCTGTTGTTGGTATGCGTCAGATCAACATGAATAGGAATCTCTGGAGCAGTATTTAACCCATTTGATACAGCTGTATGTTGAGGAGACTTTGGATGGGGAGTTTCCATCTTTTTCCCAGGAGAAGCTTGAGGGCTACTTTTGTTTGCAATTGCAGGTGTTCGACGAACAACAGAACTCTTACCAACACGTCCATACTTGGGAGGCAATGGGCGTCCATTGCTTGCAACCAAGCACTTAGGGCAATGCCAATCACCTTTAGGGATACCCCTTTGGTTGTATGCTTGAAGGCATTTTAAATGGACACCCTTTTCACAAGAATCGCAGACAAGTATTGTCTCTACATCATGTACATTCATCTTGCAGACTTGACATGTTATTGGTGAGTTCATGTAGGCCATTGAGGGAGGTTCCCAATGGCGAAAATCTGAAGGCCTGGAATGGAGAATCTTTTGAACATTTCGAGCAATGTCAGTGTGATTAGCACGAATTGCAAGAGAATCGGCTATTTTTAGACCTTGAGGAGGAACATGCATCGTTTGATGACTAAGCGATGCAGTTGGCATTGATGCACCTTTAAAATCTTTCTGTTCAAACTGCACAACATTATGAAACTCATTGAGATCATGATTTGCTTCAACTTTCCTTGGAGCTTGTACAGGCACGTCGCCATTCTTCCCAAAATTTTCCAATGATGTGGAAGGGGTCGGATCAAGGGCTGGAACCTTAGAAGGGGAAAGCATGGAACCCTTAGAATGATCTCTAACAACTGCCATTGCTGTCTCTGCTGACAGAGGTACTGATTTATTTTCAGACATCAAACCTAGAAAACAGAGGAAACAAAATGGAGCTTTCAGTAAACTGAGAAAAGCAATGACACACATAATGCTAGGATTCAACAAGGGAAATAGTGAAAGTTAAAGACGGGATACGGGACCAAAATGTAAACAGTGCTATAAGTGATAGAACTATCAGAAGAGAGATCCTAACTATATCTGGCACGTAAAAGCATGATACGCAATGATGAAAAAATGGCTTAAGCATTTTAAGAAGAATACATCTCTATAAGTGCATCTACCTTTCGTTGATACAAATGTAGGACCAAAATTGAAAAAACATCAAGGCTTCAGTAAATGTTGTCAAATGTTAAGAGAGCATTGAGTTGCTACAAAATGCTTATCTGGTCAATGCACTTCACGCGAAGTCCCAAAACACTGAGCGCTTTGTAAGGAGTTGTAGTGCTGCAGTGCATTGCACTGTCGAAAAAAGTGCTGGATTTTGCAGTTTCTAACCAAAAACTTTTAAGTGCACCGAGACAAGCAGATTCTATATAGAATTATTGCATGGTCAGATTGACCATGTCCTTTCGACAATCTCAGATGGCTCAGATAAAGCCTTGCCAAGACATAGAATCTTGTTAGGTTTTCATTATTTAATTATTTTTATTCTTGTTGGGAACTTAAAGCTATGAAAGGCTCATGTGGTTGAACGGGAGAATGGGAGAACTTGTTGATTCAGCTTATCTCCGTGATGGTTCTTGTGTGTAGACCATGGAGATAGAAGAAGATCAGTTTTAGGACCATCATTGCATTTGATGCATTTCAAAATTTGTTTGGTTACGCCCTGCAAGTGCCAGTTCTGCCCCACAAGTGACTGTTATACTTGTACCAAAATAGAGAACATTTAGAGGGGAAGAAATGGAATTTTGAGCCTTGTGGGACCCTCCTAACCCTGGTAGCTTTGCCTATGAATTAATTGTGCACTTGTTGGCAGACAGTTGAGTGGCCAAATGCATAGATAACCTCAAATATAAATGCCTTGTAGAATCTGTTCAAAACTGTTGTTAAAGCAGGAGTTGTTGGGACATAACAGATTGCTGCTATGAGGCATAATCGATTGCTGCTATGGCTACTTAGTGGACCTTACATCATGATTCCCCTTTCACGGAGCAGTGTATGCACTTAATGAGAAGGGATACTTATTTGATTTTTCAAGGATGTACATAAAGGTATGATCTTCCCTTTTTATATGCATATTGATTGCTTGGTGAATCCAAATTAAGTATTCATCCCTTTGAGTAGAGAGGATAAAGGTGATTATTATGCTTAGTGGGCAGTGTATAATATGCTCCTCATTCCCCTATGCCTTGCATACCCCCTCAGGGGTGGCCAGGTGGTGAACAAGGACCTCATTTGATGTTTTGGACAAAGGAGGCACCTTGGATGGAAAACCTACTGGATGGGCCTTCTTTAAATGGTTGTACCTTAATTTATTTACATTCAGCTGGATGATGTTCAGTAGAGAACTAGTTGTTTCTATTGCATTTATTGATCATCGATATATAGTAAGCATGTTAAAAAGAATGTTATTTATGTGACGTGAAGTATGGTTGTAAGTCTTGAGAGTGTCTTTCAGAAAGGTTGCATACACCCTGGAGGAAAGCATATGTTGCTGGTCCGTGGATCATGAAGACTTGTTTGCTGATCCAAATAGCACCTTACCATAGACTATTTCATGCCCTTGAGAGGCACGTGTATTCTTGATTTGACCCTTTTTGGAGACACTATTAATTATAATGTTCATGATAACCATGAGATGGATGACATGTGATGTAGCCCTTATTTGGTGGAAGTATATTGATGTTATTGTCACTATGGAACTTATGTGGCTGTATAAGGTATAAGATACAGACCTTGTTAGCAATGTACATTTCTTACTTGTCATAACCCTGGATGAAGGGTCTTATTTGTATCTTAGACACATCTATATGATGCTGTAGTTTCCACTTCCAGTACTCTGAACATATAGTTAGAACTTAGAAGAGTCCATTGTAATTTGTAATTTGTAGGAGCTGATTGATGAAGACTTGAAGTCTTCAATAGATCACAGCAATCGCTCCCTCCTACTGTATGTATTCCTCTTAAATATGCACATTTTATGTTATCATGTGGGAAGCATGCATATAGTTTAGAGGACTTCCTAGACTTGTACTATACCTTCCTTGGAGGCTTGTTGACCTTATGACAGCAGCTCCTTCCTTTGGATTATTGATTTCCTTATCGCTTCGACAAGCCTTGTTTTCAGATTGTGACTCTTACTTATCACTCAAGATTGAGAATGACAGTCCCTAGTAATTCATATGTATCCTATGCTTCTTGTTGGAATAAAGAGGCCAGACTGCCTAAAGTTCTTACATGGTTGCAATTACAATTCCTAAATGAATGTACTTATGTAGCTATTTTGTAAACGTATGTATGATTAGGCAATGGTAGTCTGTAGATGGAACCTTTATTAAGTCCTTATGATTTCCTCGATGTATGAACTGATACTCTCAGACAGTGCATAGGAGGTGGTGCTTATCAGACAATTCCGATGTCTAAATGGACTAGGATAGATGCCCATGGTTAGAAAAGATGCTCATAATTAAAGCAAATGGATATGCCCACATGTAAACCTTAACTAATCAAGAGGGTGGCCTAACCTTTGGTAGAGGCAAGAAGTGTCGAGGGCACCTTCCTTTGATTCATGGGCAACTAATCCAGAACAAGGATGTAGAGGGCACCTTTGGCATCATAGATTAGTGAGCATGCACGTTGTTTGAGGTATGCTTTGATGGTTGTAGAGCCATGGCAAATACCAATTCACCATTGTGAGATACTAACATTTCGTTTAATTAAATAAAAAAATTGCAGTAAGGTTGTGAGTGAACCTTAGTTTAAATGGTTTACAGGTAGCGGCGCTAGAATTTGTAACTGCTCTATTGTTCAAAAGTGACAGAACAAGGATGTGTGTTTCCTTATGAAATCAATTCTACACGGTTCAAACTTCATAACTTTAGGTAACCATGTAAGGAAGGTGACCACTTCAACTTAGATAACAAAATATTTTGAATATATTTACAGGACTAACCATGGTTGTGGAACTTGAAGGTGAATTTGGTTGTGACCCTAATGAAAGGATTATACAAGGGAATTGTAGATAAATGCTAGCGTTGTCATTGAAATTTTCCACAAGGTGCACCAAATTAGTGAAAATTTAAGGAATTCAGTAAGAAAAAAAATCTCAGCATTTTCTTGCAGCAATCTTTAGAAGAAACAATATATTGAGAACAAATCAGTAAAATAAGGGCATGAGCAACAGACAAAAAGATTCTTGATGGTACACTCATTCCTTAATAAAAATTGAAAGACGCTTGACCAGTTTTATGTCAACAGTCCTTCCTCACGACAAGAGCTTAGGAAGATAGATGCACATGACATTGTGTTTTCTACTCCTTGACAGATTCAAATGATATGTTCTTACAAAATATATGTATTGGATTTAGAAGGCGAAGTAAATTAAAATTTCAAGATTGGGGATTTGTCAAAACACGTGCATGCTCATCCAAATGTTAGATCTCTGATGCGAAAAGAAAGTGAAGCTAAGAAGGAAAAACAAGAAAATCCTTCTTTTATAAAATACTAACGGAAATCACATTTACAAGAACTCCGTAGATATAAATAATAAAAGCAATCAACTGGGATTGCAACAACTACAAGATGAAATTAGATTAAAGGTAATAACTTCAGATCAAGTCTGATCAAGCCACAGATTCTTCTATATACCTTTATACATCCTATGATTCTCTTCACACAGATTCATTAATAACTCAAAATCAATGATTCTATGCACACTATGAATTTAAATTATCATTCCATCCTTACCAGGAACTACCAATGGCTTCAACACCTGTCCACGCATTTGAACTGGCAATGAATGTGCCTCCAGAACAGATGACATAATTGTTGTGGCAGGTAGGCCAATTACCGTCAGTCGTGTCTCTGTTTGGTCCTCTGCTCGCAAAATAGGAGCTAGTGCTGCAACTGGTGACATCCGTGGAACCTGAGCCTGCGGAATGATAGCAGGTGTCGGTGGAATTATGGGATGTGCTACAACTGCAGCAGTTGTTACAACAGGAGCCCTTGTCTCAATTGGAACAAGTTGTGCAACTGGAATCCGTGCAATGACAGAAGCAGCGGCCTTAAATGGTTGTGCTATGGGAATTGGTTGTGCAATTGATACTGACTGTTTAACTTGAGCTGTTAATGCAACTGAGGTGCCATTAATTGGAACATCGACAGGTGCATAATCTGCTTTAGACAATGAATTGGATACCATGGTTGTATTCATTGTTGACAGCCTTGCTTGTTCAATCTGCAAACGCACGTAATTAGTCCAGTCTCTTCACCAAAGAACAAGACATGAAGCAGCTTCTCTTATATGTGGCAGTTACATTTACAATGTCTTCAAACAACGGACCTGCTTGGGGAATGTGATACATGGAATGATCTAAACCCAGAAAATAAACAATTTTCATAGAACAAGACAACAAAACTTTGCTATTCTCCAAAGTCATGACACCTAGAGCTGACACTTTCACTGTTTTCCCCAACACTCAAGTTGGTGAATCAAGAGAATAAATATAGAAAAAGGTGCAAGCACAAATTCCTGGACATTGTTAGTAAGGACATGCCAACTACTGTAAATACAATAAATGTTTCAATGGCCTTTAGAAGACAATGTACAAAAATCCCTCCAAGAAATAGCAAATTAAACACAGTAAACCCCTGGTACTTAGACACATAAACACAGCTTCATAATATCTACCCCAACTCCTTCCGAGCAGCAGCATCAGCTTCAGCTTCAGTCACACATGTAGCTACACCAAACATCATTACCTTGACAGATATGTGTAGAAATGATGGCTGAAAGATTATAGAGTTTAATACCATCAAAAAATGAGTATCAAAAGAAGTAGGGCACAATAACAGCAGTCAGGGGGCAATAACATGCTTGCTTAAATGTCAGTTACAGTATTACTTGTGAATATAATAAATATTTAAATGGCCTTTAGAAAATAAAACAGATAAATCCCTAAAAGAAAAAGCAAATGTAGCACATACAGCATCATGCCCGGGAACTGGGCTCTCAATTGTGTCCCAGACGGTTGTGGATACCTCTCGAAAATCCACATTGATCAATCAGAAAAAAAATTAAACACAATAACCCCTGATACCTAAACACATTAATCCCAGGTTCAAAAGATATACCTCAATTCCTTCTGAGTAGCAGCATCAGCTTCAAAGACCTTGACAGATATGTATAAAAATGATGGCTTAAAGATTCTAGAGTTCAATACCATCACAAAATATGAGCGTCAAAAGAAGTAGGGCACGATAACAGCAGTCAAGGGACAATAACATGCCTGGTTAAGAAGGATCCAAGCAAAGCAGTGTACATGGTGAAACAAGACCCAGATATAAAGGAAATTGTGAATTAGTGACAGCTGCTTATTTCGCTCAGAAGAAATCTGACCTACAGGAAAGATACTAGAACAGCAAGAAGCCTTTTTGTACCTGAGAAATACTATATGGCAATTCAAAGAGGACAGCAAGGTAATTATAATGAGTGATTGCAGCATGAAAGCCAGAAACCTGGATGTGGTCGTCTACAAAGAATGTAATAACCCACTTTAGCAGAAAAAGGAAACCAAGTTTTGGAAAGGAGAATTACAAAAGGGAAATCAAACAATGGTACACATTTAAAGGAGATCGTCTGCTTACACAATGGGATGAAAAAGAAGAAAGAATCTAGAAAAATTACTTACTCTAACCCACAATGTAAAGACCGTGGTGTGCTGTATCATCTACTTTGAGAATCCACCAGATCAAGCAGAAATCAAAATACAGTTTCTCTGGGATTGGAACAGACCACATCCCACTCTTCCTGAAATCAAAAGTAGACAACAGCCAAGGCCTACATGGAAGGGATAAGCTAATGGAAGCCAAAATCAAAAGAATGAAAAATGCCATAATTCATAAGGAATGAAAAATGCCATGATTCATAAGGATGGATTGCATAAACAAGAAAACCTTAGAAGGTGCATTAGCTTCCTGCTATACCAAATCATATTTTCAAAACAAGCTAGGATGTTTACGAAAGGTGAGATATAATAATGAAAGCCATTAAAGTGAACCAATAACCTTGCAGAACATGGCCAACAGGAAAGAGAAAGAAAACAACTTCACCCGATATCATGGTTAGATCATGATAGCCTAAAAAACAAGAAATTTAAAAAGATGTCACTTCCCCCAACAGGAAAGGTGAATGCCGGCAGGTATTAGGAATAAGTAATCAGGAAAAATGAAAAGCATGTCGATAGCTAGCAAAGAATAACTGAAATAAAAAGAATAAGTCATTTTGGAAAGGAATGGAGCCTAAAAGATCAATAGATAGTAGTAACAGAACAACAGAACGGTAGGTGGAATGGGCTAAACGTCCTTATGTGAACATAAAAAAGAAAAGCATTGGCCCATTTTGAAGAGGGAACTTCCCCACTAGAGAACAACAAAACAGAATAGAAAAACTTCTATTGATGCAAGCTAAAGATATTCATATAAACTAACTGCTATCTGAATTCTTAAAGTAAGGGAAAACAGAAACTATCTATTGACAAAGGATTTATTCAACATGCACCACCAAAGACTTTCATTGAATGTGTTACACCAACTTGACCATCCTACTCTTCAAAAGTGGAGGCACAAAAGACCCCAATTTTAGCTCAACCCAATATTGAATAAACATTTGTTACAAAAAAGGAAGAAAAAATAAGAAAAGGGAGAGAAGAGAGTAAAAGAACAACCAAACGTGTGTGGTTTATTCTACCATTGATTTTCATGTGTCCTTGCGAAAATTGGGTATTAAAAGAATGAGGAACCCTATTGTTGTTTCTTGATTTTAAGAAGTCTTTTGCCACCATTTGGGAAAACCTAGGGAGAGAATGTAACAGGGGTACCAACTGCATAGACATCAATAATCAATAGATCATGTGAGAGTCAAAGCCAAAATAAATACAAAAGTGGTTGTGTAGGATATGGGCATAAAACAAGGTAACCCCACTCTCAGGCACCTTGTTCGGGATCTACATATATAATCGTTATGTCTGATTAATATAAGAACAAGGTGGAGGCATCACTATCACAGGATATGTTACCAAACATTGCTTTATAAAAAAGATGTGATACTCATCATTAGGACCATACATAGCTTGAAAAAAAGGAAACTGTCAGCTCCCAAGTCGTCCAGTAAGGAAGCAAAAAAGAGTAAAACTATCACTAAAGCAGAAGTGATAAAGATCCTTCCCAAAAGATAGGAAAAAGATGGCACGTTATTGCACATTATAACGTTCCCTTACAGCTGACTATAACCACAATTTATACATATTTGAAGGAATCTCAGTTGCAAGGGGTACAGACTAAGGTGGCTCGAAGAAGGATGGAGACCTTTAAACCTTGTAAAAGAAATGAAGATGGCCAAAATTGTGGGATTGGAACGTAGTTCAAGCTGAAATTCTCATCACAAATCTTTTTCTATAATGTGAAGTACTAGGTTTTTAGAATTTTGATACAAAATTAGATACAATTTAAGGTGTAGAAAAGAATCATAACAAGCATTTTGAACATTGACGTCAAAACCTCTCACAAGTCTTATTAACTAAGACAGAGATATGGCACTTAACTCTCAAGAAATAAACACACTACGGAAGCGTGTAAGGCAATATGATATGGATAAAGATTGACTACTGAGGAAGGCTCTACAAGAGACCTAGAAAAGAAGGGGAGGAAGGCCCATAGGATAGCTAAGACATCCAACGACCAAAGGGTGGGGCATAGAGGAGACCATGTGCCCTGAAAGAAAATCAGAACCTAAGTCCCAAGGTTCGAGTTTGGATTCATGTTCAACAAGGATAAACTTCAGTTCAAGTTTACCAATAGATAAAGTTTGAAATAAAAAACGTCGTTAAGTTCGAATGATAGAATTTATTTTATCATTTTAATTTTATTAAAGGAAAATACATAAATATGTCATAGGGACAGAGTGGAGAGAGCTTTCAGTCCTCTGTTTACATATATGCAGACATATTTATAAAATGATGCAAAAACATGTCAAAACTACCCATGTAAAAATAATAACTAAAGAGGGGCTGCGGCACGGAAGGTATCCATAACCACTTTTAAGCCCGGCGGGTTTACCCTTGCGGTTGAGAGCTGAGCACTACAAGGAGGAGGTCTCAAGATCCATTCCCAGGGCTGACCATATCGGTAGAACTCATTCCCCGTTAGATGTCCAGCATGTCAGTTGCTTCAGTGGCGGAGGTGATCTTCCGACGTAACCTCAAGCCAATCGAATGTTTAATGCAACGTTGGTCGGGGTCAGGTATGAAACCTGTGTTCAATGCGACGAGGCATGTTCTGGAGCTGCAGCACGAAAGGTATCCATAACCACTTTTAACCAATGAGATGCGGGTGAGTTAGTAAAGTGTCTTGGTTGTTCCAAGCACCACCCAGGTTCAAATCTCAGTTTGGTATCAAAGGCCGGTTGTGGCCGATGGTTAAGTAATCTTGGGCCGATTGTGGTCGATCATTGGTATTCTTGGGCCAGTAGTGGGGCCAGTTGTGGCCGATCATTGGTATTCTTGGGCCAGGTTGTGGCCGTTGATGGTATTCTCAGGCTAGTTGTGACCATTCATTGGTATTCTCTTGGGGATCTGGGGCCCCGATTGTGTCCCAGACCGGTTGGAGCTCCGGTCAAAATCCATTGGGACAAGGACCCCTCAACCTTGAGTATCGATCAAAAATTATAATAATAATAATTAACGTTCGAGTTCATGTTTGATGATGAAAAAGATCAGCAAATTTCGAACTTTTCTCATAAAGGTCAGCATACCTTGTGACATAGGTCAGAACTATGTGAAAATGTCAGAAATAACATTTAAAAAATGTAAACTAAAAAAAGCAAATTTGCACAGCCGGTTTCAATCGGACCTGAGCACAAACTGTAAGTGCTTGATAGCAAGCATCCTTTTGGAGAGATAAACAGATAATGCTTCAACAAAGAAGGATCCAAGCAAGTCCAGCACAGAGTTGGACGGTGGAACCAAGAGAAGAGTGGATGTAAATATCATATCAAACCTGCAACTAAGAAGAGACGCAAATTGAAGAGCATTTTCTAGTCAAATGCAACACTCACTCAAAGAAGCTTCTAGTTATTATTTAAGCTGGTAGCTAAGCTGGCTTAAAGATGATCATTCTTCTATGGTTTTTTTTCCCTTGTATATACCTACTTTTCGTCCTTTAGGCTGCTTTTCTGCAATGCACAATAATAATATTACCTATTCCATTATATCCAATGCAGTACAAGGCTGAAAAAAAACATGCCTCCAAGCTAAATACTTTAACCTACACAACAGTCTTAATCAAAATATTCCCAAGTGTGATTGCCAATGGTTGTGTTCTCCTAAAAGAGTGGGGCTCTATTTGATAGCATTAGAATTAAAGTGGTGACCAATAATGTCTACTCCAGTGGAAACTCCACACCAACCCTGTATGTCTCAAGTGGGAAAACAATTTTCTTACAATGCATTCCATAAACATACATGCAGACGCTATGTTTCCAAGACAGACCTGAGTATATAGAACATGACAGTGTCCTCAATGAAGTTGTTGTAATGCACAATACATGTAGCAAGTTCCACCCTCGCAAGCCCAAAGCTTGTCCCAGGACATCAGTTGAAAGTTGAAACCAAGCCCCCTAATGTTAAAATAAAATTTGATGCCTTGGATATTTGTCTACTTATACAAATTTTATGTTGTATTTGGAATGAGAGGCACAATAGAAATTAATTGAAACTTATTTCCTTGCCAACATTACAAACATCTGAAAATTCCATACAAGTATCAATAACAGGCCTTTTACTGCCTGGACCAGCAAAAGTATGCAATAAACATTGATCTTAAATTATGTGCTCAGCCTGCCTGGCACGGCCACACTTTCTCTTCAAATTTATAGAAAGCCTAATAAGTCAGTAGAATCACCACCAAAACATTATTTTGGCCTATATGGTAATATTTACTCAGTGAATATAGCAATTACTCACACAAGGTATCTGTGTATCTTTGGGAAAGCAGGAAAAGTCCCCATAACATACATTTGCATCATTTCAATTTACAAGAGAACCTTCTTTCGCTATTTTTATGACATCCCTTGGTTAGGCTAAACACAAATCTTTAAAGCAGCCAAGAGTATAGAATCTAGAGCATGCTAGCCATGGTTTCTCACATATTCTACAAAATATTGAACTTGAATCCGATATTAAAACATGCGACAAACAAACTCACTGGAACAAAGACTTGAACATTTCCAATACAACTATGATCTCAGTCCTGTTTATATCTGAAAAAACTCATTTCGCTTCCATCATAAATTTATGGAAGGAAAGTGATATCTCCATTTTGGATGACTGTTAGAGCACATTAAGCATGAACATTTAGGTCTCCTGATCCAAAAGTTTACTTCATAAGAAAGGGAGTATACTTAAATTGCAAGGACAATCGAAAACAAAAACCATGTCCTATACCCCTATTTCAGCTTTAAAAGCCTAATGTGAATGAAGCTACACACCTGGCATCGGGAATAATCAATATGACTATATTTTAATAATACAATAGGGTAGTAAGTCAGTGTTTATTGGAAAAGCTTTATTTATCTAATCAATGACCCACATATGCTTTAGTTATTATACCCCATCTCAGTTATTATCACACCTAAATAATAATTAACAGCATCCTTAATTTAATATCCTCGACAACTGATAAACATTATCACATCCATAAATGCCCTACCCAGATTTAAAAAACTAGGCTGAGTCCACATGATAAATCAGGTTTTTTTTTAATTTCAAATTATTTCAAGTGGCTTCAGACGTTCAGTTGAACTTCATCCCAAATTTCCACTTATCGTTTTGGTTATCCATTCCTTGAAATCTTGGTTTACTTAGGCCTTTTACTTATCTAATAATACCAAAAAATAGACAAAAGCTGTAAGAAAGGGAAATAAATATAAGCCTACCTTTTTCATTGTATCAGATGCTCTTTCTGCTATTGATTTTATTGGGCCTGGTGTTATTGGGTGATCGTCCTTCAACTTGTTTAGGCCAAGGTCATGTATCATATTTTGAACGCCTTCCTTGGAAACTAAGTCCTTGGGAAGCAGCAGCTTACTAGCCAAATATCCAAGCTGGTGGCGTGTTTTGCCCACAAGTTCTCTTTCAACCTCTGTAGGGGACCTGCCTGCCCTCATCTGTCCCATATTTGATAAAATTAGCACAACCTCCGCTGCCTGCTTGAGGGCCACATCAACTGAAGACAAACTCGTCCCCCTCTCCCCACTTGCTTTTAGTCTCTTTGCGGCGTGAGGCTCCTCTTCCTCCTTTTTTACATGTTCCTCCTTGTTCAAAATCAAACCATTATTACTACTTCCTCCTGGGAGAAGACATTGTTTATCAGGGCAGGTTTTGGCCACACCAGGAGCTTCTGTTTGACTGACATTGCCATCTATGGCTGCCAGAGCTTCTGTCTGACTGACAATACCATTTATGGCTGCCTCTGGCTCTGCCTGGGGATGTATAACGTTCACGTCCCCTGGCTCTGTCTGAAAACCACTGTCCATGTCCATGTTCTCCTTCTCCAGAACAGAAGAGCATCAACATTGAGCAGACCCAAATTGTCTCAATCGCTACTCAAAGTGTTTACTAAGCTCATAGCAAACTCTGACGCCGAAAGGAAGTCTACTGGGCATCTACCATTCAATTTCTGTGCTGCAAAGCTCGTGTAGAGTAATGCAATTAGCAATGAAGGGACGTCCAGTATTCTGTGGGTATACACATTAACAAGTAAGGAGGTGGGTGTCTGTTAGTGTTCAGGAGACAACAAACAGTGAAAAGAAGAAACCAACCAATTATGAGTTTTGAATGTGAGAAGAAGTAAGTTGAGCTTCCTTCCTTTGGCGCCTCCCCTCCTCTCGCCGCCCTTCTCCCCCCCCCTCCGCAATTATATGGAATCCTTTATTTTCATACGGCAATCAAAGGAAATGGATCCGCCCTCTTTCCACCCGTGCGCTTCCTGCCTCTGTGTGTGTGTGGGGTATATAATATATGCATAGCTAATCTTAAGAATATGAATATGAATTGGTTAAAAGCTTAAGCGGGGTAGAAGGGACATGAGTCCACTCACGGCAGAAACGCTACTTGGAAGCGATCTGTTGTATGTTTTGTTTTAACGCAGGGCAGGCACACATAGAGGGGAAAAAGGGTTTTGTTTGGGGGAAATAGTTAGGGCTTCACATCACGTGGGGATGGGATATCGTCAATATATCTAGATGCACCAAAAATACATACATTTATTTATCTAGGTGCCCCAAAATACATACCTTTATTTATCCTTTAGGTACCACTACCTGTTTTATAGCTCTACAATACTTTCTCCATCTCTATGGTATCAAAATCTTTTTATATTTGTTTTTTATATATTGGAAACATATTAATGTCCATATTAATAAATCAAATGGTTTTAAATAAATATTTTTAAATATATAATTTATAGTTTTTTTTTAATAATTATTATTTTTTTTTCAAAATTCCCAATCATCATCCATGATCACTCATCAAAAGAAAAGATTTATGATTGAACAACCACCTTCTACTATTTAAATAGAGTAGGAGTGGCAATCACATGAGATATTAAATAAGAAGGTAGCCATTGATAAAGTCTTGAAATATGTTCACCTCCCTTCTTTTCATGATGTCATCTTGTACCTCAATGTAACACCTCACTCGAAGACCACAATTGTTAAAATAAATTAGATATCAAGAACCAAACCCTTAAAATATGAATTATTGACCTAAAAAAAAATTATTGTGCTAGCATCAATCTAACAACATGGAAGGCACAATTTGTAAGAATTTCACTCCCACCTTAATAGTTTATGACTAATATAAAATTCACCAAAGAAATTGAGGTAGAGGGGAACCCACCTTTCTTAGATGTACTCATTTCCAAGAAAGAGGACGGCTCTCTAGCCAAGAAGGTCTATAGAAAAGGCACCCACGCCAAACTTCATTTACATCCCTCTTCAAATTATCACCTAGCATAAAAGGCGAGAGTGTTTAAACCTCTGGCCACTAGAGCTTCCAAAATTTGTGATAATGACAATCTTAATCAAGAAATTGAGCACTGTTTTAATCTTTTAAGGTTTTACTAGTGTGAATCCTATAGAATTAAAGCGTTGAGTAAGTTTTGTTAAGGTCAACATACCCCCCTTTCTGAAAAATTGGGATCCATGTATCAAATTGTGTAAATTTGTACCTTAAAATTGAAAATCACTTTATCAAAGTGTTATTAGCATAATTGCACATTATTTTTATTTGAAGATCATCAACACCATAGTCTAGCTGACTTATTTGTTCATGGTTTTGGTTTAATCTTATCTAAAGCGTTAATATTGGGTAATTGTGTTTCAGGTTGCAGGTTTAATGGAGCCCATTTGGAAATGAACAAGCATGGTGTTTTGTGCTTCAATGTTAAATTGGTCTATTACTAACCTTGGGTTACAATTGATTAATTAAATTCATGTTTGAATTGATGAAACCCTAGTTTAATATTTTACATAGACCTTTTAATTCGAATTTAAATTTGGAGGGAGCCTTTTGTTTAAGTTTAAGCAAGAACGAATTAATAATACCATGGTCTTAGTTTAATTTTTATCCTAAGGCTTGGTCGTGTTTTTCAACACAACCAAACCTTATGCTAAAAACCATATGCTTGGTCTATTTTATATCACATGATCCCTTTTATCTTAGCATGGTCCAACTGAAAATACAGGGTCACTTTTATTACTTAGCCTAAGGCCTTATCCCAAAGTTTCATCGTATTTATTTATACAATGAAACCCTAGGTTAAAACCTTATGCTAAGTCATTCTCCACAAGGTCCCTTTTGTTCTATGTTTATCACCTTGGTCCAAAATCTTCGTGCCTAGTTCCTTTTATTATTCTCAGGGTCCTTTTTATATGTTGCAAACTTATCTTAAAAAATGTTAAACTAAAATATTTGTATGTATTAATACGAGTAAAACCATAGTCTAAAGTCTGAGTCCCTTTTAAATTCACAGTGTCTTGTATAATTTGTTTCAAACTTGGCTTAATCCTTTTATCCTGAGTCTCGAAGCCTAACTTAATATTCCATCAAATACAAGGACCAATCACATTCAACTACTTGAATCCCAATCTACAACATGCATTTAAACAGAGGACCCAGATCAAACAGAGCGTGATCAATAATGAAAAGTAGTGGATCCCTATTAAATATCAAGCACCTCTTCCAAATCAATGGTACGCATTTTAGTGTACAGATCCTAATGAATAAAGTGTATCAAGTCAAAGCTTTTCAAATGAAGTTTCGAGTTAACGTAGGACCACCACGTGGTAAAAATGCATTAGTTGATAGAACTGATAGGTGCAGAGCTTATAAGGCCTATAGGACTGCCAAGTAGCACAACCTTAGGACCTAATGCATAATAAAGATTGAGCAGTCAACATGTGACATAACTGTGAAACCTAGTACAAATAACCCAAAAGCACCGAGTAGTCAACTCATGGTACACACAGAATGCAAAGTGAATCAGAAGATGATAAGTGGCAGGCTTAGCAAACAGTCCCCATAACTATGTTAAATTTGATGGTCATGCAACCATCAAAAACATTCCCATGAATGTCAAATGATGGTCAGGAGGATGTCAATTTTAACATAGCAATGAGCCTTGATCATGTGATTAAAAAGTGATGGTCATACGATCGTCAAAGACATTCTTACAAATGTCAAATGATGGTCGTGAGGACATCAATTTTAACATAGTAAAAAGCCTAATTCATGTGTTTAAAATTGATGATCATGTAACCATCAAAGACATTCCTACGGACGTCAAATAATGGTCGCAAAGACATCAATTTTAACATAGTAAACTTGGATCTAAATTTTAAAAGGTAACAGTCATTTTTGGACTATGATGAACATAATGACCCAGGATGCCATGGAAATGCCACATTAAAGCTATATGAGTGCAATAAGGGACCTGGTAATATAAAGGGTTAGGATCTAAGCTCACAATGTCTGAATTAACTACGCCATTGGAGCACTAATTATCTAAGAGCATCAAGGAATCACAAATATCTTACAACAACAAGTGGATCCCAAGGTTAGGTGAAATAAGAATGTTCTTTTTATAACCATCATTGTATTATATTCTGAAATAAGATATTATTTTTGTATAAACACGTGCAATTTATAAGAGCACGTTATCTATAGGTTAATTCATGAGAAAAGATCATTTGTTTTAGAATGTAACAGAAATGACAACTATCCTATACACATGTTCAAATGTTACTTGATATCACTGACTGACATGCTTCCTTGCATCTTATAAAAGAAACATTGTCATTTATAAAAAGGAAGGGAGTTCTTAGAACCAAATTACTTTGTAAACTCTGAACAATTAATATAAGCAAAGAATTTTGCAAAGATTGTCCAGTATTTGCTTGTGTGAAGTGTTATATGTTTTCTCTCTCAATTGTTTGGTTTCACTTTCAGACTTGAATGGTTCTTATAGATTATAGATGTGTATCTTAAGTGTAGAGTTGTTAATTTATGTCAACGCTAGATTAGTTGAAAGTTCTTAGACTTATTTCATTTTACGCATTTCTTTTTCATTTGGGCTAATGTTGTTTGCTTGCATATATGAATCTTTAAAGTGAGTTTGGCTCTTATTTACATTATTTCATACCTCTTTTTAGAAGCTTACCTAATGTATGTTGTGATTTGGGCTTAAGTTGTTTCACTTCATACATTGGTTAAATGTATGTTCAGATGAGATTTGAACTTTGTCATAATGTCTGGAATAAGACCAACATATATCTTTTTGCCCTACCCTTCATTTTGATTTTTTTTTAATTTGATCACTTTACTTTAATTATCATTGTAAATATCTATCTTAGATTAGTTTTTAGGTTAGTTATTGATCATAATTAACCATCCTTAGCATAGCATACTACATGTTTTACATAGATATGCTATTTGGCCATGATGGCTCTCAACAACCAAACTAATATAAATATTGTGAAATGGTCACTTGTTCTGCCTCTATTCCACTAACAGATAATAGGATTATTGCAACTCACAACTTATGCACTAAATTCCTAGAATTCTAAAATGAGAAGTGTTTCTTAAACACTCCGGGAACTTGTATTATATATTTAGGCATCAACAAGAGGAGCTTCATTGGTGCTAAAAGGATGGCCTTAATTATATCTTTGTGAATTTGCAGAATCTTTACTAATTTTGGTGTGGTTTGATCAAAGATTGATGTAGTCTTAGTATATTTGAGCGATCCTTTGCTCAATTATGTAAAAATCATCGATATTTATGGTTTTAGACAAGTATTCGGGCTTTCTTTAGCCAAAGATTGATATTCTTTGAAGATCCATAGACATTCATGCAAAGGTAGTTCATGCTTTGTGTATTCCTTGCGTTTAAGGTTAGTAATAACAATTATGTACAAAGATTGGTTAGTTCTTTGCAAAGTTGTGTTCATTCAAGATTAAAGGTGTAAAGATCCCTTTCATTCATTAATCTAGACTTATCTTTGAGTTAATTTAGTTAAAGATAGTCATGGTTTACATATATTTGTGCAAAATTGGCTTAGCATGCAAACTTAGTCATTGTACTTTACAAAGGTTGGTTTGATGCATCATATTTTTAAACAGGTTTCAAGGTCACAAGTTGGAATTGCCCAAGGTGAAGCTTAGGTGATAAAAATTTTCAAAGTCTCAGACACTTCACTACGTCAAGGTATTCATGTGTTCAAGGTATGGCTTGGCTAGGTGGTTCTTTAATCAACATGCCAGTTATAGTACATGATCTTCCTTAAAATTTTGAAAGATATTTGCCTTATTTTAGTTCTAATAATGTTATCACTGCTAAAGAACATATTAAGTCATTTAAGGCTACTTT
Source organism: Torreya grandis (assembly GCA_037957365.1). Lineage (NCBI taxonomy): Eukaryota > Viridiplantae > Streptophyta > Pinopsida > Cupressales > Taxaceae > Torreya > Torreya grandis. The sequence continues at coordinate 2,480,243 of JARHVA010000188.1, forward strand.
GAGATTGTTAAATGTAGTTCATGAAGATGTGGCATGTAAATTGTTCCCATTTACCTTCAAAGATGATGTATATGAATGGTTTATTAACCTTATAGAAAACTATATTACTAGTTGGGATGACTTTAACAATATTTTCATTGATCAATTTGACAAAATTATTAGTCCCTGTCTTGTATTAGCAGTTCATCATAATTAAAAGGGATATTAATGAAACGATCAGGGTCTTTAACACTCGATTCCCAAAAATGTTTAGTAGAACCATAGCCCCTTATAGACCCAATGAGGCTTTAGCCTTATAAATTTATAAGCATGTTATATATCTTATGACCTTTGTGTTCCTAAACATGTCTCTTCTAGTCATAAACACATTGACCCAAGCCTACTCTAAAACTGCGATCATTAATGACCAAATGCAACCTCAGAGTCAGATGGCATAATCCATGCCTAATGTCAATTCAAGTTGGCCCATCATGAATGTCATTCCCAGTATACCTATTTTAACATCAGTTCAGAACCATTTTCTTTTGAGTCATACATATCTTGGCTAAAACTTAGAGTTTCTGAATGACACTATAAGTGGATCTCATCCACAAAATCATGGAACTCTAATGCCCATAGCTAGCAGTAATGCTCCAATTCATAAGCTCAAGACACCAAAAAATTCAAATGACTTGATTTTAGAAATGGTCCAAAAACTAACCATCGACTTTCTTCAGTTGTAAAAACAAGTACGAAATATAAAGGAAGGTTCTAACAGAAAATAAGGTTCTCAAAGGTTCAATAGGCCTCCAAATAGGTTTCATAATAACAACAATAATGGATCATCTGAAAGCATACAAATAAGTTTTTGTGATATTGTTTTGGTTGATCATTGCAATATTTATGAAACCTCTAAAATTGTGCCTAATCAAGACTTTGTTGTAGGTACATCTAGCTTTACAAAAACATCTCAAGGTTTCATGCAGGCCTTTAATTTTCCATTTGAAGATGAAGATGAAGATGAGCCAATTGAAGAAGTTGCATTTGAGATGACTTGTATTCCTAAAGATGTAAGAGAGATTTTAATTGAAGACCAATGAGGCATCATCCTTAGAACATCTGCAAACGAAGAAGAAGATTTGTTAGAAATAGATATGGATCAAGTACAAGATGATCTTTCTTCATAAGGTAGCTAGAAAGGCAACCCAAATAGATTTTTTTTTGAAATGGATAATACCCTAAAGAATATGATCACTGACAGAGGTCATACCATGATTTCTTAAATGGAATCAAAGAGCTAGAGATGGTAGATGATGGGATAAAATAACACATGGATGTTTCATATAAGGATTTCACAAATGATCTACAGTTCCCAGAAGATGATATTATTTTGGAGGTCCTAAACCAAGATAAGTTGGAGCTTGATTGAACAGAAGAACTGCCTTCCTTCAATGAAGAGGAAGATGAAGCAAGTAAAATCGATCAGGAATTGTCTGGACTTCATCAAAAGGTCAGAAGTATGGGACCAACATGTTTCTAATGATAAGATTCTAGATGAGCATCATTCTATTGATCAGGATGAAGAAGCTTTTTGGGATGACTTTAAAGATTATTTTGCGAATATTGGTAGTCCATGTCCACCTCATAAAGAACCTAATGAAGACATTAATCTAAGGATACTAGCCGAGTTACCATTATTGAGTGAAGATGATATAATCCACTATCTATCTATGGATGAAGCAAAATTAGCACTCTTGTTGCAAAGTAAAAGAATTTGGGAAAAAGATAATAGGGTCTTAGATTCATATCTTCGATCTATCCACCTGAGAATGTTGGTAGGAGACCAAGATACATCACATATAAGATATAAGCATACAAGTGTTCCTATCCACAAGAAGAGGCAATTGAATGGAAGTAATCATGCTTTAAGGTTTTGTAATAGACTAAATAATTTTCTATTTGATCTTGGAGGTAAGTAATTTATGTAGTTAGTATAGGTCTTAGTTTAGTTTCTTCCCTGTCTTTTGTTTTTTGCTTTGTTTTTTAATGTCCCTTGTTTGTATAGATTATATATTTATATTTGTTTTTTTATCTTGCTTTATTCCTTGCTTTTAAATAAGTCCTTTTAAACATTCTCAGCTCAAGTTTTATCTGGTTGCTCAAGAAACTTACCAGTTCAAAAATGTAGGTATGACTTCTCAATTTTGGTTGATCATGGATTGTTGAAATAGGAGCTTGATGTTATAGTTTAGAGAAACTAACAAAGACTGATTGATGGGTTAATTATTCCTTAAGATTTTAAACTTTGTTCTGATCTAAGCTTGGTTTTAATAAGGATTACACAGGTAGGATTAAATCTTAAACTATTAGGACATAGTCATGCTTGCACTTAAAAAACATTAATTGCCTAAAACAAAGTTTTTAGCCAAGGATGATTGTCTGAAAATCAAACACTTGACCAAATCCCTAAACCTAGTTAATATGATTCCCAACCTTTGCTAGAAGGCCAAAATAATCTTAAAAATATAAAAATAAGAGATTATTGCAAAAACAAAAGCTTTCCAAACAAAGGTGATTTTGGTAATCTCCATCGGGGCAATGGACGTCTAACTGACAGTGGAGCAAGGCCTTGAGTGGAGCCAAAGTCATCTCTATCATGGCTATGGATGTCAAGCTGGTAGTAGAACAATGCCCAAGCCTTCTTTGAGCTAAAGCATGGTTCTTAATAAATATTTAAACATGTTGAAGTCAATGTTAATGATTAAAGCCGTGAACCTAGAATTTGTTCTCTAAATCTTTTGGCAATCAGTAAGTGGAATCAAAGTACACACACAACATGAATGAATTTTGATGTTTGATCTTAATTTTGCATGTGCAAGATTTGTTCTAATCATGAACTAATCTTAATAATGGTGCCTGATCAAATGAAATAAGTAGCTTAATTATTAGTTTGAACTATTGTCTCTAAATTCTAACATATTGCTATGTTTCCCCCAGAAGTCACCATTTGTTAAGGTCAACATACCCCCATTTCTAAAAAAATGGGGAGCCATGTGTCAAATTATACAAATTTGTACCTTAAAATTGAAAATCACTTGATCAAAACGTCATTAGCATGATTGTACATTATTTTTATTTGAAGATCATCCACACCATGGTTTAACTGACTTATTTGTTCATGGTTCTGGTTTAATCTTATCTAAAGCACCAATATTGGATAATTGTGTTTTAAGTTGTAGGTTTAATGGAGCCCATTTGAAAACGAACATGTTTAGGGTTTTGTGCTTCAATGTTAAATTGATCTTTTACTAACTTTGGGTTAAAATTGATTAATTAAATTCTTGTTTGAATTAATGAAGCTCTAACTTAATGTTTTACCTGGACCTTTTAATTCAAATTAAAATTTGATGGGAGCCTTTTATTTGAGTTTAAGTGGGAACAAATTAATAATACCATGGTCTTAGTTTAATTTTTATCCTATGAGTTGGTCGTGTTTTTCAATACAACCAAACCTTAGGCTAAAAATCTTACGTTTGGTCTATTTTATATCGCATGGTCCCTTTTATCTTAACATGGTCCAACTGAAAATGCAAGGTCACTTTTATTACTTAGCCTAAGGCCTTATCCCAAAGTTTCATCATATTTATTTATACAATAGAACCCTAGGTTAAAACCTTATGCTAAATAATTTTCTGTGAGGTCCCTTTTGTTCTATGTTTATCACTTTGATCTAAAATCTTCATGTCTAGGTCCTTTCATTATTTTTGGGGTCCTTTTTATATGTTGAAAACTTAGCTTAAAAAACCTTAAACTAAAATATTTATATTTATTAATACTAATAAACCCATGTCCAAAGTCTTTATGTTGAGTCCCTTTTAAATTCATGGGATCCGGTATAATTTGTTTCAAATTTAGCTTAATCCTTTTATCCTAAGTCTCGAAGCTTAAGTTAATATTTCATCGAATACAAGGACCAACTACTCATATCCCAATCTATGACACATGTTTAAGCAAAGGACCTAGATCAAATGAAGCGTGATCGATGATGAAAAGTAATGGACCCCAATTAAACATCGAGCACCTCTTCCATATCAATAATATGCATTCTAGTGTACAGATCCTGATGAACAAAGTGTATCAAGTCAAAGCTTTTCAAATGAAGCTTCGAATTAACATAGGACTATCACGTGGTGAAAATGCATTAGCTGACAGAACTGATAGGTGTAGAGCTCAAAAGGCCCATGGGACTACCAAGTGGCATAACCTTGGGGCCTAATGCACAATAAAGACCAAGTAATCAACATGTGGCATAACTACAAAGCCTAGTATAATGAGCTCAGAAGCATCAAGTAGTCAACACATGATACACATAAAATACAGAGTAAACCAGAAGATGACAAGTGGTAGGCTTGGCAGACAGTCCCCATAACTATGTTAAAATTGACAGTCATGCGACTATCAAAGACATTCTTATAGATGTCAAATAACGATCGTGAGGATGTCCATTTTAACATAACAATGGGCCTTGATCACGTGATTAAAATTTGACGATCATGCGACCATTAAAGACATTCTTGTGGACGTTAAATGACGGTCATGAAGACGTAAATTTTAACATAGTAAATAGATTAGTTCATGTGTTTAAAATTGATGGTCACGTGACCATTGAAGACGTTCCTACGGATGTCAAATGACGGTCATAAGGACGTTAGTTTTAACATAGCAAACTTGGATACAAATTTTAAAAGGCAAGGGTCATGTTAGGAATAAAACAAAAATTGATGCATAATAATAATAATAATAATAATAATAATAATAATAATAATAATAATAATAATAATAATAATAATAATAATAATAATAATAATAATAATAATAGATATGAACAGAGATGCATAAAGAACAAAAATAAACATGCACAACAAAAAGCCCAGATTTAATGTGGTTCACCCAATATGGGCTACATCTACCAAGAAACACTTGCTCATATTTTATTACAAGCCATAAGAGTATAATCTACTCTCAAATCTACCTTCTCACAATTATAATGCACAAATATTGTTTCGAGTCATACTCAACAAACTCTCTTAAATTCATACCTGAATTCACACACTATGTTTTTCCTTCTCAAAACCTTGTTCTCATGATGTATTACCTTCTGAATATCCATCTATACATAACATATCAACATAGTGGTTTTACAAAACAATTGGTACCAAAACCATGGACAAAATCAACCCAAAATGGTTCCCCATTAAAGGGGTCCAAAAAAAAATTTGGGGGCTACCACCCCCGAACCCCTGTTTATTAGGAGTTGCCTCCTTCGAACCCCTACTTGAGGCCCGAACTAACCCTAAACCCTGATGAGAATACATAAAAAGTGTACAGTACATTTTAAATGTACAGTATTTGAAAATATTATAATGTAGAAATAGGCTCCACAACACAACAATCTCCCTCTTAGAGACTAATTTTCTCTAAGCAGGGTTCTCAACCCTCCACTATCAATTATGAAGGCCAATCAAAACTAAACATAGCTTCAATTTCTTCCTTGTGTCCACCTTGGTCATCATGTCGACAGGATTCTGACTGGTATGAATCTTCTCCAGCTTCAACTTCTCTTCTTCCAAAGATGTCCTGATAAAATGGTACCTCAACCGTATATGCTTCATCCTAGAGTGGAAAGTGAAGTTCTTTGTTGGATGTATAACACTCTAACTATCACGATATAGCTTCTGTTCCTCTTGCTTATGCCCCAACTCTTCAATCAACTATTGTAACCAAATAATCTATTTATTTTCCTCTATAGTAGCAACATACTCAGCCTCTGTAGTTGATAAAGCTATGAGATTCTGTAATCGTGAAATCCAACTCATCGTTGTGTCACCTATAGTAAATACATATCCTATTGTACTCATCCTATTGTCTAAATATCCAACCATGTCTAAATATACATAACCATGTAAAGTGGTGTCCAATCCACTATAGCTTTAAAATGTCTCTATGGTCCGTCTTAAATACCAAATTACCCACTTCACTACCTTTTAGTGTTCTCTACTTGGATCACTTATGTACCTACTTACTGCTCCCACTACATGGGCAATATGTGGCCTAGTGCATACCATGGAATACATCAAGCTTCCAACTATTGATGAGTAAGGTATATGTAACATCTGGATTCTCTCCTCCTTTATCTTGAAACACTACTCTTTTGATAACTTGAAATGGCCTTCGAAAGGAGTCCCAACCAATTTAGCATCCTACATACTAAACCTCTCCAAGACCTTCTTAATGTACTCTTCATGAGATAAATTAATCTTTTGTTCCTTCCTATCCCAAGTTATTGTCATACCGAGGATTTATTTTGCTGCTCCCAAAGCCTTCATAGCAAAAGAATTACTAAGATGTTCCTTGAGTGCCTTTATTTCTTGCATGTTTTTACCTGTAACAAACATGTCATCCACATACAAACATAGGATAATGTAATCACCATCATCAAACTTCTTGATATATACATAATTATCTGAATGACACCTGGAGTATCCCTACTCCATTATAAAACTGTCAATTTTTTTGTACCACTGTTGTGAAGTTTATTTCAGGCCATACAAGTTCTTCTTTAGTTTGCACACCATGTTCTTCACTATGATCTTATATCCCTATGGCTGCTCCATTTATAAGTCATTCTCCAAATCACCATGAAGGAATGCAGTCTTCACATCCAACTACTCTAAGTGCAAACCTTCTGCTGCCACTATCCCAAGAACAGTCCTAATAGAAGTCATCTTTACCACTGGGGAAAAAATCTCATCAAAATCAATTCCCTTATTTTGTGTAAACCCCTTTACCACCAATTGGACAATGTACCTTTTCTTGCCTTCATCATCTTCTTTAATTATATACACCCACTTATTTTGAAATACTCTCTTACCTTCAGGTGGGTTTACCAAATCTCAAGTTTGATTTTTCATGAGAGACTGATGCTCCTCATCCATTACTTGCTCTCACTTCTACCTAACTTCTACCTGTATTGATTCTTTAAATCACTCTGGTTCTCTATTATTAATGAGTAATAAACAATTATGAAATGGATAAAAACTTTTAGGTTCCCTTCTTACCCTAGAAGACCTTCTCACCACAAGAGTTTGGGGTTCTTGTGGAGTAGGTACTTGAACTAGTTGCTTGGACATTTTATCATTTGCAATGTCCTCCAACACTGTGTACCCTTTTTTGGTATCCTCTTTATGATCCTACAACTATTGTTTATACATGAATTTTTCATTAAAGACAACATCCCTAGATCGAAAGAGTTTCTTTTCCTTAAGACTCCAAATCCAAAAACTAAAGTCATCCTCACCATAACCAATAAAGGTGCATTTTTTAGACTTAACCTCTAACTTGGTCCTATCATCTTTATCAATATGAACAAAGGCTTCATAGCCAAATAGTCTAAGAAATGAACAATCAACCTTCTTACTAGAACAAGCTTCCTCAGGTATGTCTCCATCTAAAGTAGATGAAGGTCCTATATTTATCAGATATATAGCTGTGTTTACTACTTCTGCCCAAAACTAAAGAGGCAGTCCTGCATGTAACCTTATGCTCCTAGCACGCTCCATGATAGTCATGTTCATCTTTTTTGACACTCCATTTTTCTAGGGAATTCTTAGAACCATCCTCTATCTACGAATTCTATTCTTTGAACAATAATAAAAAAATTCATTACTACAATATTCCCCACCATTATCTAATTTGAGACATTTTAACGTGAGACCTTTTTCATTCTCAACCAAGGCTTTCCATCTTTTAAAAGTATCAAATACATCAAATTTTATCCTAATGTCATACACCCAAACTTTCCTAGTTGTATCATCAATAAAAGTGACATAATAAGATGACCCACTAATAGAAGATACCTGAGCCAACCCCCATACATCTAAATGAACTAGTTCCAACTTATTCTCCTTCCTTATAGGTCCAACCTTAAAAAATTTTACCCTTTTCTATTTTTCATACACACAGTCTTCATAGAAATCTAAATCAAACCCTTTCAATATAGGCAACTGATCCTTCAAAATTTACATACCCTTTTGGCTCATGTGACTGAGCATGTTGTGCCACAAAGTTATATCTGCATCTACAACAACTAAATTGCAATAGTCAGCACTACTTGATATATACAATGTACCAAATTTGTTACTCTTGTTACCATAAGAGAACCCTTAGTCACCTTCCAAGAATCTATTATAAATGTCAGCGTACAACCTTCACTGCCTAGCTGTCCTATGGATACCAAATTCCATCTCAACTTAGGCACATGCCTGACATCGTTTAGTAGCCAAGTGTTCCTATTTTGTATCTTGATATAGACACTTCATTTTCCTACTATGTTGTAAGGCCCATCATCACCAAGATAAACATGTCCAAAATCCACTTGAACATAATCAATAAAATAATGCCTATACGATGTAGCATGAAAAGAAACCACTGAATCTAAAACCCAAGACTCAATAATATTGTCAATAGAGAGAATTAATGCATTCTGACAAACATTACCTATTACCACTTTCACCTTCTTAGTGTTTTCCTAATTTTTATTATTGTTCTAAAGAGACCAACAATCCTTATTCATATGTCTAAACTTTCCACAGAGCCAACATACTATATTGCTCCTTGATTTTGACCTTCTAAGACCATTTGACTTTCCACACTTTTCTTTTCCTCTGAAATTTTATCTCCCTCTACTCTCCAACACCAAATCATCACCTGAAGTAGAAGTCTCCCCAGAGCTTTTCCATCGCCTTTCTTTGCTATGGATTACTCCTATGACATCTTCAAACTTCAACTTGGCATTATTAGAGACCGAGTTGCTCAGAGCCATTACCAGGCTATTCCAACTCTCTAGTAAGGATCAAAAAATAAGTAAAGCCCTAAATTCATCATCAAAATTAACTTTTACATAGTTCAACATACTTAAAAATGTATTAAATTCATTCAAATGATCAACAACTAAACCATTTTCAGACATCTTCATATTAAATAACTTTTTTATTAAAAATATTTTATTAGAAGTAGAGGGTTTCTCATATAAATTTCCTAATGCATTCATGAGACCTTTCGTGGTCTTCTCCTATAATATATTAAATGCAACTGAAGATGCAAAGCATAACCTAATGGCCCTAAGTACTTTCCTATTAAGCAGCTCCCAAGCCTCATCTATCATACTCACTAATTGCTTTACTTTTCTTCCTAGCAAAGCATGGAGGTCCTTCTTATAGAGATAATCTTCCATCTGCATCTTCCATAGATCAAAATTATGTCCGTTAAACTTTTCAACATTTGATCTATGATCATCATCCATAACTCCCACTTGAACTAACAACCCTTCTTGTGATTCAACACTTCAACAAATACAACTTGAAGCTCTGATACTAGTTGTTAGGAATAAATCAAAAATTGATGCAAAATAATTTCATAGAATTGCAATAATAATAGATATGAATAGAGATACATAAAGAACAAAAATAAACATGTATAACAAGATCATATTTAACTTGGTTCACCCAATGTGGGCTACATGTACCAAGAAACACTTGTTTAGGTTATATTATAAGCCACAAGAGAACAATCCACTCTCAGATCTATCTTCTCACAATTATAATACACATATATTATTTGAAGCTGCGATCAACAAACTCTCCTAAAATTTCACCTAAATTCACGCACTCTATTCTTCCTTCTCAAACCCTTATTCTCATGATGTATTACCTACTGAATATCTATCTATACATAATATATCAACATAACAGTTTTACAAAATAATGGATACCAAAACGATAGGCAAAATCAACCCAAAATTGTTCCCCATTAAGGGGGTCCACAATTTTTTTTGAGGCTACTACCCCCAAACCCTAATGAGAATGCATAAAGAGTGTACAATACATTTTAAATGTACATTATTTGAAATACATTATAATTTAGAAATAGGCTCCACAACATAAGTCATTTTTGAACAGTGATGAACAGAACGATCAGAGATGCCATAAAAATTCCATGTTAAAGCTATATGAGTGCAATAGGGGACTTGGTAATATAAAGGGTTGGGAACTAAGCTCATAATGTCTGACCTAACTACACCATTTGAACACTGATTATCTAAGAGCATCAAGGAACCATAAAGATGTTGTAGTGGGTCCCAAGGTTAGGTTAAATAAGAATGTTCTTTTTTAACCATCATTGTATTGTATTCTAAAATAAGATCTTTTTTTTGTTTAGACACATGCAATTTAAAAGATCACATTGTCTATAGGTCAGTTCATGAGAAAAGATCATGTGTTCTAGAGAAAGGAAAAAAGTCTTATACATATGTTCAAATGTAACTAGATATCACTAACCGACATACTTCCTTGCATCTTATAAAAAGAACATTATCATTTGTAAAAAGGGAGGGAGTTATTAACACCAAATTACGTTGTAAACTTTGAGCAATTAATATTAGCAATGAATTCTGCAAAGATTATCCAGTATTTGCTTGTGTGAAGTGCTATATGGTTTCTCTTTCAGTTGTCTGGTTCACTTTCAAATTTGAATGGTTCCTATGGATTTTGAATGTGTATCTTGAATGCAGAGTTGTTAATTTATGCCAATGCTAGATTAGTTGAAAGTTCTTAGGCTTATTTAATTTTTTTTACTTCTTTTGCATTTGGGCTAATGTTGTTTGCTTACAGAAGTGAATCTTTAAAGTGAGCTTGGTTCCTATTTACATTATTCCATACCTTTCTTAGAAGCTTGCCTAATGTATGTTATGATTTGGACTTAAGCTGTTTCACTTCATACATTGGTTAAATGCATGTTCAGATGAGATTTGATCTTTATCATAATGTTTGGAACAAGATCAACAACATCTTTCTTTCTACCCTACCCTTCCTTTTGCTTTTTTTTTAACCTGATCACTTTAGTTTAATTGTCATTGTAAATATACATCTTAGATTGGTTCTTAGGTTAGTTCTTGATCATAATTCACCATCTTTAACATAACCTACTGCATATTTTATATAGATATGATATTTGGCAACGGTGGCTCCCAACCACCAAACTAATATAAATATTGTGAAACAGTCACTTGTTCTACCTCTATTCAACCAATGGATAATAGGATTATTACAACCCACAACTCATGCACTGAATTCCTATAATTCTAAAAAGAGAAGTGTTTCTTAAATACTCTAGGCACCTGTGGTACATATCTAGGCATCAACAAGTTCCCAATCTAGAATGAAAACTAAAAATTATTGATTTAATTGAAGTTTTCCAAAATAAAAAGTGAAAGGAGAAAATGAAATTATTTGAAAATAAATAGATTTTTATGTGGATTAGGGTACGAAAAATGACTGAACAAACACACATGAACCTTTCATCTTTTGATTGTCTATTGAAATATGTCTTAGGATAGTTGCACCCATATCAGGATACTAGTGCCATGTAGTGCTAGTGTCCAATTCTGGTGCTAATGTCTTTCCTATGGAGATTGTTTACAATTTTTAGAGAAGTTATGAGAGGTTATGGAGATCCTATAGGTGATTTAGTGTTATTCAGGGGCTCACATTTGTCACTATTTTGGCTATATTTCCTCTAAAACCCTAATGAATACTTACACACATAAAATAATAAATGGATCAAATGCAAAAAATGAAAGAAAAAACTGAGTTGTGGGATGTTATGATTGTGTGGAGCCTAATCCCTATTGTCTTGGTCACTACATATATTAATCCCAATGTTAGGGGTCTTAGATTGCATGTAGTTCTCCCTTATATAACATGTACAATCAAATTGCATGATATGCTAAAATAATTTTTGCTTGGGCCCTTTTTTGATAAAGCATGCAAATGTCTAGGTGTGATGACTGAGTAGTATGTAGAATATTGAGTTGTATTATTGATTGATTTTATGTAAATATGTGCCAAAATGGGAAGTGGTAGATGTAAGATGCCTTATGAGGCTTTTTATATGGAAAAAACTTTATTTTTAATATAAGAACTTATTCATTGGATGACAAGTCATGAAAGAGGGATAAAAAACATAATAGAAGGCTCACATATGGGTTAGGACTCAAACACGAGAGAAAGGGCCCATCAGACACTAGAGACATAAGTGGACATTAACTCCATATGATGCTACTATCTTGAAAGTGGTGCTATTATTCTAAGACTTAAAATAGAGCTAAAATGAGGTAAGACATGCTAGGGGCCCCTTTGATTGGGAAAATGTGACTCTTGACTATTGTAGACACCTAAAACTAGCCACAATTGGCTTTCAACTAGACTTTAGATTGATTCCTACCAACCATTCATAAATTAAGCCTAAGAATCACTAAATACCCTAATTTATTCATGCATCATTCATCAATGCTCATATTCATTTTGAGGCATCCCTATTTGCGATACTAGCTTGCATGCATAATCTCTCACGAATTCATCCCCAATCACCTTGTAAAATAACAATTGTCAATTTGGCCTATGGACCTATTAAGTGGGGCACTTGATCAAATCTTGAAAGAGCTAAAATGCTAATTAAAATCAATCATCTAATTAAACAATATTAAATACTTATTTGAATTATCCATTTGAAATTAATGAATATCTAAAAATGGAAATTCCAAAAATCAAAATATCAAGCCTTTTTCATCATTGCATTTATGAGTTGTCAAGATATTTCAAAATATCTCAAAATATCTAATTTGAGAGTCATGCCTAGTAATTAAAAATCATTATTACATGACAAATTCTAACTCAACTATAGTTAGTTTTGACTCATCTAGGGTTAGTTTGAACCTGTTCCATGTTTAAACTCAACCTTAACTCACCTTGGGTGAGAGTTAATTCTTGAAGCTATAAATACAAGGCCATGCCTATTGTTTTCTAAGCTCTTTTGGTGTAAAATTATTATGCCTAAATGTCTTTAAGGCTTTGATAAGAGTAGTGTTATAATTCCTAAATGCCTTGCAGGTAGTGTTACCATACTCAAATCTTAAGCCAATCAATCAAGCCAAGGTGCCAAGGAAAGATGAAGCCAACAAAGCTCCATTAATGAAGATTTCTTGATGCACAAGTCGAGTAAGCCACTTCAACAAGCCATTTGGAACTCTAAGGAAGGTAAAAGAGTGTTTTCTTTTATATTTTAGTTGTTTTTTCATATGCATATTTGTTACCTATGTTCTCCCTAGTTTCTAGACTAGAGGTGTTATGATTTTAGTGTGTTAATTTGAGTTCTATTTCTTAGACTAACACAAGACTAACCTCCACTCTATGTATTCCCCATCCACATGTTGGCATGCTCGATGGGACTATACATCTCGTATGGCCAAATAAATTGATATTCTTGTTTTAGTTTTGCTAATGGGTGCATAAAAATCTTTAAGTTTCAATGTTTTAGCTTCATTTTTCATGTCTTTTTTGTTTCAAGCAAGTCACAGGTTGCAGGGATCGATGCTGATTTTTAGTCAAAATTTGTAGGGATCGACATCGATCACATGGATCGACCACAATCTCTATGTAAAAAAATAAAACATAGCAGGGAACATGGCTACCAAGAATTTTACTTGATTTTTCTTGCCTTCATTATGTGTTTGATGATCTGCAGGTTGTTTGTCTAACTCATTTTTTGTAGAATTCAGGAGATGTTTTGGTTTTAAACTCATTTTATTAACTATTTTCTCATAAAAATAGATAATTTTTTATATGTTTTACAGAGAAATGTCGATGATCTGCTTAATTGACAATGATATTTATGTATCAAAATCGATCTTTATGGATCGATGTCGATCTATGTGGATCAATGACGATTGATCTCTGAGACAGAAAATAAAAAACCTGAGAGCTAAATTTGAAATGTTATTTTCTCACTTAATTTTGGGCTTCTAAGCAAGCAAATATTCTAACAATTTTCTTGTCATGAGGTGGGAAGAGCAAAAATTAAGCATGGTTAAATCTTACACACATTATATTTGGTGATTAAAACATACTTAGTTGTTTTCATCTCTTACTAGTTTTTGAATTTTTTTGCAATCATCAAACAACAAATGTCAAGGGGCTCAAACTTCATTACATACTTCATTTTGGTGTTATAAAAATTAAATTTCACTTTAGTTAAATACTCATAAGAGTTTCATTTTTACGCTTGTTTGTTGAAAATGTATGTTTAATAAAATGAGTGATGTGTGGATGCTCTCCCTCGTCCTCTTTAGGGAACTTGGGTGATCAAAAATGTTCACTCCTTACATTTATCACTTTGGTCCAAAAGTATGGAAGAATTTTTTTTAAGGCCCTCCCCAAAATTTGTATTATTTAAATGACCCAAAAAATGACCTTAAAGTCCTACTTATCTTTATTTTATGCATTTTGGCTTATGGGTGAGAGTTTATCGCCTCCTCACAAGTTCTCTAGGGAAGTATTGACTTAGGAATTCATCTCTTGACATTGTTTCAACCCCACTCCATGGTGGGGTATATAAATTAAGGGTGACCTATTGGGACATTTGTTTTGAGTGGTTAAAACAAGATCCGTTAGTGGTACTCAACCTCAAAATGTAGGGGCAACTTGAACATCACACTAAACTGAGTAATTGACGGATGTAGTGGTTGTCAAAAAGATAAGACCTTTTCATAATAAGTTAGTTGATGCAGATCCAAATGATGTGATTGAGTCCTAGTGTTTGTCACACATATGGAACCATCTAAAAATGAACAAAAATTGATAGTTTAACAACCTCACTTATCACAAACATACTGTTGATAGAGGATGAGTAGTCCAAAGTTCCATGTCACCATACAAACTCTTGAGAGAATATGAGGCCTAAAAACCTTACTTTTCATATGCTTTTACTTTTTGGATTAACAATTTAAAATCCTCTCAAGAGCAACTATATAAATGGAATTTGACATGTACAATGCAAGTATATATAAACAAGTACGTGCTTGTTTTTTGAGAATTTTTTTTGTAGTGACTACCTACTCTTGTGAAAATATTGGTTATAGAAAAGGCCATGGTACCTATTCTAGCCAATATGGAGTAGTCACTTCAGGTATTATGGGGAGGTGTTCAACTAGATAGTGAATGATGAGTAGATGAGCAGATAGAGCTATAGACACTATAAATCTGTATACTATGGTTCTAGCTGTTGCATTAACCTTAAACCACCCGTTGGACCCCCTTTGATTATATTACCCCTTTAACACACCCTTTCAACCATTTACCCATTTAGCTAATTTAATTATTTAAATAAATTAGTTAATTCCTATTGCAACTCACGTACCCAAACCCATGGCTAATTGGTTGACACACATCCTAGAGACCATTTCTACCCTAACAATTAATAACCCTGACCTCTTAGACTTGTTCTTCATGCATCCTAATGCTCCCATTATTAACCTCAGAGCATTTACCATGGAATTAACCACCAGCCATTAGTGTAATTGGCTAAATTTATCTAATTTTGACTGTCCCCTCAATCGTTGATGGTCACCCCTCGACCATCAATAATTAAATAGGACTGTCGATGGGTACTTAAATTCTACCTTAGGACTGCATGCAAAAAAGTCAACTACAACTCGACTATAACTCACTCATTGATTACTAGCTATTTAATTTTAGTCTAATATTTGCATAATCAATGCATGTTAGACTATTTGTTAAACCATTTGTTAAAGTCTTTCATTTCAACGCTCCTTTTCCCTATATAAAGAAATGAAGAGGAGGTTGAATTCATTTGGGTGGGAGAGATTCTGACTCCTGGGTGAATCTAAAAGCTTCTCAGAGTCGAACCAAAACTAAAAGGAGACCAAGGAGGCACTTCCACATTCTCAACACTAAGGATTCAAGTATTGTTATTATGTCCAAGTTATTCCAGATTCCTAAGTGGCTCCTTTTCAACTTTAGGACTTCTCTAAGCCATCAAGCACTAAAGCTAAGTATCTTGCACTATTTTTCATTTAAGTTATTTGGTTTTAGTAGCTTAGAGCCTACACCTACTTCTAACCTCTCCCCATAACCTCTCTGGTGTTGGAGTTCTACAACTTTAAACACCCTTCTCTCCACCAAGTACCCTCTGACCAATCTCAACCATTTTGAATATCAAACCCCTAACCTTAAAACCTCTGAGACCTTACCTCTACTCTTATGACCCTTAACCAACCCTCAAATGACCTATAGAACCCCTCTATAACTTACCCATAGTCCTTTTCTTGTCCAAAGCTGAGACTGTCAAACCCACAATGACCATCGATGATCATCTTCGATCACCAACGATCATTTGTCGATCAATGATGGTCACACCCTAACCATCAATGGTTACCAGTGAGTGTCGACAGTCAATGTGTAAATCATTTTAATTAAAATAGCAAGCATTTATCAACCACCAACCTCAACCAAAATCCATATTTCCCTGATCTCTATCACTACACAGAATTAACAACTCAACCACACCTGAACTATACCTTGATAGTTTGGCATTTATTTTAATGTTATTTTGTTAAAATGCATTATTTATTCAAAAGTATTTATTTTATTTTGATTAAGTACTTTCATTATGTTATGCAATTTTTCTTATCAGTAGATTTATTAACATTAACTTGTCTAGAAAGTGGATTGTTAGCCTCCAAGGAAGTCATGTACTTCTTAGATCTAGGTTGTTGGGCAATCCACCCACCCACCTTACTAATTAACCCTTTTCTAGTTGATTTCTTATATGTAGGTCATCCTCTCTAGACAAAGAGGAGTATCAACAATCGTCTGGATCTTGTAGTGCAAATCAAATCCAGGTTCTACTAACCTTACCCTTCTTTCAAGTTTTACATCTTTCTAAACAAAAATAAGTAATTTTTAGTGAAACATTTTGGCATGCCCGGTGAGACCCTTGAGTCTTTTTTTTGGGTTCATAGTTTGCATTTAGGTGCCTTTCTTCTTATTTTATGCTCATTTAAATGAAATCAAAATTTCTTTTGGGTATAAAATTAACCTTTCATACATTTTTTACTTACATAATTATCTCACATATCTTAATTAATCAAGTGAATTAACTGTAACCTCACTTCTTTGCACACACAAGACCAAACCACTGACACCAAATCAAACATCATAACAAATGACATAAGGCTCGACTAGGGTTTCAATCTCCTAGTGGTAAACCTTCATCCATTGGCTATCCCACTTGGACGTCATTAATAAGAGGAAAAACCAAAACTCAATTCTTTGATTGAGTATAATCTCTGGTATTTAGTATATCTTAGCTAAGCACCTAACACCCTTATCATTGCAGTATGTGAAGTGAGCGGGTAGGTCCCAATATCAATCCATGTATCAATGCCAATACAAATAATTTTGAGTGTCTAAACTACCTGAAACCATCTTTAGATTTTTTTTAGTACCCGCTCTACAAAGCCAAGTTGAGTCACATAATTCAAACTTAAAGCATAAGCCACAAGAGAAACAAAAATAACCTTAGGCTTTAATGTGTTTTACTGTATATTTTATCTTCTTTGACTTTTCTTATCTTCTCTTTGTTTGAGTTGTGAGGAGTGTAATTCCCTTTGAAAATCTTCCACCACCTTACTTTCATCCACCTCATTTCCATTTTGCCTTGTTCAAATGGGGAGCCCACTTATATTTTTAGTTGGAGATCTTAACTTTGTTAGACTCCTAGATGACAATCCTATTGCCTTAGAGTTTTACCTTACATCATGATCCACTTGTGCTCCCAACCTTGCCCATAACCACCCCAACCTCACCTATAACCAACCAACAAGATATCAACAACCATTTGATCTCAACTATAACCAACCAACAACCTATCAACACCTATTTGACAATTGTCATAACCAACCTCAACTTCAACCATCTCAACCTCACCAACTTTTGGGTTACCTACCGTAACCATCATATCAACCACCTCAATCTCCTCAGACCTTTGACTACCTACCCTAACCGTCATATCAATTACCTCAACCCACTCTGTGGCAACCCTCTTTTCCTCAAAACTAAGACTTGGTCTATCCCTTTAGTCATACAACCAATACCTATCAAACTAACCACTGTCAAACTACTTTATCACCCTCATAAAATCAAACCAACAATCATCTGACCAAAAACTATTAACCAAAATTTTCTAACCAATCAATCTTATCACCCTTACCTAACCTATCAAACCAACCTACCTTATCAACCTTACCTACCTTCTCAAATCTACCCAACCAACATACCTTACCAATGTTATCAAATCTATAAAGCCAACCTACCATACCCACCTTATGAACACCATCAAATCAAACCAATAACTATCAACCTACCCTAGTTAACCAACCAAACTTTTTAAACTACCCAACCATATCAAACCTACCTACCATATTAACCATGTGAAATCTATCAAATACATCAACCTTACCCAACCTCTCAAAAAAACCTACCTCATTTACCTTATCAAACCAACCAAACTTTTTGAACCCACCGATCTTATCAAACCAACCAACCTCACCAAATCAAACCAATAACTATCAACCAAAATTTTCTAACCCACCAACCTTATCAAGCATACCTAACCCATCAAATCACTCAAACTTGTCAAATTAACCAAACTCATTCAACCAACCAACTTCATCAAATCAACTAATTAGGTCACAATCTCAAGAGCCATCGACACACCCTCTTCTTAAGTAGTACACCTTACTCGGGAACTTTATGCCTCAATCCTTGACAAACTCTTAAGGCATTCTATCATTAAACTTCTTGAAATCAAACCCATCAATAGTTCTCTTCCAAAGCCATTTTGGTTTATAGAGAATGAGTTTTGTGCTTATCATTACACAAACAGACATGTGGTAGATAGATGTGGGTCTTTTAATATGTTCATCTAAAACCTTATCGATCAAACGGAGCTTATGAAGGATTATCTCTATGTTCCCCCAACCTAGCCTTTAATGTCTTCGGACAATCCATCCTTGAACCTCTTCCTACACTCATTGTTATGGAAATGCATAATCAAAGACCTCAATAGAATGAGCTCCCTTCATTAGATTTGGTCCTTAGTGAACCTATAACTAAGGAAACCATAATTGAACCTCAATCAATCTATTTGTTGACAAAGTGCAACCTTCCCAACTTCTTTTTGAAATCATCACTAAGGAAGAATCAACCTTAACCCGACCACTTGTTGACCAAGTTGAACATTTTCATATTTCCTTCAAAACCATAATTAAGGAAACCTACCTACCTCTTCCACTTCCCCTTTTAGTAGATCAACCTCCAACCAACGTAACTCTTATAATTCCTCTTTTAGTGGATCAACCTCCAACCAACCTACCTCTTCCATTCAACCTTTGAGTGGATCAAACCTCAACCCAACCCAACTGACCTCTTCAACTTCTTATTTTAGTGAATCAAACCTCAACCCAACCCAACCTACCCCTTCCACCTACCCTTTTAGTGGAGAAAACCCCAACTCAAACTACCTCAACAAAAGCCAACACAACCACACCTATAGCCAACCCAACCTCAACCACAACCAAGTCAATCCAATTCCCCTATAACCTACTCATTTTCATCTATATAATGTCATTGTCTTTAATTTGATTTTATTTAGAATAGGGTCAAATCTTTGTCATCTTACATCACCAATCAAACCAAACAAACAAATAAACCAAACCGATAAACCAAATCAACCATCTAGACTACCTCCCTCAACCAATAAAAAGCAACCAAAATCAACCCAACCCCAACCAACTTATATATCAACCCAAACTAAAATCAACCTTTCATTCAAGGTTTCTTAAATCTCAGCCACCCTTTTATCCAACCTACCCATACCTCACCTAAGTTCCCTCATTGGGATAATCTGACACTCTTGTTTAACCCATATTTACTTTAGGATGATGTTTCTAACATCATTTCTAGACCCCAAACTTACCAAAATCTAACCCAACAATGTTTCCCTCACCTTTGTGTGGTAGGGGAAATCCCGCCTAAACCACTACCTACAACTTGACTTCCTCACCCACTAACAACTAACAACTAACAACCCTTTAGAGGTGGATGAAGTTATTTTCACCCCTCCTGAACCATCCTTACTAACCAAACACCTTCACCTTGGAATCATTTCTTACCCTGACCATCCATGGAAGAAACAAACTGGGGGATTTCTCCCTCTAAGAGGATTTGTCCCTTTATCAACCCAAAACCTTCCCTTAAGCAAATGACCAAACCAACCCTTGGTAATTTTGTTTCAACCTACACCTAGCCTAGCACCCAACCAACCTAACTTACCAACATTATCAAACATATCAAGCAAACCTTGACCTTAACCCAACCTTTAATCTCAAACTTAAGCAAGTCTTTAATGCCAACCACACTTTTTAGGCCTCTTTTTCTTAAAACCTTAACTGATGGTAGTCACTATTGAACCATCATTGATCCACCTTTAGCCCTCTTTCACCTTTCAAATCTCGACTATCACCAATATTTGATGAACCATCATCGATCGACTACTAACCGCTGGTGGTCATTGTCATAACCAGAACCTTACCCAAAACCTTGCCTTTTCACTACCTAACCAACGCTTACCAAATCATAACCAAATAATTTTTTTGCTAGCTAAGTCTAAAAAGCTATCACTTAGCCAACCTCGCCTTTTTGCCTTTGTCAATCCAACATCCTTTTCCACATATAATCAAGTGTTGAAAAGTAACTGGGGGACATCTTCTCTCTTTATTTGGATTAAACCATTTATGTAAGTATGGATCTGGGGCATATCTAAGCTTGAACCCCTCAAATGCTTTACATTTGCATCTATTCTTTTGTTTAAAACAAGTTCTTAGTCATTTTGTATCTAACTTAAGCTCATCCCTTATTATTAAACACCTTCATCCCCTTATTTTAAGGACAATTGACTAACACATGATCATGTGATTATCCGTCACAACCTTAGCCTAATCCTAAGCATGGATACCCCAACTCTACCCATGGCATGATTCTCATGTTACTTTCTATGCATTTATAAGATAGATTCCCATGGTCATTGTCACTTAAACCTCATTTACCCATCATTAACCTTCTTATGCTATGGTTTTGCCTCCATAAAGGAAAGACTTAGGCCTATATAGACTAGTCCATGTCTAAACCATCATAAAAACACTTTGGGATACCAAAATATCACTTGGGTCAAACATATAAAGCATGCAGACTACTCCCTTGAAGGATAGCTACCCAAAACCATCAAAATTGTTGAAAAGGTAGACTTCTCCCTCGAAGGATAGTTATCAAATATAAACAAATCTAAATTTAGACCAATCCCTTGAATGATGGCTAAACTAAACATTTGTCAAGCAATCAATCACTTGGAAGCTTCCCATATCGATTAGCTTCCCAAACCCATCAAATAAAAGCATCAAAAGACCCAAAGTCAAAGGTTAAAAGTTAAAACAAAGTAATCTCAAGAAAGCTTCAATCTGCTTTCACATGCCATTTATAGAGTTCCCATATCGATCAGTCTACACCAAAAATTAGAGCATAGACTTCTTTATAATGGTTCTTAGGTCACCTATAGTAGGGGCAAGCCTTCCCCACAAGAATGTCACACTATCTATCCCTTCACCTTTTTGCCTTTCATCCACCTCCCTTTTTACCTTCTAAATCAAGGAATTTTGAGCTTACTTGACACTACGTAATCAATCTACATTTTTTAGGAAATGAACTAGCAATAATGCAAAGCAACATAGGGGGTTATGTTCATAAACCCACCCAGCTTGCCATTTTGGTCTTTGTCAATAGGAACATTTAGCCTCCTCCTTCTACTTTCATGACTACTTATTGATAAGGCGTATGTCTTCCTCTTTTGATTCATTGAACCCAAAAAACTAAATTTTTACCCTTTTACAAGAAAATGGGTCCCTTTTTACCTAATCAAGTGGTCTAACAAATTGTACAGTTAATTTGAACACCACCAAACCAAACTTTTTCCAGTAACCACATTACCACAACCATGCACTCATCAGAGAACACCTTATTCTCCACCAACCCACCAACCAATTAACCCTAACTTGGTTATTTTGGCCCACCTTTTGCACTTCTTGTGACCAAACCTTGCCTTGGTCATTTTGACCGCATACCTACCTTGCCATACTTGACAACCTTACAACCATGTGTTACCTTTTATGCACCAAACATTTAGGTGTCTCAGATCACGACCCATTTATGGTATCGACACCTTTAACCTATTCTATTTTCATAGGCTCACCCAAAATTTGGACCCCTACAAATTCAGACACCTAGCCTAAAAGACTTGAGTTTATGGGAGTAACCCATATTAGTAATGCCTAACGTTGTGGCCTGGTTACCCTGTCACTTATCCTTCTAGTGCCAAACCTATTTTACCAACTACCTCAACTATGGCATCTTAGTTTATGCACACTATATATCACACTTAATTACATTTTATCTACCTGTTCGTGCTTAAATGGCCAACCAACCAAACCAACCTTATCACCCACTTCTCCACTTATCAAACCCACACCCGATTCTACTTCACCTCATCAATTCTTGATTTGAGGGGGAATACCTCCTCCCATACTTAGGGCATCCAACCTTTCACCAACCATCCATTTTTGTTTTGCAGCTTGTTGATACAAACTTCACAATAAAAAGGGGCAAAATGTAGACACTAAAAATCCATATACTACGGTTATACATGTCGCATTAAACTTAATCCACACCTTGGCCCCCCTTTGAGTATATTATCCATTTAACACACCTTTTCACCCATTTACACCGTTAGCTAATTTCATTATTTAAATAAATTAGTTAATTCCTATTTCAACTCACCTACCTAAACCTATGACTAGTTGGTCGACATCTAGCCTAGAAACCATTTCTACCCTATAAATTAATAACCCTAACCTCCTAGACTTGTTCTTCACACGTCCCAATGCTCTCATTAATAACCTCAAACCATTTTTTAGGGAATTAACTGCTAGTCATTAGTGTAATTGGCTAAATTTAGCCAATTTTGACTGTCCCCTCAACCACCAATGGTCAGCCCTCGACTGCTAATGATTGAATAGGATTACCAGTGGTTACTTCAAGTACACCTCAAGACTACATGTGAAGGAGTCAACTATAACTTGATTACAACTCGCTCATTGATTACTATCTATTTAATTTTAGTTTCCTATCCGTATGATCAATGCATGTTAGATTGTTTGTTAAACTCTTTCATTTCAACACTCTTTTGCCCTATATTAAGAAATGAAGAGGAGGTTGAATTGATTTGGGTGGGAGATATTCTAACTCCTGATCAAATCTAGAAGCTTCTTAGAGTTGAACCAAAACCAAAGGGAGATCAAGGAGGCACTTCCACATTCTCAACACTAAGGATTCAAGTACCATTACTTTGTCTGAGTTACTCCA
Organism: Torreya grandis; assembly: GCA_037957365.1. Taxonomy (NCBI): domain Eukaryota; kingdom Viridiplantae; phylum Streptophyta; class Pinopsida; order Cupressales; family Taxaceae; genus Torreya; species Torreya grandis. Next base: position 2,503,666 of record JARHVA010000188.1, read on the forward strand.
GATTCCCAAATGGCTCCTTTTCAGCTTCAGGACTTCTCCAGGCTATCAAGAAACAAAGCTAAGTATCTTGCACTAGTTTTTAATTAAGTTATTTAGTTTTAATCACTTAGATCCTAAACTTACTTATAACCTCTCCCTAAAACCTCTCTAGTGTTGGAGTTCTATAACTCCAAACACCCTTCTCTCCACCAAGCACCCTCTAACCACTCTCAACCATTTTGAATATAAAACCCCTAACCTTGAAACCTCTGAGACCTTACCTTTGCTCTCACGACCCTTAACCAACCCTCAAATGACCTACATAACCCCTATGTAACTTACCCATAGTCCCTTCTCACCTAAAATTGAGACTACCAAACCCATAGTCACCATCAATGATCATCTTCAATCATCAACGATCATCTGTCGACCAATGATAATCATACCCTAATAGCCAATGGTTACTAGTGAACATTGATAGTCACTATGTAAATCATTTTAACCAAAATAATAAACATTTATCAACTACCAACCTCAACCAAAATCCATATTTCCTTGACCTTTGTAACTACATAAAATCAATAATAATAACTTGACCACACCTGAACCATACCTTGATAGTTTAACATTTCTTTTAATGTTATTTTGTTAAAATGCATTATTTATTAAAAAGTATTTATTTTATTTTGATTAAGTACTTTCATTATTTTATGAAATATTTCTTATCAACAACTTTCTTAACATTAACTTGTCTGAAAGATGGATTGACAACCTCAAAAGAAGTCATGTACTTCTTAGATCTAGTTTGCTAGGGAATCCACCCACCTACCTTACTAATCAACCATTTTCTAGTTGCTTTCTTATTTGTAGGTTATCCTCTCTAGACAAAGAGGAGTATCAAAAATTATCTGGATCATGAAGCATAAATGATGTAGAGCTTATATCAAACTTCAATTGCTACTTACACTTGCTTGCAAACTTGCCATTCCTTCTTGACCCACATTAGGCCTATCTTGCACAAATGGAATAAAACTCAAATTACTACTTATCAAAAGTTCTAAAACACATAAAACATTCAAACACTTTATTTCAAACCATCTCAATCCACTTCTATCATTCATCACCATGCATGTCATTTAATATTCCGCTTCTTGTCTTCTAGGCCTACTAGCCCTATGTTTTGGTGGATCTCCTTGTTGGGAGAATTTGATAAACCTTATTAATAAACTAATTACACTTTCTAAGACCCTTTTTATCCATTCAACTCATACATTTCCCTCTTAACTTAAGTCTCTAGGATTCACCTACTTCCTTCTTTATACGACCCCTTAATTAGCCCTCCAAACTAACAAATCTCCTTTATTTGGGTAATGTACAAACCATAAAATAAAAATAAGTAAGTTTTGGACACCCATTTGGATACCCCAACTTAATCCAACATTTTTATCCCTTTTTATTAGGATAAATTTACTTTTCCTTCACTACCCTCACTCATTTAGGCCTATTTAACCCTCTTTACTTATCATAGTGGTCAAAGTCTATGATAGATAGTATGTACATGTCTAAAACCAAATTATTCCTTTATAGTACCTTTAATTTTCTTGGACTACAAAGTTTCATCACATTTTGATGGTTCAAACTCATTTTATGCACAAAACCCTAGTCCTACGGTTTCTAGTTTCCTATATAGGTCGAGAGCCTTATAAATTCTATTTCTTGAGTTGTATAGGGTTTTAAAGGACTAATTTACCTTTTATAGGTTTCTATTTACCCCTTATACCTTCTAAACTAAGTTTCTTACCTTGATCAATTTAGCCAATGATTAAAAACACCCAAAAATAGTGGACTGTGTTTATTTAGTATTGATTGTGCCTTCTTTCCATGTCCTAATATCCACAAATACCTTTCAAAACCACTTGGGTTATTTCAAAAGGTTAATACACTTTTTAAAACATAAAAATCACTTTAATTCATCTCTTTCCACTTTTCAATGATCATTCTCACTCCTTTTTCATTGACTATGCATACAAATAGCCATTTACAGGCCTATAGAAACAACAGGGTCTTTCCTTCTTTGTCAAGACTCTTGAAAAGTTTCCAATGCTATACAAAATCCATGGCTTAGGGTTACACCTATTCAAATCACGTGTTCAAATATTCATGAGATAATAATAAATAAATAAGTTTCTACATTCCCTTGTGAAAGTGATTGTTAACTAAAAAAGGGTATAAACAGAGTTTATAACACTTGAGATTTCAATTGGTTATTGAATATATCACTTCAATCTGAGTCATACTAAATACCTCTCTATACTCCATGACCATGTTCATGCATTTCTCAATACATTAGAATTCTTAATTCCCATTAGCAAATCTTGATTGGCAATTCTACATCCTCCACTATGAAATGTACAGGTTTCTCCATTACCGAGATGTTTTTCATTCTAAGATACCACTCAAGATAATGTAAGAGGTTATATGAACCAAATTATAGGATCAATTTTAGTGATCAAACCTTACTCGTATCTCAACCACCTCCAATCATAAGTGACCTCTTCTCACAAGTCTGTCATCCTATCTTTCAAGCCCCTTTTCTAGAACATTTACAAAGATATCCACAACTATAATCATAACGTTTGTTTAAATCATATCAATACCAAGAACACAACAATATCTTAAGGTTAAATTGATCCACAACAAAAACAACAAATTTTCTTTTTTTCATCTTATCAAATTTGATTACAAAATACAGTCTATAAGAGGACTTATCATTCTTCCTTGAGAGGTGTATCAACTTTCCTCACAGCGCCCTATTTTATATTCCTGGAGAATTTTTACCTCCTCTCTCCCCTCTTATGAACCACACTCACACTATCTCCTTTGTACATATGAAATAGACTCCTAAAACATAATTTTGTAATCATTTCTTGATCAAGAACTTCTAACAATCTAAAGACCCACGTAGGGTGGTGGATACTCTTGTTGCCACCTCACACCTCTCTTAACATATGACTCATAACCAACTTATGAAATTTCATAATACCTTAAGGGTATATCACAACTTTATTCATCATTTACATATCATCTACATTTACTCAAACCACTTAAAACATTTTGGAAATTTAAAATTTCCTTTTGGCAGGAAAACTAATTTTAGACTCAAATTCAAATTTCACTCACAAACACGAATCCAAGACACATCCTATACCAATCCTTGATCATTCCTAAGATGCCCCTACATCACCAAACCAAATCTAATTTCTACTAACCTCACCCTTCTTTCAAGTTTTACATCTTTCTAAACAAAAAATAAGCAAAATTTTTGTGAAATGAGAGCTTGGACATGAATCCAAAATGGAAACCCAAAAGAAGAAGAATCATAAGAAAAGTCTTGATTTAGAACGGGAACTATGACAATAAAATAGATGGAATAAGCAAAAAGGTACTCAGGTAGCTATGAATATATGTAGGAGTTATAGTAATGTAGTAGAAGAGTGAGCAGGAAATAATGATGAGTGAGAAGAAAGGAACAACAAGTGAAGGATGGGAAAATATGAGATGAAAAATGTGGATGAATGCCAACAAAGAGAAGAGAGGGAAGAAGGATTTACTCAATACGAAGGATGAGAATAGTGTAGAAGTAGAACAACTAGTAGTTAATTATAGTTCACATCTATAATAAAAGGTATTATAGGAAGAATAAAATGAATCATTAAGTGGCGAGATAGGACAAATTTGTAGTGAAATCATAGGTTCAAGCCTAGATATAAAAGATATTATAGATAAAGATTATTGACTAGAAATGTACAAGTCCCCCCAACCCAATATTTCTTATATCAGAAGTAGTTTCCTATAAGAGGTTCAAACATGTAGTAGTTGGGAAGAAACATTTTCAGAACAAGTTCGTATATGGGGAATAAAAATTGAGACAACATTGATTCATAAAGCTTTAAAAATCAAGGAAGTCAAAAATGTAGGAAATCAAGGTTTGTATTAGATAAGAAGTTCACATGCACATCCTTTAAGCCCAAAGATAGTAACATAAATATCACAACCGCCAATTACTACAATTACACAATAAATTTCAAAAATATCAGTTTGTAATCCAAATATGGCTAATTTGGGAGCTTTTACAAATCTAACACAATATGTGTCTATGGTCCCTAAATAATATTTGCTCACCTATCAAATGAAAAGGTAGGCCAAAGGTGTTACCGAAAAAGCAATAATGAAGTGCAAAGTGATTGGGGCATTGAATGGAAGAGCTTTAAATTTTATATATTACAGAGATATTAATCAGGGTTCTCTGAAAGACATGAAAGAATGGCTTGTCATAGATTTTATAATTAAGAAATGCACAAGTTAGACCATCTAGGATCTAAAAGAAATTCCATTAAGGCAAAGAAAGATAGTATGTGACTATGATCATAGATTTTTAGATGTCATGAATAGGGTTGAGTTTTCTCTATAGGATAAAGATAGGGCTGCATAGTTCGTAGAAGGACTATGAATAAGAATCCAGTTTGCGATGGCTCAAACTCAGTTTGATACTAAAGTAGATGTCCAAGCTACTGATATTAGGGTGGAATAGATTGAAGAGTATGGAGAAGCTTCAACATCCCACTCTAAGATTGAGAACACCTTCCAATCCCTTATGAAAATAATGGAATAATATCACGAGGAAGAAAAACCCAAGTTAACACTATGGTGCATAGAATGTGTCAAGGAAGGGCATCATCATAATGATTGCCCCAATGTCAAAATAGGATTCTACAAGATATGCAGAGTAGTAGGACATGAAACATCGTAGTGTCATATATTACAACAATATGTAAAGAATCTATAGAACTTGTATTTTAATTTTTGGAAATAACCAAACCATGATGAGAAAAGTTGTAGAGCTTTATAGGAGTTAAAAGAAAATATCACAAAGAATGTTTTCATTGTCATTTTGTAGTGTCTACGGTGAAGCAAGTGATCCCAGGCCCAAAGTTCGATATGATTGGTGCACACCAAATAGGTTTGTAGTGTATTTTGAACTCACCATAATACCAACCTAAAGTTCTAGCTAGATGGACTCCTCATTTACCAGGTTGAACACCACCATCACAACAATATCGATATATAATGTCTTAAAATCCTATGATGACTCAAAAGCAACCATCTGATTAGACTCAACTAATTTCTAAGAAATAGTTGAGGGTTGTGATAATACTCGATAGTAACAGAGGTGGATTACATCATAACATTAGGGCAGCTAAAAATGAGGTTAAAGGGGTGGATATCAAGGTGGTTATCAAGGCATACGAGGAAAGAATTACCAATGACCTCAACTACAATGTTATTTATGTGGAGAATATAATCATGCGTAGTGAAATTTCCCAATGAATCTATAGAGGTAATCCTATTTTACATATTATAGAATGTCGAATAAACATGATACAAAAGATTGTCTAGTATTGGAAAAACAGAAAAAGAAAAGGTTGTGCAAAATGTCAATATGGTCAATTCACAACCTAGGGATAATGCATTTATGAATGTTGTCACTAGACATCAACATGCAGAGAAAGGATTACTTCCTGTTGAAATACCATATGATCAAGGAATTTAGAAAGCCAAGTAGGATAAATACCCTAATCTAACTATTGAAAAGGGATTGATGTATGAGGCTACATAGGTTTTGAAGAACATACAATATTAATAAACCATTGAATGAGATGCTATGATTGTAGATGCACATATGTATGGAAAAATTATGTGTATAATGAGACAAGACATAATTATTACTACCTTATCAGTCTTACTCAAACTATTAAACACACTGCATAATGAATAAATCTCTCATAATATCATAAATATATTACATAATCTATTGGAATGTGCACAATATGGGCATAAGAAAATAAAGAAGTTGGTATGGTATGCAAAAAATGAAAATCCTTTAGATGTAGATTCATGGATGGATATTAAAATTGTAGGTTATGAGATACCAAATGCTATTTTTTACTTTAGAATCACAATCAAAATGATCCCAAGGTCTACATGGGAAGCTATTAACCAACCAATAATCAACTATAACCCAATAATTCTCAGCCTAATAGATTATTGGATAGTTGAACCTATTAGTTGTTTAGAAGATGTTTAGATCAAAGTTACAGAGTTGAATCTGCAAGGTGACTTTGAGGTAATTGATATGAAGACAGTTGAGACACATTATCCTACATTGATTGGGAAAAAATAGGCATATGATGGTCACGTGACTATCAATTCTATGCATAATCAACTAGAAGCTTATCAAGGGGATACAATCATAGTAATTCTATTGAATAAGACACACAAACCATACATCATCACAACATAACTTGATTCTCCTTGCATTTGTCAAGAAAATAGTTGTATGAAGGTGAATATTGAGGAGAATCTAAAGTCTCTACGAATATCTGAATGTACTTTTCTTTATGGAAATGGTAAACCTTAGTTACAGTCTTTATTTACTGAGCAACTCAAGACTTTTTCCTTGATAAAGCCTAAAGCAGTGATCATCCAACCATTGATTCTTCAATTTGAGCAAGAAGACTATAAGTCTATGTTTGAGAAATCTCCTACTCATTATGAAATAGAGTTTTTGTATCAAGTAGATACCCATGCATAGGTTTATATAGAGCCCACTAAAGAAGGTACTTTACCATGGGAAATAGCTTCATCTTTGAGTGGTGATTCAAACACATGTATGTTATATTGGGATCAAGGATATCATGAGTTGCGACCTATGAGTTAGGACCTATGAGAATGGCATTTACACATGAACAACAATTACCTCAATACTTTGCAATAGAGGATGTAAATTAGTTTATTCTATGATTACAAGTCCATGTGCCTATAATTGGTTAGAGGTTGAGTTATTTGAATTATGCACTAAAAGGGGTTGCTAAGATATGGTGGGTAATTTATAGGGATGATCAACTTTCATGGGATTATGCTTGTGAACTAATGATCAACAAGTTTTAACTATTATAAATAGTTAGAAGCAATTGGCTTGTTTTTCAAGAGGGTGAATGCCTTAAATTAAACATACATATATGTGTTAAAGTATGGACTATAGAAAGCATGGCCTTGAAATATTAGGTTATTTTCCATTATGTGCTAGTTCCCCTTCCATTAGTTTGTTATATACATCAGGAGCACAAGATGGAAATAAAGCACTGTGTGCATGTGTAGAGTGATTTTATACAAAAATTTGTGTTTGTGGATAAAAATCATTTGATACATAATTCATTTCTCAAAACAAAATAATTTTTATGTGACGGGCATGCAGAGAACCTAAGTCTCATCACTGAGTCTTCTATGTAGCAAAATGTAACCCACAATCTAAACACAACTCTACAAAGGTACAAAGCTACCGAGATGAAATAATAGTCTATTATGAAACCATGTCACATAATAAATGATGAAGAGGAAGAAATAGAATCTTTTGATAGTGATGGTGACAAAGATCTAACTGATTTGCTTGAACTAGAATGGGATGTTGAGTCACTCAAAAATCTAGTCGCAGAATGTACCGAGGAGGAAAAGCTATGAAATATCAAAATTCTAAAAAAGGAAGGATAAATAATGACACAATATTTGATTTATGAATTAAAATGACACATTTGTCAAGAACCGCTCAAGAAGTATGTCAAACATATTGGAAGCGAGGAGATTCCCAAACTGGTGCACAATGGGGACTACTGAACCACAAGGAAAATGCCAAAGCCATGCAAATTCTAAGAGATTACCAAGATGTCTTCCCCAAAAAAAAATCATAAGTTTGAGGGGTAGATTTTTTATTAGGAGAAATGTATATTGAATTAAAAGAGTGCACATGACCTATCAAGAAGTGACCATATAATATGAATCCTAATATGAAACTTAAAGTTAGAATTGAGCTGGATAGGATGCAAGATGCATGAATAAATTACACAGTGGAAAAGGCAGACTGGGTAAGTCCTATGGTAGGTAAACACAAAAAAATAAGAGAAATTAGACTATGTGGTGACTATCACATTCTGAATGATGCATGTGTAATGATCCATTTCTTATCCCCTTTATAGATGAAGTATTAGAGGCAGTCATAGGACATGAAGTGTATTATTTCACAAATGGGTTCAGTGTATATCATCAAATACTGATCGTAGAGGAGGATAGGGATAAAACTAACTTTGCTACTGAGTGGGAATCTTTTGGACTCAAGAATGTACCAACTATATTCTCTAGAGCTATGGTGACCACATTCAAATATTTTATTCACGACTTTATGGAAGTTTACTTAGATGATTAGGTTGTTTTCTCTTTGTTTAAAGATTATTTATCTAACCTATGATTGATGTTAGAATGATGTAGAGCTCTATGCATCATTTTAGATCTTAAGAAGTGTCTCTTTTTCATGCCTTTTGGGGTTTTATTACACCATGTTGTGTGCAGTAAAGGAATTATAGTGGATCAAACTAAGATCATAGTTATTGTTAACATGCCACCACGAGTCAGTTTTACTAAAGTGTGATCTTTTTTTGGACACATAAGATATTATCGTAAGTTTATAAAAGTGTATGCAAATATTTCTTCTCTACTTGAATATTTGTTGTGCAAAGGTCCATAATTTGTATGGACATTAGAATGCCAAGTTGAATTTATAAAGATCAAATAAAGATTGGTCACTGCACCAATATTAGTTTTTCCATATTAGAACAAGTCATTCCTTGTGCATGTTGATGCCTTAGGTTTAGAAGTCAGGGCTCTATTCACCTAGATGAGAGATGGTAGATTAGATCACCCTATCCACTTCATAAGTAGAAATTTATCTATTGTCAAAAAGAAATATATGATAACTAAAAGAGAAGCATTGACAATAGTGTTTGTACTTCAAAAGTTTAGGCACTATCTTCTCGCATGCCCATTTAAAGTCTTTATGAATCGCCAAGCTCTATGATAGCTGGTTAATAAGCCAATGCTGGGAGGATGAATTTATTGATGGTGAATGTTGTTTCAAGATTTTCAATTCAAAATTAATGTCAAGTCAGGAAGAGAGAATATAGGCCCAAATCATCATAGTCAAATTACAAATAGGAGAGATCCATATGAACTATAAGAGGATTCTTGTGATGCTCATTTTTTTCATGTATCAATGATACCTAATTTTTTTGAAGAAATTTCTAATGTCTTATAACAAGGAGTTTTCTTGCACACTATTAGGAACGGGACAAGAAGTAGTTCATGACTAGAACCTTCCATACAACATTATAAATGGGTTTTTATATCACTTAGGGAAGGATGAAGTTCTGTATAGGGTGGTTTTGGAACATGAACACCCTTAGCTATTGCATGAAGCACATAAGAGAGTCATAGGAGGTCATTTTATAGGGGAAGCTTCTATGAGAAAACTTTTATAGAGTGGGCTTTGCTAGCCAAATTTATTTCAAGATGTGCATAGAGCAACTCAACACTGTGATGTATGCTAGTGAATGAGAAAGCCCAATTATAGGGATGAAATGTGATTGAAAGCCTTACCAAACAACCTTTTGAATAATGGGGCATTGATTTTGTGGGTCTTATTAATCCCCCAAACAAGTGCATTGAGGCTAGATATATTATTACCATGACTAATTATTTTACTAAATTGCTGGAAGCTACTATGACACCCAATTATAGTGCTAAGGATGTTGTGAAATTCCTATATGAAAACATTATCACTTGATTTGGTTGTCCTATTAAACTGGTAAGTGATCGAGGAACACATTTTTTAAATAACACTATCAAAACACTCATTGAAGAATTTATGACTTCATATCATAAGGGCACTACATACCATATTCAGGCTAATGGATAAACTGAAGCTTCTAGTAAAATATTAGGCAAAATGCTAACCAAAATGTGTGATGTGAAAAGGGATGATTGGGAGGATCATCTTCCTATGATCTTATGGGATTGTATAACACATTACAAGTGTGCTATGGGTTTTACTTGATTTTAGTTGGTATGTGGGTTGGAAATAGTCATGCTCATGGAGTACTTGGCACCAAGCCTATGAATTTCACTTGTTATATGACTCAATGATCATGAAACTCTCACAAATAGACTTTTGGATCTAAATAAAATGGATGAATATAGGCATAGAATGTATTGGACATAGGAAGTTCACAAGAAAAGTTAGAAAGCTTGGCTTGATAGAAACCTGTGATGCAAAGAATTTCAGGAGGAAAAACCAATATTATTATATGATAATTAGTTTAGAGCATTCCCAAGCAAATTAAATATTATATGGAAAGGGCCATGTATTATAAATGAGATATTGTAGCAAGAAATAATCATTTTGAGGGCTCTGTAGGGAACTTTCTTACCATGGTGAGTAAATGGTTGTCGGCTTAAGCCCTACTACCAATAATCTTACTTGATCTTTTTTTTTAGATGAGTGGGTGATGAGTAGCACTAGGTAGATTAGGTTTTAAGTTTTATCATGTTTTTATGGTGTTTCTCTTTTCTCTCTGTGTGTGTAGATTAGAAGATGATCTCTTTATATCACAAGACTAAATAAAACAATGGGAAGACTTATAGCGTATGATGATGGCCAATGGAGAAATTCACGTGTGTTGTGGCTGATGTCATCAAAGGGATATGATAATGCTAGAAGACTAGGAAATGTATGATAAATATAAATCATGAAAGATATCAATAAAGTAACAGTCATAAAGGGTAATTTATACCAAATATGGGGTTCAAAATATTAAGTAACTTTGAAATTGGTAAGCTATTACCATCATAAGCAAGTTACTCAAGTGCAACCAAAGATAAATATAATGATGTATATCAGCACATGTGTCAATAACCATTGATATTTATTACCATATTATATGATTTGCCACATCAGCATGCATCGTGACCAAATAAAATGTAAGTCAGTTCCAAAGATAGCTCAACAAGGCATTCAAGATAAAATCAATGCAAAAACTATAAAGGAAACTCATTGAGCACCGAATTTGTATTTCACACTTACAACAATTTAAACAACTGAGTTTAAAGAAGAGTGTTACATTTTCCCAAGTATAAAGAACCCACGATCCATACTTCATATATTTCTTGTCACCAAAAGAATCATTTAGGGTATGTGATTAAATGAAGTGATTTTAGCTTATAATGCCTCTACTTGAAGTGTAAAAATAATAAATGGGCATTATTATTATGTGATGACAAGCAAAATTTCATGATCCTAAATTGTTTGAGTTTGTCTAAACTGTTAAACAAAAGATTTTCCTTCTAGACCCTATACTAGGTGCATAACCTTTGGCTCTTGCATTATTGTACCTATTTTATAATATAGATGTTGAGTGACTAATACACCTACTAAATTTTAATGATATGGATGAGATTGTTCAACTAATTCTTAGTTAGTACAATGATGACAATATCTATATTTCCTTGGATGTGACTATTGTGATCAATACACTAGCAATGGCTAGAGCAATTAGGATGCTCACACGTAGAGGCTCTCTTGCACCTTAAAAATCAAAGGCACCTTCACTTCTTCAAGAAGTTAGTTACACCTACACCCATGGATCCCATGGCATACCCATGAAAGACATTTCAAATGAATATGTGCACATTCTAGTTGAATGCATAACCCATCAGTTTGGTAGACCACTTAGTTTGCGAACTAAGAAACCAAGGGTGTCATTGACATCGCACATAGGATGATTCATCATAATGATCAGTTCAACTACCCTTAGCTCTTTGTGTGGGATCTCATCGCCAACATTAAGAAAGTTCACATGACTGTGAACCAAACTTTTTAGTATCAGTTCCTCATCTTTCTATTTTATTTCACATAATAGAAGTCCTCAGAAGGAGAAGTACTTCCATACACTGACTATTAGCCTACACAACATTTCCAAAATCTTATCTAGACATAGGAAAGGGAAACCCTTACTCATCAAGCTAATTTTTTTAATGGTGGGAGGAAAGCATATAAATCATCACAATACATATCGAGTCCCACCCGATGTCATGCAATACTTGGGACAACATGTAGTTGTTTCCAAGCTACCAAAAGGGATTGCACTTCAAACTCATGAGTTACTAAAGTCATCATTTGTCTCTCTTTCATATTTAATTGACATAGACATGGCAAAGGCAGAGGTAGAGAAACAAAAAGATTACACATCTAAGAGAGCCATACCACTGCAAATAATACCCCCCAACATAATAGTCTTAGTAAAACAACAAGCTGAGGCCACTATGTCGTAACCATAAAAGGGAAATTAGAAGGCCCTGACTGAATGAAAAACCTCTCCTTCATAGAGGTAGAAGACATGTAGTACTGGGACTTAGCTCAATGATTCAAAGGTACCTCAGATTCCAAATATTTATGACTTATTGTAAATGAGAACCAATGAGTAAGAAGTTTACCAAGTTATGATGGAAGACATGGCTGATGACTTATATGAAAATGTGTTGCGTTATGGAGCCTATTTATAAAGTATAATGTGTTTTCAGATAATGTACATTTTAAATGTAATGTACACTCTATATATATTCTCGTCGAGATTTTTTGAACCCCTTTTAATGGGAAACCGTTTTGGGTTGATTCTGCCCATGGTTTTGTTACCCATTATTTTGTAATACCACTTTGTTGATGTGTTATGTATTGATGGGTATTTCATAGGTAATTCATCATGAGAACTAGGGTTTAAGAAGGAAGAACATAGTGTGTGATTTTAGGTTTAAATTCAAGAGGGTTAGTTGAGCGCAACTCCAAACTATAGTTGTGCATTGTAATTATGAGAAGACTGATCTTAGAGTGGTTTGTACTCTCGTGGATTATAATAAAATATGAGTAAGTGTTTCTTGGTGGATGTAGCCCATATTGGGTGAAACACATTAACCTTGGTCTTCTTATTTTTCATGTTTATTTTTTGTTCTTTTTGCATCTCTGTTTATATCTATTATTATTACAATTTTATGAAATTATTTTGCATCATTTTCTAGTTTTATTCCTAAGAAAATGAAGATGGAAAATAATTATTTTTTTGGAAAGATGTGCACAAAATTCAAGTGTGAAAGAAGGTTATACAAAATCTATGGATTGAAATCCCACCTTTCCCTTTCTCAATTGTAGTGGATACTATGAGACAAGAGGTCAAGTACATGAAGGTCACTGCTAAGTTATTTGAAGTGTGAACATTTATAAATTCCAATACTCTAGACCCTTTTAAGAATTTCGCTGAGATCCCTCCAGAAGAAATTATCTGATGAAGGAGAACTTGATGAGAGACTCAAGTATCCCCTATTCTAGAGGAACAAGTCATAGTTTTCACATTTGAGGTCAAGCCCTCTATGCACCAGGTGTAATAATCTCCCATTAAAACCTCACCACCAACTAAGGGAATATTTATCACCCTAAGAAATAAAAATCCATATGTTTCTATTGACACTATGTGACAAAATAACACACTATTAGTTGAGGAGGACCTGCTCATAGATACTAAGGAGTTGGTGCTAGATAGAGCAACAATAGAGGAACAACATGCCACACAGAAGAACTAGTAAGGTTCATAGAATGACATGCATACCAGGAGTAAAAGAAACATCAGAAAGAGGAGGCACACCAATAAGAATAAGTTCAATAACAACATCAAGCTTAAGCACAAATGTAGGACAAAGAAACTAAGGACAAGAAAAAGGTCAAAGACACATATGCTATTTATAGGCAATTTGTTGAGGATATATATAAGGCACAAGAAGCTATGGATGTAACCAAATAATTTGAGGCACAAACATCAAAGCTCAATGTAATCAAGCCTAAGCTGATGTGATTGTTGCTCAATAATGAGGTAATGAAGTTGCACAATGGAAAAAATAAGAAGAAGTTGAGGTCCTCAAGTAGAAACAAGCCCAGGCCTAGAAGGACAAAGAGGAATAAGAATGCATAATGAAGGCATAGGCATAACACAAACACAAGCAAAAGCCAAAATGGAATAAGAAAAGGTTGTTGTGCTCAATGTGCAAATAAAGCAAAAGGAAGCAGAACAAAAGAAATAAGTATAGGAGGAACATAAAAAGGAGGATGAGGCACAACAACATCAACAAGAGGAACCACAAGAGTATGTGTTGAAATAGGCACTAAAATAAGAAAATGCACCAGAAGATAACTCACCACCCAAGGGGCACCTACTCAGTAGTCTTTATTTACTCTTGGAAAAGTGTGGCTCCATGATATTCCTATGGTAGCTGCAAGGTGCACTACCTTTTCTCTTCTTATTACAACTATGTTGCACACTGACCCAACATCAACAAAAACTACTTTGGCCATGATCCTACTAAGGTATGAATTATTCTTGGATGTTTCTTGCTTACCACTATCAAATTAATTAGAGGGTGTTACTGTATATCAATAATTGATTGCACAAAAGACCGCATCATTGGAACATGATGTTGTCAAGTTTAAAATAAATAACATTGAGCTTTGAGGCCACTTTAAAGAAGCTAAGAATATCATTCAAGACACCTTCTTGGCATTGGTGACATGAATCATCAATAATCAAGTGACGTCTAACCAACATAGGTTAAAAACACTCATTTATCAACTGACAACATACTAGTGTACTTCACATAATTTATGGGAAATCATTTCCTTGGGGAAAGGCATCAAATTAGAAGCTAAGACACTCATCACTATATTAAAATAATATTAAAACATTCTTTAGGATGATGTGATACAAGCACAACAAGTTATGTGAAACATGCTAGATTGGGAGCAACAACTAGATATAACACTAGCTCATTCAATCTTAAATTTTGTCAAGGTTATTACTACTAAGGCAATAATGGTGAGCCACATAATAAAAATAGAGGAGATGGATGTTACATTGTAAGAATATTCAAATTATAGAGATAATGTGAGGGATAATCTCTTGGATTGGCAAAGCCAAAATATACAAAATTCTTTTGTAGGACTTTAGGTATAGAGGGACGTAGACAAAATGAAGCAGCTTAGTAGTGAAATTCAAATAGGTAATAAAAACTAAGGAAGCCATGAACATCACTAATAATGCTAATCTCACACAAATCATAGACTATCAAACCCCATTGTGCACATTACTAAGGCTAATCTAGAAGTCATGTTGGATTAGAATGCCTACAAGAAAGATTTTTCACTATTCACTAGATCTATTACACAGATCATCGACACTCCTCCCTATATACCACCTTCATAACTTCAATATATCATCTCCTAATGCAAGTCTATAGAGCTATAAATCAATGATACATGTGTGATGGATCCATCTTCATCCATGCCACCTCCATCTAGTTAAGTACTGTGTAATACATATTTTTGAAATTTTGGGATGCCATTTTGATTGAGGAAGACTTACTTTGATAAGTGGGTCTGGGATGGTTAAAAACCCATAAAGGGTGGCCACCTGGTGATACTAGCTTATTGAAAACTTGTAAAGGGGCAATAGGTTGGTATGGTACTTAGTTGAAAACCTGAAAGGGAGGCTAAGTAGTGTGCATGAAGTGAAAATAAAAAATGATGCCTTGAGTGATTACTATGAATCTTATTAGGTTAAGCCCCTTCTTTTGAGTTCCTATGATCAAATCAAGTTAGATCTCCTTGCAACGTTGTCTTGTGAGGATACAATAGTTTAAGTCTAGGAAAGTGTTAGTAGAAGAATAAGGATTGTAAAATTATGAAATGTAATTTTTTACCATATGTGCATAATGCACTCATGTTGTCATAAGTTGGATTATTTTGTCCTTTCCTCAAAAAGTTGTAATAGGTTGGAAGACAAAGAGACTCCTTTTAGCACCAAGCTTGGATAGAATCAAGAAATTCATAAGATATGTAAGCATCTATATATATGCTATTATTTGTAAGAAGAAGGGGTTCCATATTGAAAAGAGATCAATATAGATTTACTAATTATGGTTACCTATATGGTTTCTTTATTTGTTACTTGCATACAATTTATTATGTATAATTATGGTTATTTCTTTTATAAATTGTTTTGAATGCTCTAACTGTAGTAAAAATTATTGTTGCCTTTAATTAGCATGATATCGCAAGATACAAATGTATCTTAAATATTCCATTCATTCTTTTCCTTCAAATTCTTTGGTGATCTGGCCTACGACTATGAGTTTATCATACTGCTATCCTCATCCTTAGCATGTTCTAATGTTATATTGAGAACCTCTGCTAATAAAATTTTAGGTTAATAAGCCCTATTTTAGGTGTTTGGTTCTTGATATTTAATTTGTTTTAAAAATTATGGTCTTAAAATGAGGTGTTACATTAGGGTATGAGATGATGTTAAGAAAAAAGGGGAGGTGAACACATTTTAAGACTTTATCAAGGGCTATCCTCTCATTTAATATCTCATGTGACCACTTGTCCCTACCTTATTTAAGTAGTACAGGGTTATTATTCAATCTTAAATCGTTTATCCTAATGAAGGATCATGAGTGGTGATATGAAATGTTGAGCAAAGAATAAAAACAAAATTATTCCAAAAAGGATATAATTTTAAATATTAATAAGCTAAACTAATCACAAGTTGTAGTACCAGATAAAGGAGGTGGTAGATCATCCTTAGGAATCATGGTAGCACCAAGAAGAGGCTCTTCAATGGTGAATCTAGTGTTGCATATTGATCTTGATAATTATCTTACACAACCATAGGAAAAATCACTCCCCACCCAAGAGGTAGGGGTACGTACAACCCAGTGTTTATACCATCATAAGCAAGAGACCTATTGCCGTGGCCTCATAATAGGCTTGCTTATAACTGATGGACTCTAACCTTTTTATTAAGGAGGAAGGGTGGAGAAGTTATGGTAATTAGATCTACCATCACGTCAGTGTTGGTGGTATAGATACCCATAGCGAGATATCAAAGGGATTTTTTCTCATGGTGCATGGAGCACTCCCCCAATGGTTGAGAAAATCCTAAAACTACTTAAATTCTAAGGCTACCTTCTCGCCCTATCCCGAAAGCTAAAAGAAGGCAGATGCAAACACATAAATTTTCTCATTGGTGAAAAATTATTGTGAAATAATATCATTACTAAAAATAGTATAATTTATAGTTTTCCAAAGTTGAGAAAAGATAGAAGATTTGGAAAAAATAAAAATAAAAGCAAAGTAGATCGACCATTGAGTATAGTCTCCAAACAAAGTGATGTTGAATAATTTGATTAGTTATGCAAACTTACATTGCCCAAAAACTTATCTTTTTGCATTGTAAACTTTTGACAGTTGAAGACATCTACCATGAATTCATTCACACTTCAATAGGGTAATAGAAGGGATAGTGATGGGTTTTAGGTCATTGGACAAAATATTATATGTCATATGATGAAACCACCTTGTTAACTAATGGTTATTAAACCATTGCAATAGTTACATTACCACCATGCTGGTCACATAACCACCACTTGAAAGGAAGTGGAAATTAAATATATATATTAACAACCCATAATCTTTAAAATCTCGTTTGGAGGGTTTTCAAAGTGAATAGGAATTTGAAGGGTCACGTCATGAATCAAAAAAGAGGAAGGATGATTCTAGAGTAGGAATATTAAAGCAGAGATGAATGTGTAGAGTGGGAAGACAAGAGGAGCAAAGAGTTGTGTTTAATCTAGTGAAGGAATTGTTTGTGTGAACATTTTTTTATTATATTGTAGTCGTGGAGAGAGTGAGTATTATGTGTGTAATATTTGTATTTCCTTATTAAATATAAATAAAGTGTGAATTTTAGTGCTAGTTTAATCTTTATGTGTGTGTTTGATTGATAGACTGCAAGGAATGAGTTGTCCTTCATTAGACCCCCATCCTTGAATGGTTGAAGTGGTATTTGAGTAAGATAACAATGTTGGGATAAGTGAGATAATGTTTGTCCTCCATGGAGTGAATATTAGGTCGAGGGTGGATAGAGGTGTTCTATGTTGAGGGTTATGTAGATAAGACTCTATTATTGAAATGATATAAGAAGGGGATTTATTCCAAGGGAGCACTTAGTGTGCAATATTATTATTGTGAAGTGATACTACAACAATCATTTACATTTACATCCTCATGAGTTCTCAGAAGGGGTGTCTTTCCTTTGTCAAACTTTGATGGCATGTGAAGGGGACTTTTTAACTTATTAGTGATCACCATGTGTGAATCATCTCAATACTCTCCTTGACTAATAGGTATAAAGTTAATATGAGACAAGTACTCATCTATATTTGTTGGATTTTAAATTTCATCATTATCATTATCCTCTACTATAAGTATCCAAACTAGATATTTTGAATTGATCGATAAAGGTAGATATGGTTTATTTTCCTCTTGTGCTCCAAATACTTGTTGTGGCTCTTTTAATAGCTCTTGATTGAGTAGTATATTTGTAGTTGGATCTTTTTTATTTATTTATTGAATTCTCAAATTTCATATGTATGTATTCTTTCCATTGGTATGGTCTATGATGGAGGTATTTTGGAGGAAAGAAAAAGATCAGATTGTAAAAGACATCCATCACTAGAATCTAGTATTTTACAATATTTCAAATGTTGGTTATCCATAAAACATGTATGTAAATATCCATCATGAAAAAAATTTAAACATTTATGAAAGGTAGATGGTACAACTTACTTTCATGAATCCATAGTCAACCTAAGAGTAGGTTATAATGTAAATGATTTGGCATCATGTGAAACATAATAGCTAGCATCTTAGGGCCCATTGTCACATCCAAAGTAATTGATCCTAGCACTTGGTGATGACTATTATTAAAATATTAGATGTTCTTATATAATTTGTGAATTGAATACATATATATACCTAATGTTTATATAAACACAAATTGAAAATGTTCAATCATGGTCCATTATCTACCAAAACATGCTTAAGTTCCTTATTTTAGACTTTCACTTGAATAGACAATGGGAGATTATGATATGTAGTGTGTTAAGCGGGTAAATATTTGTTGTCAAATGTAATCACGTATTAATTATTCTTGAATATGCTGATAATATATGCAAAATAAATAGGTTTCATATCACTAGGTGAAGTTGTATCATGTAATGTTGCATATATAATATCCTTTTAGATGGCATACCTTTTTAGAAACTATATTATGGATATCTTAGCTTGAATATTCTTAATTTGATCAATGGTATCATACCCTTTATCTAAACTATCTTATTCCCTTGGAGGGAGAGGTGGATTAGTAGGGACATTTTGACTACCATCATTATATCATGCAATATGGGGCATCCTAGCTCTTTGTGTTGTGATAATGTGGATTTTAGAATCCAATATAATCCTAGGGTGATTAAAGGGGGTGGGATGGTAGCTATCACTTAATTAAAGTAAAGTTAGAGGAGGAGTGAAAGGATTCAGGCATGCAATTTGATGTTGAGTAGTAATTAGTGGCATCTTTGATTGGATATTTAGACAATGAGTGTTACTAAGGAGAGCTAAGAATTCTTCATTATTAATATAATATTTAGTTTTAGTGCTAGTAATTGTAGACCATTTCATTGCAAGGAAAGAGACATGTAATGATGAGAAACGATGGAGATGTAACTATGTGAATAAGGGGAAATCAACAATCAATATGAAACCCTAATACAGGATAAATTTGGAACCCTTAGAAGGAAAGAAATTTTTTTAAGGGAAAATAACTTAGGGGTTTATTGTGTTAAAAAAAAGATTAGGTTCATCCAAATGTTTTTACTTATTTTGATTTTAGTAGATCTAAATAAGTACAAAACTATTAAAATTCAAATTGCATAAGATATAGTTACCATATAAATAACAATAAAACAAAAAGATTGATTGCCCTTACTATTTATAGAAATGACCAAGAAAAGGAGGGAGATAAGACACTTAACTAATATTTTTTTCTATTTTGCTCACTTCCTAAGAGTGTACAAGCCTCTAGTATGATCAAAAATATCTATGTGACTATTGGCTCAAGAAACTAAGTTTCATAATCTACTAGGACACTATGATTCAATCCTAAACACTTACGATAATTGATCCCACCCACTATCTATCATAATTGTCCATATAGGTTTTATTAGCTAGTTTTTTTATAGATCATTGTGCCTACCTATCTAGATAATTTTTGTGTTTTATTTACTTTGATCCTTTACGTGAATTTTGATTTTTTCCTTCTTTGCCTTGAAACCCTAGTTCCACTTAACCTAAAAATTGGGGTTAAAAATATGGGTTGGAAAACTTAAACCACACTGTGTTGAGTGGTTGAGTGTTGCCTACACTCTAATACTCTGAATAGGGCTTAGTCTACTCATAGTTATCCCATATACGTGTATGTGTTTTGAATAATGTTCTACTATAATGCAATATAATTATTTTTTCTTTTGACACTTGAGAACAGGCAACTTTAATCTTGTGCTAGTGTTCAGATTTGGAATTTAGGACTATTCCTTGAAGGCATTTTTAGAGTTGGATAATTTGGGATAATGCCTTAAGGGTGTGTAAGTATATTTCTTAGTGTGCAAGTGGATTTTTAACATATTTTCCAAGTAGTGACCAAGTGGGGACCAGGTGAATGAAACCTTAGGATTGACTTTTATTTATAGATGACTCTTTGGTATTTCCCTATGTAACTGACATGTGAAATGTGTATAGTCCAACCCAAAAAAGATGTTTGAATTTTAAAAATAATTGTTTGAGGATTCTAGGACACTGTTGACAAAATCAGATGTCAGTAATTTTTAGCATCTAACTATTGTCAGCATTATCCAAGAAAGGAAAAATAATGATATGGAATGTGGTGATAGTCTACTTAGAATAATAGCTTGCTATAACACATACTATAGAGTTCCTAAGTATGAATGATAAAAAATTAGGATGGCCAAGTCAATAGATAGATAAACATATATGATAAAATGTGAGCAAGAGTGAAATGTGTATGCATATGTAATGTATGTCAAAGATAGGTCAAAACTAATGTTTTCAAATGTTTGATACCAAATTTATGTTTTCATAGGAGTAAGTAATATGAATTAGAGAAGAAATTCCAAGTGAAAGTGGAGAGTGGGGAGCTAAGAATGGGCTATGTATGTATAGCAAAAACTATCAACAATATAAATGTCCTATAATATAGGAAAGGGGAAAAGACCATTGTAGATCCAACATACATACGATATGTTGTGTCGTAAAGTGGGGTAGGGATGTAAGTAAGAGTTGTTTGTAAAAATGAGATTCAATAATATTCTTATAAAACCTTTGTAGGGAACTAACAAAGTTAACCTATATCCAAGATGTAAAAGGAGTAAACTAGAGAGAGAAATGCCATTATGTGGTAACCAAAAGGTATTTAAACTATGGATTATAAGTAAGTGGTATCTAACTAATGCTTTAATTAACATGCAACGATAACATAAGCTTACCTCAACATGATAAAATGATAACATACTGCTCTAGCATATGCATACATTTAAACCAAGAAAAAAGAGATTAGGGATAGGGTTATTGTTGTCAATCAGGGATGCTACCCTTGTGAGAATGTGTGATACTTCCCACTCCTGCGGATATAATGGAATCTCTCCTAAGTATGGGTGACTTTGAAAGGGATATAATTTCTAGATAGAGGGTTGGTTCCCTAGATGCACTCACTAAATCTGATCCTAAACCTACTAACTACTAATTTTTGACTATGAAAAGGGTGAAAGGATATTGCTTGCATTATAATTAAAATGAAAACTTGGAATAAAGGTGATGCACCAATGTTTATGACCACTATTGCTTAGAATTAACACTCTTATGAAGGGAAAGAACCTACACACATTCTCTTCACTTCATGTATATGACCTCTACAATAGTGTTTCATACAAAAGACTTGACAAACTCACTCTTAGCATGGAAGAAATGAAATGTTATTGAATTATCATCAAAAATTAGATTAAGATTGATCTAGAAACTTAGCATGACCCATAGAAACTCAAATATACTGCATGAAGGTATACAAACTAGATATTAACATAGGAAAATTATTGATTCACAATGTTATATTAATGGCAATCACCATACACTTCACACAAAACCTAAAAATAGAGGAAAAAAGCTTCTTATTTCTTCAAGAGGCGAGTACAAAAATTTGGTATCCTTTCAACATAGACAAAGCAAAAGAGTGACATGATAATGCTAGAAATTTGAGTATAAATAGAAAATAATAGGATAGGGGAGATAAAGCAACCCTAGAATAGGGAAGACTAACTTTGTATTCAGACCCCACAAGTTGTTATGTAGTGTTTCATATAATTTATCTTTTCAATTTCTCCCAAGAGTGGCATAGAGGTAGACTAAAATTTATTGGAGAAATTTGAAAAGGTCTTCATCATTGATTGGTCAAGTTTTACCACTTTGAAGGTGCCTAAATCCTTGCTTGCACACCCTATATACTAGCTCACATGTCCTTTTTGAAGAACAAATCACCTCCTTGAAAATAGTTCTTCAAGTCTTCATTATTCCCTTCATTAAAACCTTCTCCAATGATTTATGAGGTCTCTCCACCTTACTTGGGCTGTTAGAAGGCTCATTGATACATCTTTGACCTTTTCAACTTGTTAGGCATAGGATGGAAAGAAGGTCTTATTAAGAGTGTTAGAGACTCTTTCAACCCATTTAAATGCTCTTCACAACTGAAACTAGCTTAAAACTAACCTCTATGTGTTTTGTGAGAGATAAATAACCTTGTATAACCTCTTTAATAACTTATATTCCTTGACTTAGTTGATTATTCAATTGAACTCCTCCTAGGAAAGAGAGAACTTGGATTTGATTTGAATCAAGAACATTACTCCATGGTTGTATTTTAAACATCATTTCATACCTAAAACAATCCACTTAGAGCCATAAAACCCTCCGAAAAATGCAATTTGGTTCCATTTGCTTGTTTTTGTACGTATTCCTTATAGCCCTAAAAACTAGTAAAGCTCATTGTGTAGAAGAGTGTACAGACTATAATGAAAAATTGATCACATTTTTTATGACCCTCTATACCCTTATATCTCCACACCAAGTTTTAGGGTACAAATATGATTGGAAGTGTCTTTTTTTGCCATTTCTCACTCTATAGGCCTAGAACTAGAGATTTGGCCCAAATTGCCACCCACACGTGTGAAAAATTCAAAATGTGTTTGATTCACTTTACCTATCCCAATACCATGCTCCATGTCAAATTTAAAGTTCTAGGTCCTTGTGTAGATGGGCAAACCATGAAATGGCCATTGGCAGGCCTAGATGCTTGTGTATGCTTGAAGGGTAGTTTGAGATGTTTTTCTTGAAATTTTCAAGTTTTGGTGCTTTAATATGACTTTATGAGACCAATAACACCTTTATACAACTCATTCCTTTAGATTGAAGTCCCTTATTGTACTCATAAGCCTTCATCTAGGCTTCTTGGCTTGTAAAATTGAGTTTTTCTCACGTTTTGATCAAGTGGCCAACTTGCAAGGATGGTATAACAACTTCAAATAACTATAGAAGATATTGAAACCTTATTAAAGTCCATATAAGCCTCTAAAAATGGTTTAGAGATCTTTCCACAACTCATACCCTCACAAATAAGCCTTAAGCTGCATATTTAGTCCTATACCGTATGGTACTGTACCTGGTCATGTGAACAAACACCTTGAAATGGAGCTTAGGAGGGTTATTAATCACATTAGGATAATTTTGAGGTCATATTATTTCATTTTAAGGCATTGATAATGGTATTTCCTCCATTAAGTCAGTTTTAGGGTTTAAGAAGGGTTTAGAGAGGTTTATGGTCTTAGCAATGATTCATAAATGATAGGGGTCCATCCCAAAAAATAATGCCAATAATTTGTATATGAGGAACCCCTATAAAATCCCATATGGGATTGAGTTCCCATGAAAAATCTCATGAAATTTTTGAGCTAAAAGTTGACCCACTCAAGTTCTTTGTCATGCAAAACATGGTTTTCAGTCTTCTTGTTCATTGTTCATATAATTGCAAGACCCAAGGACTGAACCGTTGTCATATGTTTGAAGTATCATACCCCATATAACTCATAAATAAATATAAATATACCATGCAACTCCTTGGTGATGTTCTGTGCTCTGCAAACTTGCCTCTCAGACTGAGGTGACTGTGTATGAAAGCCAAGAAAGGTCTTTTGGGGTCTTAAGACCGCAAAACACATTTTTATAACAAATAAAACTCTAATAAAGATCTCAATGATACAATAAATTATTTAAAATAGTCTTCTATAAGCACTAACCTTCTAGAATATTTGAAACCTTGTTCTTCACTACTCAAGGGCTTTTATGCAAACTATGTTTATTCACCATAAAGGTCTATTCCCTGAGCCTTTTTCCATAACACTGAATCAAAAATTAATGTAAATATTTTTTAAGGTTATATAATCATTTTTTTTCATCACACATCCAATCTCAATCAGGTAAACTTGTTCTCTTCACTTTGCTTGTGAGTGGGCCTGTAGGTCTTTAATGGACAATATTAGTTTGGGTTGAGCCTTGTCCTACTAAGTTTGATCTTTTTAAACACTTCCTTGAGATATAGATTAATTAAAAATTTACTCTCAAATCTCATTAAACCTAAAATATATAACACTCATTATACTGTCATAAGTATAACCTCTCTCCACATGCTTATTCCAAGAAAAGACTGCCTGTAGGTGACTTTCATTATTTCCTTAGCTTGTATGGAGAAAATGTCTGTAAGAAGACTTAAATAGGTTTTGAAACTATTCAAAATTACTTATTACCATATGAAAATCTCTAAACACCTCACTTTTACCTCTCACACAGACTTTCTCATGCACTGTAGTACATATACTGACTATATCTTTACCCTGCTTGACTATAACTTCACTTTGCTTGTGAGTGTTATCTTGAGAGATCTCCTGATTTGGAAGATAATTTGTAACCTTATGTCTAAATTCACACTCCAAGAAATGAATATTCATACAAAATTCAATTTCATCATGGTACTCTTTCATCTTAGTGTCCTTGGAGCTCATTTAGGCTGACCTATAAGTGGTGGTTTTTGAGTTCTTGACTGTAGATGTAAAAGGTGAATTACAATTTGGGATATATTTTAAAGCATTTAAAGATTGAAAAAAACATTCATCAAAGTCTTGATAACCTATTATCTTCCATTTAACCCTTTCCATCTTTCAATACTCCTCTCATACATAAGCACAACCTTCTTTCTCTTGCTTTGCCTATGATAGGCCTGTAGGGTTAATTTGAGAGTTCATTGCCTTGAATGGAGAAGGTGAATATCACTAAGACCCTAAATAAGTATTCATAGACCTAATTCACCTCATGAAACCTTTTTAAAATTTTAAACTTCTACTTCTTCCTCCTATCTACTTATGTCCTTACATGATCACATGTAGACCACCTTAACTAACCAAGCCAAAAACATGGATGTAGGTACACATTTGGTACTTGACTGACTGTAGATGCAAAATGTCATACCACTTACATTATCAATCCCAATATATCAAATATTTATCATGGATATCATTTGAGTTATTAGTGAAAACCACATACCTCCATATCTACAACATGATGCTTCCTTGAAATAGCCTTAAAATGGATGACTGCTATAGGTGCACATTTTGCCTTTTTGGTGTCTTTACGGATAGAGGAAAGCTATGTGATATGGTAGGTAACATGAAAAACATGATGACAAAACCACTTTCCAACTCTACCTCACCTTACTAACTTGGAGAAGCATTCAAAGAGCTTGATTAATAAAGAAACCAAAACATTATTTTATTTTAAAATTGCTAAAAAACCTTAATCTCTGCTAAACTATGTTTTAAGGTCTTCTTTCATGCTTTGCTTGTACCTTGGAGGCATTTAGATCATTTTCATCCCTTAAATGGGATTATATCACCTTGAATATTCATCTAACACCTTCATAACACATCCTTGAGATCACATTGTTCTTTAGAAGTCTCTTTCAGTTGGTAATACATTAATACACAGATTTAATTGTCTTTTAGGCATATCAGGCTTAAAATGGATCTCTTACTCCCAAGAGTGTCATTAAAAAATTCAAGACCCCTAGAGAATTCTTAGAGATACTTCATGTTCTTCCAAATTTCTTTAATTTTCCTCATGACTCTTATGCTCATGTCATTTGCCATTTTGACCTCTATTTGCTCATTAGACCTGCAAGTGTTCCTTGTTAAAGACACCATCTCACTCAAGATACTTCAAGGAAGACCCTCTTCAAGATGAAGGTACATGATTTTTTTTTTTTTAATGTAAGGAGTGTATTATTATTTAAAAATTAATTAAATAACCCCTGAAGATGAATACACTTAGTTAATATATCTAACATGCTTGAAAACTGCTAACCTTAATAATCAACACAGGCAACCAATTTCCTACTAAAAGACCCTTTATCAAGAAAAATTACCTGATGAGTCTAACATTAAAAAATTACTATTTTACCTTGAAATCAACCCACTATAATCATTTTTCTCCATCAAGTTGTGAAGTGAATAATTAGAGACAAATTTGGACCCTATCTGGATGATTAGGACATAGTGACCCACTTACACTCTTAGCGATTGTTCATAAAGGTGTGGGAATTAATATGACAACCAATGACACTAAATTGAAGGTAAATAAGTTAAATATCATTTACCAAGAGCTTTAGACCTGAATCTCTCTCCCCTGATTGTACCAAACAAAAATTGATGGCTCTCCTAGAGTTGCCAAAGAAGTCAACAAGAGAGATAAATTAGTTTTCTATATTTTAATACCTAAAACTCCTTATAAACCATTTTTTTGACCTTAAAATGAAAAAAATATGTCTTGAATATTCCTAGAGATTAATTTTACCTTGAATACTTATATGGACTACCTCATAATAGGCCTTTTTGGCACTAAAAATGACCATAACCACTTGAGAAACCTGATGAAACTACTAAAAAAAGTATTCATTGGACCATTTCATGTATGAATAGGTACACCATGACCTTAATCTAATATTATACTACCATTATCATGAAAAACCTACTCTAGAAGCCATAAAGTGATCTAAAATGCAACTAGCTGGGTTATGAAGTCAGTCAAGCATATCACCAACCAATTTGATCAATTGTAAAGCATGAAATGTCCTTGAAATAAGACATGAGGCCTATGAAGATGATATATACTCTTTTCATCACTTGAAACAACTTGAAATAGGTCAATATGTGATTAAACAAGTGCAAAGCTATGATGAACACAACCTTAAACTCATCAAAATTACCTTAAAATTTGCTAATGAAGATTTTAGATGACCATTTCAAAGACATTATAAGCAAAAAATAGTAGCCAATAAGGCAAACAACATGAAAAGAAAAGTTTCAAGTTATATGGGTGATAATTTGACCTATGAGGTCAAAATTGTTAACATTTTCATGACTCAGCTATGAAGCATGCCTGTTATGCTTATGAACCAGATAATTGACATATATTTTAGACTCATGATATCAATCTTACATTCTAAAATAAACACTAACATATCTAATCAATGACAACATGATTCTTGACTTAAAACAAGATAATTATTTCTCCTCCAAAAATAAAGAGAGAAGATAAACAAAATGAGGGAAACCAACTAACAAGACACATGTGCAAGAAAAGCAATTATTTGTAACAAAACATGCAAGAAAACTAAATGTGATAAGACAACACTTGGAGGAAAACAAACAAACTAACTATGTACAAAAGAACTTATCTATCAATAACAATGTTTTGGATGTATCCCATTGACTGGGATTATAAGCTCCTCACCATCCATTTTAGCAAGTTGAAAAGCATTGTGGGATTTGTAGTTGGATATTGTGTATGGGCCACTCCAAAGGGAGTTAAACTTGGAGTGCCTTCCTAGTTTAGCTCTATCCTCATCCCACTTGAGAACCAAGCCTCTTTATTTGACACTCCTTAAAGATGTTCCTTTGTTAAAGGTTATCTTTACTTGTGCTTGATGAATTTCCATGGCTAACATGGATTGATTTCTAAATTATTCTAGCTCCATAAGCTCAACATACCTTACCTCCATTGGTACATTCTCTAACAATTCCAGTTGATGCATTAGTTCTAAAGTGGGAAACTCAAGTGAAATGGGCAACCTTGCTTCCTTTCCATAAAGTAGCTTGTATGGTGAATTGGA
This sequence comes from Torreya grandis, assembly GCA_037957365.1. Lineage (NCBI taxonomy): Eukaryota > Viridiplantae > Streptophyta > Pinopsida > Cupressales > Taxaceae > Torreya > Torreya grandis. Next base: position 2,531,862 of record JARHVA010000188.1, read on the forward strand.
TATATACCTTTTGTAGGTGATTCTATCAACCCATAGAGCTAACTTAAGTTTCGAATTACATGGTCTCTGATTATCTTCAATAATCCTTATGATCTTTTGTAGGTTCTTTTTGGTGGACTCAGCAAGGCCATTGCCTTATGGGTAGTAGCTTGATGAAGTGCTAAGGTATACACCATGTTGAAATGTCCATTGACTGATCTTATCTCCCACTAAAGCCATGTAATTATTTGAAATGATGGTGGAGGGAATGCCAAATATTGTAAACAAACCTTCATAAAAATCTGACACAGTGGATTCATTTGCTTCGTTCAAAGTTATTACTTCTATCCATATGGTGAAGTAATCTATGGCAATGAGGATCCACTTATGACCCAAACTTGAAGGTGGATTAATGAGGCTAATGAAGTCCAAACCCCATTGGACAAGAGGCTGATCCACTGAAATTTGTTGGAGAGGTAAGGAAACAAGTATCTATTTTCTTGTAAACATGGCACATTGCTTGCATTTTCTCACCCAAGTAGGGAAATCTCTCAATATGCTTAGCTAATAATACCCACCTCTCATGATATTAAGGGATGTAGTTCTTGCTGATAAATGTCTTCCAACATGTCCACCATGGAATTCCTCAAGTAATCTTTCTATTTGGCTTAGCTCTATGCACCTTAACAATAGACGATTTCTATCCTTATTGAAAAGCACACCATTAATAAGGAAAAAAGGAATGGAATACAATCTGAAATACCTTCTCCTTGATGTACTTAATCTAGGAGGATAGAAACCATCTTAGAGGTACCTTACCAAGTCTTGAGACTAGCTTGAAGATGATGCATGATCAACTGTAACTTCATCATTTAGCACTATAACTGACACCTTATTCTCTTGAAAGTTTTGGGCTAGGTATGCACATAATCTTTTGCCTCTAATTAGTTTAGTGACCTTTATTTCAATGTTGTACTCCATCACTCTTGTTATCAAACTTATCCTCTTCTCATTTATGTCCTTGTTCAACAAGAACTCTTTGATACTTGGATGAGCAACCATTAGATATATCCTATTATTACATAACAAGTGTCTAACCTTCTTAAGAAATTTGAGTATTAAAAAGACATGTTTCTCTATATAGGTATACCTTGTCTCATATTCCTCCAAGCCTTGATTGAAGAAAGCTATTGGCTGCTCCAAAGCTTTTTAATTTTGATGCATGAGTATACATGAAATTGTGTCCACATTAGCATATGTATACAAGATGAAAATCTTGAAAAATCAAGATTAATGAGGGTAGGAGAACTAGATATTGCTTGTTTGATCTCTTCAAAACTCCTCATGTCATTCTTAGTCCAATTGAAACTTTGATTCTTCTTAAGTGTGGCTGTAAGTGGATTTTCCAAAGTTTCAAAATTAGAAATGTATCTCCTTGTAAATTTTATCTTACCTAGAAAGCTTTGTAATGCCTTCTTATGTTTAGGCAAGGATAAAGTAAGTATGAAGTCTATCCTCTCAGGATCAATGCTTAAATCATGCTTGAAAACCACATGTCTAAGAAGCTTACCTTAATGTACTATAAAGACACATTTCTTGGGGTTAAGAGACACCCCAAATTGTGTACATTTCTCAAAACACTTCCTTGAGATGAACCATGTGTTCCCTTGCACTCTTTGAAAATATAGTAATATCATATAAGTATATAAAAATAAACTTATTGATTAGACCTTGGAATGCCATATCCATGGCTCTCTAAAAGGTTTATCTAGCATTAGATAAACTGAATGGCATGTTACTATAGGAAAAATTCCTCCACTTGGTAGTGAAGGCTATCTTAAACTAATCTTCCTCCTTAAAAAGAATTTAGCTATATCCACTATAACCATCCAATAATGAAAACCTCTCTGAACCAATTACCAGTTGTTATATTTACTCCATAGATGGCAATGGGTAATGATATTTGAGAGAAGCCTTGTTTAAATCATGAAAATCTACACAAAGTGTGATTTCACCATTTTTATTCCTTACTAGAACAAGGTTTCTCACCCAAGTAGAATGCTTGATTGGGAAAATGATGGCTGATTTAATGAGCTTATGAAGTTCAGTTCTCATCAAAGGCTCAAGTTATAAATTGATTGGTCTTTACCTTTATCTAACTAGTTTTTTTATCAACCTCTAGCTCAATGGTGTGTTGAGCTAAACTTGGATCAAATCCCTTCAAGTCACTATACTTCCATCCAAATACATCAACAAACTCCCTACATAAACTAATAAATGATTCCTTTTTAGATGGAGTACATACTTTACCTAGTTTGAGAGTCCTTTCAATTGCTATCTCAACATTAGCACAATGTTCCTCCTTGGTTGACAATGAATACTTCTCTCTCCTCACCTCATCATCTCTACTAAAGATGTTTTCAAGAGTGACCAATCCTTTGGGCAACTTATTGATCTTAAGTTGAGCAATCTAATCCCCATACTGCTACAAGAGCTTTGACTGATTTGTAGAAGAGAATTTTACCCCCTCTTGTAAGAATTAAATAATCTAATTATCATATTAAAAAAAATTCTAGTTCTCATTATTATTAGGAATAGAAGGCCTTACCACAATCTTGATATGTGACTAATTTTTCTCATTCTTCGCATCAACTGGAATACTAAATTGAGCTCCTATGACAACCAATCTATCTGCATGTTTGTTGCTTTTTCTTAACATTGCTTGAAAATCAAAAGTGTTAAAATCCTTAAGGAAGTACCAAAATATATGTTTGTAATATCTTAAAAATTTATTATTTCATACATTAATCCCTCTCACTTGGTGAACTACAAGTTCACTATCACCAAAATCTTGTAAAACATTTATTCCTATCTTCCTAACCCACTACAAATCATGGAATAGAGCCTCATACTCTGCTACATTATTAGAACAGCCAAAATGAAATTTAATATAAAAAAAAATACATTTATTTGGTAAGTGATATAAGCATCATTATATCCCTAGTACCATGCTTGTTCCTTGACCATCAAAGTAGAGATGCTAAAGGCCATTTTTTGACTCATCTTCTTTCACTATAGCTAGAATTTAAGCATCATTTTCATGAAGGCAATAGACACCAAGTTCTTCCTCTTCAATAATTTTATGGGGATAATTTTCATGCAATTTTAAATCCTATTCATCAAAGAAAATATCAATAACTCCTTCAAGAGGTGAGTTGGACTCTACTTCACTAGCTTGTTCCATGCATCTAAAATGACATAGTTTGTGTTCACAATACTTGGCATGCAAGGATCCAAATTAAAGCATGAAATAGAATTAGATTAAATAGTGAAATTACTCTCATACCTTTTTATAAACATGAAATAAGTCCAATCAGCTGATAAGTAACCACCAATATTTGATGTGAAATCTCTGGACAAGCACATGGCAAAATATGGAGGCAAATCCACCACCACTACATTTTGTTGAATAGTCACATTTGGGAAAGCATGAAATGTAAATTTTAGGTCCTTTATAATTCCAAAAATATTTTTTGGTGATCCATATATCTTCAATACTCCTTTGGTATTTGGTTCATATACCAAATTAAGATTCTCTACAATCTGCTTAGGTATAACAATACTACTAGTTCCACTATCTACCATACAATTATGGACTAAGGTATAGTGAAAAATAAAAGAGAGATAAAAGGGAGGAATTTTATTCTACTTTACCTCATATTTACCCACTTTTACCTCTTTATGTACTTTTTGCAATTGTTGTCTCATTGACTGATCTAAATTTACCAAAACTACGCTCTCCTTCTCAGCTAGTTTTGGTGACAACTTAAGGGCTAAAAGCTCTTGAACTAGCATGTACTTTTATCCTAAGATTGATAAGGAATCCCAAATGATCATGTTGATATTATATCTCTTCATATGATCTATGATATTAAAAGGAATTCCACTCACCTTTGGCTACACTCTTGGCACAATTAGTTGATCTTGCACTTATGGTACTTGATGAGATTTTCCAACCTCTATGTTCTAATTTTTCAAAGATGTTAGGCTAATGAACTGATTATTGACACCTTTAAGAACAATAAGATGTATTATTGAAACATGAACCAGCTCCTTAGTCTCTTTAATTAATTTTTTATTTTCTCTAGTTATATCTCTAACCATATTGGTTGAAGTACCAGAGTCACCAATCCGACTCAAGGTTGCATGGTCATCAAGTTACCAATTCACAAAGGTTGAATCTAGTTACCCTTATTCATGATGCACCTTATCTTATTGTGCCATACATTCACTATGTTGACTTGCTTAAAGAGAAGCCTCTTCTTGAGTCATTTGAGGCATTACCATAGATTGATTGACTAAGGCATGATTTTGCATATCATTTAGATAAGATGGATACCAACCTAAATCTGGAATCATATTATTTTAAGTTGGCACAAGAACAATAACTTTAGATGAATAAGGAATGTTAGGATCAATTGCTACATAAGGCTTTGCTTGTGTGATAATGCCTTAAGTTGGATATGAAGGTCTTTATTCTTTAAAGCCTTGATAGGGAGGTCTATTATCTTTGAAAGGATAATAGGTAGGATGATTAGGAGCTTGGTAAGGCCTATTAGCTTGGTATTGCTGCCTTTTTAGTTAAAAAATTTCATTCCCAAAGGATTTCAACATTCCCTTGAGTTCTCCAATCTCAGTTGATTGTCTAGGAAGGGTTGAAACTTATGCCTGGGGAGCTAGAATGGGAGCCATTGGAAGAGCTTGAGGGGATGAAATTAGTTGTGTTTCTAGAGAAAAAGGCATAGGAGGTCTAGGTGCCAACTTTCTATCCTGAATAAAATTATTCTCTACTTTAATGGCCGCTTCATATGCATCCAAAAGTATAACACCACCTATAAATTGAATCATTACACTGATGTCTAAATTTAGAGCTCTTAAATAATATAAAAAGGCATACTATGGAGATGGCATAATCATAAGAGGTATTCTAGTCCATGTCTTTTGGAATTTGAGGTTAAAATCCATCGTGAACTCATGGGGATCCCTCTTTATGGTTGTGAGTTGTTTAACTAGAGACAAGTGGTCATATTTGTCTTCAAACTACCTACAAAAAGCCGAACTTATGTCATCCCAAGAAGCAATAAAATTCAAAGGAAGGTTTCTATACCACTGCAATGCTTTTCCTTTGAAGGATGTAATAAACAGTTTGATAGCTATGTTCTCCTAGACAACATTATGGATAAAACAAAGGTCGGATACATCTTTTATGTGCTCAATAGGCATAGTTTAGTCTTCCCTTGAGAAGAAAAGAATGATCTTAAGAGATGAAGCTAGTATATCATCATACTAGGCAAGATTTGATGGGCTTCCTTTGTTGAATGAGACAAACACGTGGTTCCTAGGAAGAGCCATTTGGATAGTGGGAATCAAATTGTCTAACACAATGGGTTGAGTAAGAGATTGAAACAACTTTCTAAGATAGGGGTTTGTCTTTATAAATATTTTCCTTTTATATGAATGTGAAGGCAACTTAGCAAATTCAAAAGGAATACCTTTGCTTGATGATCTTGCGGTAACCTTTGACATGAAACTTGTGATAGCCTACTACTAAGAATCTTATAATTTCAAAGAATCCTTTGGTTTAAATGATTATGAATGTCCTCTACTACTACAAATGCTTTTCTCCAGCTCTAAACTTTAGCCATGCCAAGGAATATTTGTCTCACTGGGCATGCCAAAAATTGTTGTCAATTAGGAGTGTTACCTTTGTGAGAATGTGTGCTACTTCCCACTCCTGCTAAAATAAAGGAATCTCTCTTAAGTGTGGGTGACTTTGAAAGAAATATAATCTCTAGATAGAGGGGTGGTTCCCTTGATACACTCATTAAATCTGATCCTAAACCTACTAACTACTAATTTTTTATTATGAAAAGGGTGAAATGATACTGATTGCACTAGAATTGAAATGAAAACTTGGAATAAAGGTTATGCACCAATGTTTATGATCACTATTGCTTGAAATTGACACTCTTAGGAAGGGAAGGAGCCTACACACATTCTCTTCACTTTAGGTATATGACTTCTACAATAGTGTTTCATATAAAGGAATTGGAAAACTCACTCTTAGCATGGAAGGAATGAAAGGTTATTGAATTCTCATCCAAACTTAGATTAAGATTGATATAGACACTTTGTATGACATGTATAAACTCAAATATATAGTATAAGGGTATAAAAACTAGAGAATAACATAAGAAAACTACTGATTCACAATGTTATATTAATAAAAATCACCATAAACTTCACACAAAACCTAAAAATGGAGGAAAATAGCTTCTTATTTATTCAAGAGGTGAGTACAAAAATTTGGTAGCCTTTTAGTATATCCAAATCAAAAAAGTGATATGATAATGTTGGAAAATAGAGTACAAATAGAAAATAAAAGGATAGGGGAGATAAAGTAACCCAAAAATAGGGACAACTAGCTCTATCTTCAAACCCCTCAAGTTTCTATGTAGCGCTTCCTACAATATATCTTTTTACTTTATCCCAAGAGTGGCATAAAGGTAGAGTAGCATTTTTTGGATAAATTTCAAAAGGTCTTCATCATTCACTGGTCAAGGTTGGCCACTTTGAAGGTGCCTAAATCCTTGCTTTCACACCCTATATACTAGTTCACATTTCAAATTTCACATTTTGGGGCCTTGTGTAGATGGGTAAACCATGAAATGGCCATTGGCAAGCCTAGATGTTTGTGTATGCTTGAAGGATAGTTTGATATATTTTTCATGAAACTTGAAGGTTTTGGTGATTGAATATGACTTGATGAGACTTTTAACACACTTATACAACTCATTAATTTAGAGTGAAGTCCCCTATTGCACTCAAAGGCTTTCATCTAGGCTTCTTCACTTGCAAAACTGAATTTTTCTCATGTTTTGATTAAGTAGCCAATTATAGGGATGGTATACCAACTTGAAAGACTTGTAGAAGAGTTTGGATGATTTTATAACCTTTATCAAGCCCTTATAAGCCTATACAAATGGTTTAGAGATTATTCCACAATTCATACCCTCACAAACAAGCCTTAAATTACATATTTAGTCTTATACCATATGGTACTGTACTTGTACATGTGAACAAACACCTTGAAATGGAGCTCAGGAGGCTTATGAATTATAATAGGATTATGAGGTCATATTGTTGTATTTTAAGGCATCAAGAATGCTATTTCCTCCATTAGGTCACTTATAGGATTTAATAAGGGTTTAGAGAGGTTTATGTTCTTAGCAATGATTCATAAAGGATGGGGGTCCATCCAAAAAACCAATAACAAGAATTTGTATCAGGGGGATGCCTCTAACATAACATATGGGCTTGAGTTACCATGTAAAACCTTATGAAATTTATGATAAAAAATATAACCCACTCGAGCTCTTTATCATGCAAAACAAGGTTTTCATACTTCTTGTTGATTGTTCATACAGTTACAGGACCCAATGACTAAACCAATGTCAAAATTTTAAAGTATGGGACTCCCTACAACTCCTCAATCAATCTCAAGCACCATGCAGCTCCTTGGTGAATTTTTAAGCTCTACAAACTTGCCCTTAGGATGAGGTAACTGTGTATGAAGGTTGAGAAAGGTCTTTTTGGGTCTTAAGATCTCAAAACACATTTTTATAGAAAATAAAACTCTAATAATGATTTAAATGATCCATGAAATGATTTAACATGATATTCTACAAGCACTAACCTTAAAAAAGGTTTTAAACCTTGTTTTTCACTACTTAAGGGTTTTGATGCAAACTGTGTTTGTTGACCCTAGAGGTTTATTCCATGAGCCTTGTTCTATACCACTAAATTAAAACTTGATGGATTTTTTTTTTAAGGTCATATACACATTTATTGACCATCACACATCCAATATAAATGAGATAAACTTGTTTTTTTCACTTTGCTTGTAAGTGCACCTCTAGGTCTTCAATGGACTGTATTAATTTGGGATGAGCCTTGTCCTACTAAGTTTGATCTTATTAAACACTTCATTGAGACATATTTTCATTAAAAACTTACTCTCATATATAATTCAAACTAAAATATATAACACTCATTCTACTATCATAAGTGTGACCTTTCTCCACATGCTTACTTCAAGAAAAGACTGCGTGTAGGTGTTGTACTAGCTGTAAGTGACTTTCACTATTTCTTTCACCTCTATGGAGAAAATGAATGTAAAAATATATTAAATAGGTCTTAACACTATTAAAAATCCTTAAGACCTTGTGAAAATATCTAAACCCCTCACTTTTCCATCTCACACAAACTTTCTCATGCACTGTAGTACATAGGCTGACTGTATCTTTACCCTGCTTGACTGTAACTTCACTTTACTTGTGAGTGTTATTTTGAGAGATATCCTACTTTGAAATATAATTTGTAACCTTATTTATAAATTCACACTCCAAGAAATGACTATTCATCCAAATTTAAATTTCATCATGATACTCTTTCATCTTATTATCCTTGGATCTCAATTAGGCTCAATTAGGTTGACCTATAAGTGGTGATTTTTGAGTTCTTGATTGTAGATATAAAAGGTGAATTAGAGTTTGGGATCTCTTTTAAACCATTTGAATATTGAAAAAAAACTCCATCATAGTCTTGATAACATGTTATCTTCTCTTTAACCCTTGCCACATTTTAAGACTTCTCTCATACATAAGCATAACCTTCTTTCTCTTACTTTGCCTGTGATAGGCCTGTAGGGTTAAGCTGAGAGTTCATTGCCTTGAATGGAGAATGTGAATATAATTAAGACTCTAAATAAGTCTGATTAAACATTATTAACCTCATGAAACCTTATGTAAATGTTATACTTCTACTTCTTCCTCCTGTCTACTTATGTTCTTATGTGATCACATGTATACTACCTTAACTGACTGAGCCAAAAATATGGTTGTAGGTACACATTTTGTACTTGATTGATTTTAGATACAAAATATCATACCACTTACATTATTATTCCCAAGATATAAAATTATTATCATGGATATAATTTGAGTCTTTAGTGAAAACCACCTACCTCCATAACTACAACATGATGCTTCCTTGAAACAACCTTAAAATAAATGATTGTTGTATGTGCACATTCTACCTTTTTGGCCTCTGTACGGACAAAGAACAGATATGTGATATGGTAGGTAACATAACAAACATGATGAAAAAACCATTTAATGAATCTAACTCACCTTACCAACTTGGAGAAGCATTCAAGGAGCTTTATTAATAAGGAAACCAAAACATGATTTTACCTAAAAAACTTTAAAAAACCTTAATCTCTGCTAAACTATGTTTTAAGGTCTTATTTCATGCTTTGCTTGTACCTTGAAGAAATTTTGATCATTATCATACCTTTAAGAGGCTTATATCACCTTTAATATTCATGCAACACCTTCATAACATGTCTTTGAGAGCACACAGTTCTTTAGAAGTCCCTTTCAGCTGGTAATATAGTAATACATAGACTTGACTGTGTCTTTTGAGCATATAAGGCTTAAATTGGATCTCTTGATCCCAAGAGTGTCATTAAGAAATTAAATACCCATATATAATACTTGTATATACTTCATGTTATTAAAATTTTCTTTCATTTTCCTCATGACTTTTATTCTCATGTCATTTGCCATTTTGACCTCTATCTAATGATTAGACATACGAGTGTTCTTTGTGAAAGACACCATCTCACTCAAGATACTTCAAGGAAGACCCTCTTCAAGTTTAAGGTACATGATTTTTTTTAAAAAGTTTTAGGGGTGTATTATAACTAAAAAATGAATTAGAAAACCCCTGAAGATGAATACACTAAGTTGATATATCAAACATGTTTGAAAATTGCAAACCTTAACAATCAACATAGGAAACTAGTTTCCTGCCAAAAGATCCTTTATCAAGAAAAAGTACCTAATTATTTGAAAATTAAAAAGGTCATATTTTATCCTAAAATAATCCCACTATAACCATTTTTATCCATTTATTTTTGAAGTGAAGAAGTAGATACAAACTTAGACCTTATTTGGATGACTAGGACATAATGACCCCCTTACACTCTTAGTGATTGTTCATAAAGATAGGGGAATGAATATGATAACCAATACCATTAAATTGAAGGTAATTATGGTCCCTATCATTTACCAATATATTTATACCTAACTCACTCTCTCCTAACCATACTGAGCAAAAATCAATGACCTTCTTAGAGTTGCCAAAGAAGTTGATAGGAGAGATAAATTGGTTTTCTATAATTTGACACCTAAAACTCCTTCAAAACCATGTATTTTACCATAAAATGAACAAATGAGGTCTAAAATATGATTAGAGGTCAATTTTACATTGAAGACATGTACAAATAACCTCAAAATAGGCTTTTTTGGCACTAAAACTGCCATAACCACTTTAGAAACCTGATAAGGCTACTGAAAAAAATATTCATTGGACCTTTTCATGTCTGAACATGTACACCATGAACTTATTATGATATTATACTACCATTATCATTAAAAACTTGCTCTAGAAGCCATAAAGTGATCCAAAATTCAACCAACTATTTTATGAAGTTAGTCAAGGATATCACCAATTAGTTTGATCAATTGTAAAGAATGAAATGAACTTGATAGAAGCCATGAGGCCTATCAATATTCTCTGGACTCTTTTCATCACTTGAAATAACTTGAAACTATTAGAGGTACAATCATTAAAAGGGGGGTGAATCAATGAGCCCAAATAATCCAACTTCAATTCTGATCTTTAAAAATACTTAATCAACTACCACAAGTATTTATGAAGCATAAACAACATTCATAACAATGATCAAAAGAGACAATGCAAGATCAATCATATAACACAAGACATATGTGTGAAACCCTCTTGGGGAATAAACCCACCAGAACCTAAAATTGGACTACTAACCTATAAATGCAAGATCTAATTTAGACCAGCTACAAATGATCAAGGAACTACAATCCATATTTAGTGAGACTCTAATCCCACAATGTACTGCCATACCTATCTAGCTAAGCTGCAAAGATAACCAAACCTTTTACCAAGTTTTACCTTAAAAGGAGGTTCAATCATCTTAGATGTTGAGCTACTATAATAACACCTATAAAAAACTTCCACATCTAAACTGATGTCAACAACAACTGATGATGGACCTCAACTAATCACACTTCACCTTCACTCACACTCAAACAACAAGCTCTCTATTCTACCAATAGAATTATGACCAACATGTCATACAAATAGTCCTCAATTTTTTCTACTCTTCAACTCATCCTCATGTCATTCTACCATTCCTTAGATCCTCAACACACACACAGTCTCTATCAATTTGGTCCTTAGTCTCCCATTCACAAGTCTAGAACCTAACATCTTGGGTTCCACTATTTATAGAGCAATCTTGATTAACAACATCTTGGTCAACCATTAGGCATGTTTTAACCTTTAATACATCTTTAAATATAATATGAGGCTTAAAACAATCTACATATGTTGGCCATAACATCTATGGGTCACCCTTAAGTAACTACACCTTTCAAACAAGACACTTGTAGCTCTTATAGGTCTTATGTGAACCCATTCACTCCTTTAACTCTTGCTCATGTAAAAAAAGAACACGAGACGACTTTCAAATACATGGGTTCACTCCTTATGTCCCCATCTACATCCACAAATGATCATAGTCAACTTATCTCATCTCTAAGTATGCTAAAACAACTCAAACATAGACCTTATACACACAGTCAGCATGAACGAACATCTAATTAAATTCTTAAGCATTATTCATACTCAAGATAGATTGATCAGACTTCCAAAATCCACAAAAAGCATCCTCATGGAGTATACAATAATCTCCAATAGCTAATTCATTGTGAGACATCAAAACAACACCAACATAAGCTCAAATATCCTTCTTGGGTCACTTGCATAACATATACAAAAATATAGTCAACTTTGGAGCACCATAACTATGTCTAATATCACTTTCAGATATTCAAATCTATATTTATAGATTCACCTTGAAGTCTTTTAAAAGTTTGCTTTTTATTTCATGGGAAAATTTTCCTTTATCGAAATATATGATCAAATACATAGCTCTTATTTTTCTTATGTTAAATTCAAATATTTGAATAACAACGGTGTTCAAATCTCATGGAATCTCAACTTAGGATCAATCTCACACTATCAATATTATCTAATATTTAACACATAGATCACCAAATCCAAACATTAAACATCTATAAATTTTACTTCATCTCATGCCATCTCAAAATGTTGACTTAATGCGCTCTGTCAGTCTCTACAGATCAACAAGGACAATAATGATCAACGCTCACTATTGATCAAACTGTATGAACACTCGCTCACCATTAGATCATTATCCTATACCTTTGATGAGATGTTAAACATCATGAACCTATCCTCATATCATTTCCTCTTTAATCCTTAGATCACTTGTGCACTTTTGATCTTGCTCGAGCTTTAACACATTAAAAAATGATTATGGGAACCATGTCAATATGCATGAGTAGACATTTTTGGACCTTAATAACTTCTTCTATGCTTAACCTCAAGATCTCAAATTTGGATAAAAGGATCTCCTTCCTTAGGAGAGTGTAACCATATAACTCACTAATCTTAAAACTCTCGTGCATGTGAGATATAAATCCATGAACACACCTTCTCATAAACTTTTGTCACAGAGCCAACCATGTCCAAATCTACTTGAGAGGCCAAATTTGATCATCCATAACTTTTGATGCGCTTTAATTCATGGAATAAAATTTAATAAAATTTCTCTATGCTAAAAAATAAACAAACCCATATGATTATTTTTTCGTTACACCTTCACACATGTAAGATATAACACCATAAAAATGCTTACTCAGTTTTTTCTACCACACTATAAAATTGACTATGAGAAAAATATAGTCAATCTCTTTGAGAGCCCAACTTTGAAAATCTATATCTTTTGATGCATTTCATTTCATGATCTATAAATTAGCATAAATAAACTATGTCCAAAACTAAAAAAAACCATATGGTCACCTTCTCCTGAATCATCCACACGTATGAGAAAACAATGAATTCTGTCTTAGAAGCCAACTTAACACCCTCATAACTTTGAATGTGTTTCTAAATATGAATTGAGATATATAAAATATCAACTTGGGACTATTTTTATCACAACCATATTACCATAACCCCTTGACTCCTTCCCACATGGCAATGGTGATGTCATCAAACTACCTACTCAACTTTTCTGCCACTAGACCCAAAGTGTCTAGATTAAAATTATGATCAACCAAATGAATTCAAATTATGCACAAAAGATCTCAAAGAATGTATCACATATTATAGGACCCCTTGAACATGTTAAAACCTCCATACTCATCCTTGATCCTCTCAAGTTATGTCAATATTGAAGATTAACCAACCATACATAAAACACACTAGAACAAACACATTGCACACTTTGTCACTATCACATAGACTATCAAGGCAATTCATCCACTAAAAAAGACACCTACATGATATCACAATGACATCACTATGACAAATCTCCAACAATATCACCCTTTTTCATTGATGTCAACACCTATCAATATAGCAATATATAACTCACCTTCTTTCTCTTTAAAGCACTCCTACAACAAGAAGTTTCTCCCCAACAAGAACTTTCTCCCCATTTGACACAATGAAAAAGTGGGGACAAAATTATCCTAAGGACCTATAAAAAGTATCAAAATATGAAAGGACAATCTTATAAATATGATACAAATTCCCCCTTACCTTGAGCCTACTTCTGCTTATCTTAACAACCTCCTCTTGCTCCATACCAACACTCTCTTCAATCAAGCACTGCAACCAATGAAGAAAGAACATATAAAAGAATTGAAGTCTAATGTAACTAACCAAGAGACAAATGAGAGGCAATCCCTATAAGATCTCTAAGCAATTTTACCTTTTGAACATCTTCAGACCTCTACACACCATGAAAAACCACCATACAAGCTTACTAGCCTTCTTTCTCAAGACACTTCCATGACCACCAACTTTGTATTTGCACTATACAAAATAGGAAACATGCACTGAACCAAAATAATTACATACCTTCAATACTCATATCTTTATCTTTTTGATAAACTGAGCAAAAAGCACTCATTTTCAAACTAGGCATGTCTAACCTCCTTGTAGCCCTACCTAGAATTTATAGAGCCCACAATTTTAGAAGACACATATTTAGAACCTAAAACTTCATATATAGAGCACTCTAATATTCCCCCTTAAGCACACCAATTTTCATCACCAATCTCATCCTCTGAAACATACTTCCTTCACAAACCTATGAGCCAATTAGCCCTCCATATTGACAAAAACTTGAATAATATGAGAAATAGAAACCTTCAATTCTCTAAAAAACTTTATTTGAACACCCATTTATCCCATTCAACTTACAAATAATCCTCAGACCTCAAATCATAAGGCAAACCGCTTTTCTAGCAAATCCCAAAACCCTATAAATTTAAAGCAAACATGGTCAACAAACCTCCTTCTAGTCAATGCATATCTCTAAAACTTTTTGCACACCTAGATAAATCCATAACATACTTATGGACTAGAAATTGAGCTTTTATACCTTTGGGAACCCATACATTCTATAACACATTTTAGGCTTGCTTGACCTTAAACCAAAAATAGAGAAAACCGAGAGCACTAAAAAAAAAACCATAATTGACACATACATACCTTCAGACCTTTAAAAAAAAAACCTAGAGCACACTACAAAGAAATGCATAGACCTTTCTGAGCACCAAACACTTCTTGACATTTGCAACAATCTCATTGAGCCACCTAGAACCACCCATTCTGACTCTGTACTATATCTCCTTCACAAACCTTTGAAATAAGCTCATGAACTTGTCACTCCCCCTTAACCAAAGACCTCTGATTGGAATTATCATCTTTGAGCACACAAACTTGCTTCTCCACTGAAAGGAGTCTCTTAAGAAGCATAGATAAAGACACCTCCTATACCTTAATTCTCTAAAACAAAAACAAATCCTCATCTTCCATCTCCTCCTTACTCATATGATATTTGTAGTTCTTCCTCTTCCTCTTCTTTGGCTTTAGAGGAAAAACTTCCTCAACCACTACAACATTCTCCTTTTCTTCTATGATTGGATTATCAATACATGAGGACAACATAGATTCATTACATACCTTTTCATTTGAAGAAAACTCCTTACATCTTAGAAACTCATCATTAGGCACAGAAAGTTGATGTTCTTTACATGATATATGATCAACAATAATAAGATGTTCACTTGCATCCATACATACCTTAGGACTAGTCTCAACCAATACCTTGGTCTTCTCCTTGAGCTTAGTCTCTTTATTCTCAACATGAGCAGACAATGAAACCTCTTAGGATTCTTCAACTTTTGAAACATTCTCCACCATGGTAAACAAATTACTTGGACCTACAGTCTCATCATGACTCACACTTGTCACCTTTGGCTTCCATGTTTTAACTTGCCTTCTTTCTTGAACTCTTGAATCCTGATTAAATCTTCTCTATTTTGTAGGCCTTTGCTCGAAAAAGCTAACAAAATGACCTCTTTTTTCATAATTGTAGCACACCATACCTTTTACAAGAAATGTATCTTGCCTTACCTTATTTGGATAGAAATTTGTAGTGTGTCTTATGTCATGACTGATAATAAATGAGAGAGCCCATCACAAATAATGCATAAAAAATGTTAATCTCATAGATAATAATATTATACTCTATAAATTTTTGCTTACATGATATTACATTTATATAGGAAAATCATTCCTATAATTATGGAGATTATTTCTCCATCATTTTCTCACTTGAAATCCCTATGACTAAGCAAAACACTATTATGATATATTTTTATAACTCATAACAATATATCAAAACAATAATTTAATCTATTAACATAATATTATTCTATAACAATATTCTGATATTAAACAAATACTAACTCACAAATATTCTATTTACCTCTTGGTAAATACCTGAATGTAAAAGCTAAATTCCTAATAGTCCCCCCTTTAGTTTTTACATTCTAAAACACATCTCATTCTTTGATTATAGCATGCCACCTCTGTATGCTCATGATCATCTCACCGATGGTTTTCTCTAGCTATGATTAATAACCTTACCCAATTGGTTTTGCAGGTTTACCAATAACCTTTCACAATTGGTTTTCATAGGTTTACCAAAAACATTATAAAATTGATTTTCTTGGTTTACCAAAAACCTTTGCACCATGATTGATACAATCTTCTTTTTGATCAATATTCTATTATGTTACTATGAAAGGGGTTACAAAGGAATACACACAAGTGAACATATCATGAACATGGATTATTATTATATTCTTATTTTATCACACATGCAAAAAATAAACACACCACACCACACACAACTGAAAAAACAAAAATCACCAAAGCTGTATGCAGCCCCATCATTGGTGACTGATGAGAGGTCGCTAAAAGACCTCCTTCCTCTATGTATCCTCCAGCCTCTAGCAAAAAATTATGTAATAAAGATAATCTTCATGACTTACACTATCTGTGTTAGCAATATTTATTTATTCTTCATTTTCTTCCTCTTCATCTTTGACAATGGTATTTTCATGTAGTTTACCATATAGTAAATCTTGTGCTCTTTTCCTATAATTTGTAGAGATATGACCAGATTGTTTACAATAGTAACAAGTGAGTTATTTTCTTATACTTTTGGAAGATGATCCCTGTTTGAATTTTTTCTTAATAAATCCCTTTTCTTTTTTATTTCTACCATACATTACAGTTTCCTCTGATTCAAAAATCATAGTTCTTTTTTCTTCCTCAAGTAAAGAAGAAATGAGATCTTCTAAACTAGGATTAATTTTACTTAATGTAAAAACCATATTAGAGTAACCAGTTGGCATGCTATTCAATAAAACAACTTTTGCATCATCATCATGAACATCAATTTTAATTCTAGCTAACTAATTTGTGATAAATAAAAACTTACTAATGTGCTCTACCATGTTGTCACCTTCTTCCATCTTGAGATTGAACAACCTTTGCTTTAATGCTATCACTGCATTCCTAGCTTGAGAACCAAACAATTTGTTTAGTGCTTGCCAAATTATATTAGAGGACTTAGATTTATATGATTTAAATAAGCATTAGATAGCCTTAATCTAATGATTTATGTAACTTTTCAATCTTTACTCTCCCATTTAGTTGCTTCCTCTGCATATTTTGGTTTTTTCATTTTTCCATCAACAATATCCCATAGGTCTTTATTGATTAGAAGCAACTGTGTTCATACTTGCCATGTGTGGAAGTCTTTATCCTCAAATTTTTCAATATGACAATTTTTTTCCATTATGACACTCATAAGAATGGACTTGATGATGCACAATCCAATTAAGATTGGATTTACTCAAATACATCATAATGGATAACAATGATAGACCACATAAATAGAAACACTGTGGATCATAAATACCAAATAAAAGATTATATACTAGATTTGTAATTTAAACTAATTACAAATCTATCATTAAATTGCTAAGTAAGATATTAGGCAAGAAAAAGGTTTTGGATTTGTTTATACGTTCAACTGACACTATTTAAAGACTATGAAATCACAAACATTGACTTCAACCCATTTTTTTAAAAATATACGACTTGCATGGAGAATAATGATAGCTCACCAATTTTTTTGAATACTCAGACAATGAACATGCATGGTGTAGGTAACTATTAACTCAGTAGAGGCTATCAGTCTGCATGAAAAAACAACTATTAAATGGTAAGACATATGGCATGACTAGAATGAACACACCAGAGAATAATTGCATAATGTTTAAGCTATGGGTGAAGCTGTGTTGACCTAGATTATGTTTGCACTAAAATTTCCATAGAGAAATATTGGTGGACAATAGTTAAAGATCAGGATAGAAGCCAAACTCAACACAAATTCCAATGTGTAGCAGAAAATTATATTTTTTTGACCTAAATTTAAATTATCTCAATGTACATCAACAACAACCTACAAATTATTGACTATCTCAAATAGTAATCACACTTTTTGATGGCATGATGAGAAAGGTGGTAGAGGAGAGCCACAAAGGATGACTAATGAATGGTCACATTGCCCAACCACTTGCTCCTATGAATACACTGCTAATGCCTTAAATAAATATAAATTATATGCATAGAATTCTCATGGTTAATAGTGAACGTAGTCTGATGCCAATGATAATAAATGAGAGGGTCAATCACAAATAGTGCATAGAAAATTTAAATCTCATAGATAATAATATTATACTCTATATATTTCTACTTACAAGATATTACATTTATATAGGAAAATCATTCCTATAATTATGGATATTATTTTTCCATCGTTTTCTCACCCTAAATCCCTATGACTAAGCAAAACACTATATACAATATATTATTATAAATCATAACTATATATCAAAACAATAATTTAATCTATTATCATAATATTTTTTTTATAATAATATTCTAATATTAAACAAATACTAACTCATACATATTCTATTTACCTCTTGATAAATACCTGAATGTAGAAGCTAAATTCCTAACAATGACAAACAAATTAACCTTCCCTTTTTGAATAGGACTCACCTTGTCTAATCTTATGTGGACAATGGTTTATTAAGTGCCCCACATTAAGATAGTTAAAGCACTTGATTCTATTCACATATTTTAACTGATGACCCCCATCATAGTCCCATGCAAATTCATTTCTAATAGGTCTCTTGCAGTTTCTAGCCCTATGACCAAATTGATTACATGTATAACAGTGACCATTAAATCTTGCATACCTCACAACATTTGGTTATCTGATCTAATTTGTCTTTATTCTACTAGCACCTTCATTCCTTGTATGATGATTTGTCTTTAAAGGTTGATCCACCTTGTTTGCATTATTCTTGATCTTGTCTTGAGTTGTAGTCTCTTGATCTTCTTTATATCCAAGACCAGTCTTATCACTTGCATGCTTTTGATCATTTATAATGTTTTTTAGATCATTTGACCTCTTTTCGAATATAATAAATGACATTACCTTACTATATACCTTATCTAACTTAGATTTTAAAGACTTATTTTTAATTACATACCTTGTATATTCATCTTATTTAGCCTTTAGGATTTTAGATAGGACTTCCAATTGACAACTAAGATGATTGACCATATCTTCATGCTCCTTGGCATCTTTATCTGTTCTTGCCTCAAACATACTGAATTTCTCCTCAAATTCCTTGAGGTAAGATTTCATCTTCTTATTGATATTCTTCTCAATCTTCAGTTCTTTATACGCATTAGCCAATGCAATCTCATAGTCCACCTCATATTCATCATCATCTAAATCACTCCAAGTAGACCCATTTTACTATGAGAAAATTCCTTCCTCAGCCATGAACAAAGATTCATCTTTAGTAGGACCATCATCTTCATGATCATATTCTAAATCACTGTCTTCACTCTCATCTGATGAGATACAATCTTCTTTGGTGTAAAAACTCTTCTTGATTTTTAAGGATCTCTTCTTGTTGTTATACTTTCTGAATCCTTTATTCTTGTATGTATTCTTGTCTTCATCTTTTCCTTCATCTTATCCTTCATCATGATCTTCATCATCTTTCTTCTCATGCTTAGGAGGTAACTTCTGAGCAAAATGTCTTATCTCTCCATAGTTGAAACATTTGAAGGGTAGTTTACCCTTATACTTCCTTGAGCCAGTGTTCAATTTCCTAGTAATCAAAGCAATTAGTTCATCATCATCAATATCAGATATGTCATCCTCTTTAGATTTCTTACCTTGGAACTTCTTATTAGGTTTCATCTCTGTCTTAAATGTAGCTTCCTTATTTGGTGGTATATCATCATTCTTACTCATCTCATAGGGAATAAGGGTGCCATGCAATTGATTCATCTTCAACAGAGTAAGGTCATGACTCTCTTCTATAACAGATAATTTTAGATCAAACTTGGGGGATAAAGACCTTAATACCTTTTGAAAAATAATACTCTCTTCAATATTCTCTCCAAGACCTATGATGATATTCACAATCTCATCAACTCTCTACAGAAAGGATGTCACAATATCTTCTTCATTCATCTTGAGACTTTCAAATTGCCTTTTATGAGTCTATAACTTAGCAAGATTAACCTTTGAATTTCCTTCAAAAATAGTCTTCAATTTATCCCATATTTCATTAGTATTTCTGCAATGAATTACTTTGGTGAACTCAGTTTATGTAAGACCATAAGTGATGGCATTCATTACCTTAGAGTTGTTCTTAAACAACTTCTTGTCTGCAACACTAGATGGAGGAATATTGGGAGTAATATAACCATCTAGAAAATATTTTCATATATCAAAACCTAGGGACATAATGTAGGTATTCATCCTAGCACTCCAAAATACATAACTGGATCATTGAACATCAGTACTTGCTTAGTAGAGAAATCACCTTGCACTTTTTGACTAACCATTATACCTTGGATCACCTTCAAGTTGTCAAGATTTTACCAAAGGACCTCGCTCTGATATAAATTTTTAAAGGTAAAATCATTGAGAGCTGGGTGAATCAGTGAACCCAAATAATCAAACTTTAATTATGATCTTTACAAATATTTAATCAACTACCACAAGCGTTCATGAAGCATAAACAACATTCATAACAATGATCAAGAGAGACAATGCAAGATCAATCATATAACACAAGGCATACATGGGAAACCCTCTTGGGGAACAAAATCCACTAAAACTTGTAATTGGACTAATGTCCTGAAACACAAGATCCAATTTAGACTAGCTACAATTGATCAAGGAACTATAGTCCCTATTTAGTGAGACTCTAATCCCACAAACTAATAACACACCTGTCTAGATGAGTTGCAACAACAACCAAACCTTTTATCAAGTTTTACCTTACAAGGGGGCTATAACCACCTTAGATGATGAGCTAATATAATAACACTTATAAATAAATTTCACCTCTAAACTGATGTCAACAACACCTGATGATGGACTTCAACTAATCATACTTCACCTTCACTCACACTTAAATAACAAGCTCTCTATTATGCTAATAAAATTATGACCAATAGGTCATACAAACAATATTCAATATATTATACTCTTCAACTCATCCTCAGGGCACTCTATCCTTCCTTCACTCCTCAACAAAGACACAAGTCTCTCTCAATTCACTCCTTATTCTCCCATTCATAAGTCTAGAACCCAACATCTTCGATTTCACTATTTATAGAGCAATCTTGATTAACATCTTAGTCAAACATTAAGCATGTATTAACCCTTAATAAATATATCAAATAAATATAAGTCTTAAAACAATCTACATAGGTTGGCCATAGTATCTATGGGTCACCCTTAAGCGACTACACCTTTTAAACAAGGCACTTGTAGCTCTTACAAGTCTAATGTGAACCCATTCACTCCTTTAGCTCTCCTTCAAACAAAATAAGAACACATGACCAATTTCAAATACATGGGTCCACTCTTTATGTCACCTTAGACATCCTCAAATGATCATAGTCCACTTAGCTCACCTTTGCATATGCTCAAACAAATCAAACACAAACCTTATACATATCGTCATCATGAATGAACATAAAATCAACTTTTTAAGAATTGTTCATACTCAAGATAGATTGATCACACTTCCAAAATCCACACATAGCATCCTCATGGAGTCTATAACAAGCTCTAATAGCTACTTCATCATGAGACATCAAAATAACACCAACACAAGCTCAAATATCCTTTTTGGGTCACTTGTAGAACATATAAAAAAATATAGTCAATTTGGAGCACCATAACTATGTCTGTATTCACTTTTAGAGCTTCAAATCAATATTTTTATATGTGCCTTGAAGTCCTCTACAAGTTCTCTTTTTACTACATGAGCAAATTTACCTTGTATGAAAAGATATGATCAAAATATAGAGCTCTAGTTTTTCTTGTGTTAAATTCAAATATTTGAAAAACAATGGTCATAATTAACCTTCAAACACAATGCTCAAATATCATGGACTCTTAGCTCAAGATCAATATCGTAACAACCATCTTTTTTGAGCTTGATGTATAGACCACTAAAACAAAACATTAAACATCTATCAATTTGACCTCATCTCATGCCATCTCAAAATGTTGAATTAATGCACTTTGTTGATCTCTACAAATCAATAAGGATAATAACGATCCACCATTGATCAAACTGTATGAATGCCTGCTTGCCATTGGATCATTATCCTTTACCTTTGCTCAGATGTTAAACATAATGTACCTATCCTCATCTTGTTACCTCCTGAATCCTTGGAGCACTCACATAACATTGATCTTGCTTGAGCTTTAACACATTAAAAAATGATTATGGGAAACATGTCAATATGCATGAGTAGTCATTTTTGCACCTTAATAACTTCTTCTATGCTTACCCGTAGGATCTCAAATCTGGACTAGATGATCTCCTTCCTTAGGTGAGTCTAACCATATTACTCACTACTCCTAAAAATATCATGTGTGTGAGATATAATACCATTAACATGCCTTCTCATAAACTTCTATCATAGAGCCAACCATGTCCAAATCTACCTGAGAGGCCAGCTTTGATCATCCATAACTTTTACTGTGCTTTAGTGCATGAACTAAAATTTATCATAAATGATCTATGCTCAAAAATAAATAAATCCACATGATCAATTTTTGTTTACACTTCACACATGCAAGATATAACACCATAAAAATGCTTACTTGGCTCTTTCTACCACACTACAAAATTAGCTATGGAAAAACATAATCAATCTACCTAGGAGCCCAACTTTCACATCTATATCTCTTGATGTACTATATCTCATGATCTATAAATTAGTGAAAATAAACTAGGTCCAAAACTAAACAAACCCATATGATCACCTTCTCTTGAATCATTCACATGTGTGAGCTATTTCATCATCAACTTGCTTACTCGTCTCTTTCTAGCAACTATGGGAAAACAATGAAAGCTATCTTAGAAGGCAAATTCACACCCTAATAACTTTAACCATGATTTGATGCATGCCTTGAGATCTAGTGCATATCAAATAGGGACTACTATGATCATGGCCATATGACCAGATCCCCTTGACTCCTTCCCACGTGGTAATGGTGACATCATCAAATTACATACTCAAGTTTTCTACCACTAGATCCAAAGTGTCTAGATGAAATCTAAGATCAACCAAATGAATTTCACTTGTGTACACAAGCTTTGAAAGCATGGATCACATCTTATAGGACCCCTTGCACATGTTCAAACCTTTATACTCATCATTGATCCTCTCAAGCTATAGCAATACTGAAGATCAACCAACCATACATAAAACACACTAGAACAAACACATTACACACTTTATCACTATTAGATAGACTATTAAGGCACTTAATCCACTCAATAGGACACCTCCATGATACCACTATGATATCACTATGACAACTCTCTAATATAAATAGGTTAATAGGTGATTAAACTAGCTCAAAGCTATGATGAACACAACCTTAAACTCATCAAAATTACCTTAAACTTTGTTAATCAAGGTTTAAGATGACCATTTCAAAGACATTATAAGAAAAACATAGTAACCAATAGGTAAAACAACATGACAAGTAAAGTTTCAAGTTATATGGGTGACAATTTGACATACGAGGTCAAAATTGTCAACAGTTACTATTGACTCTCCAAGTTACCCCTAGTAGTGCAAAATTCATAAGACGTTGTGTAGAATGTTTTCATGCCTATGTAGTGATGGGTCCCTTAGAAATGGCCTTGTGCATGAATGTTCCCTACAAGTGCTTGAGGATGGTAGTCACTGTAGATTTGTACCTCAGCTAAGTGTCTATACACACCTATGAAAAAAGCCTAGTTACGTGCCATGTGTAAATATTTTAGTGTCTTATGCTAAGTACATAATTAAACACATGCACAAGGTCCCCAAGCTTTAGGTAGTGGTAAGCAAGGAAGTGCACATAGTATAAAATTCAATGGTATGCACGCACATGAATTTTTCATTTTGCCTACGTGCAGTTCTTTGGGGGACTTATTAAGTCTAAGAGATGAGGTCCTACACTAAAATATATAAATTTGCATCTACGCTTCCATTATTCATAAAACACACTCTAGACTACACATTGCTCCCTACATAGGTTCATAACTCTTAAAAATCTCTATGATATCATATTTCAATGCCTATCTCTCTATAGTAAATACCCTTACATGTCTCTACATAGAACATCTCAAATTTTAAACATGTGTGGGTGAGGTACATGGGGTGCAAATTCAAATTTACAAGTACATGTCCCATGTATACATTTTATTGTACACTCCACTCTAGGGGGTTCTCAAACTAAAATTATGAAGTCCTACATTTAAGAACTGAGAATCACACCTATGACTTTATCATTTGTAGGCATAAGTCTAAGTCATGCATCATCTCTTCTATAGACTTGTATCTCCCAAAGAACTCCCCCATGCACCTTTGCATAATGTGTGTCCAAGTCAAAGTTGTGCACATGACCTAATGCACACTTTATCTTCAAATAAAGTCACACACTCCCTCTTTTGTAGATTTTTCATGCATAACTTACACAAAACTTAGTATATGTAGTCTAGTGTGAATATGGTTCCCAAAGATAGGCATACATACTAACCACTACCACACGTGTAAAGGCAACATTGTAATATCTAAAAAAAGCCTACACAACTTCCACACAAGTAATTCTAAGTGGGTTGCCAAGTGGCAACCATAAAAAAGATGGTAGCTAAACCCAATTAGATGTTGAGGGAGCCAGATATAGGTATAATTAAATGTAAAGGTGGTTGTTAGAGATACACACACATCTCTTCCAAATATTGAAATGTATCTCCATCCTTGATAATCACGTATGCTACCTAAAAATATAGGAGTATTCTTCTAGCTACTTTCAGATTTGGACTGTCAGGCCAAATTAGTAAGCATGGTTCATCAAGGATATTGTGACAAAACTCTGTCTTCTCAATTGGCTTAGATCCCTGAATGCCAACTTATGCACTCAAGTTCTATCTACCACATCTAATGGAAAATTAAACACATAGGGCCTTGCCCAGTGCCACATAAGCCCTAATTTTTATTGTAAAATGGTTGACATTGTCTAGGCATTGTAATGCTACCAAAATTATCCTCCAAGATCCCTCTCCTAGTATAAGCTCTAACCATTCAAGTTTGTAATATTACCTTAGACCTTAGGATTAATAATAATTAATTTACTTTCTTCATGCTCTATGTTCTATGTGCATTCATGATTATTGATATTTATCTATGGATGT
This sequence comes from Torreya grandis, assembly GCA_037957365.1. Taxonomy (NCBI): domain Eukaryota; kingdom Viridiplantae; phylum Streptophyta; class Pinopsida; order Cupressales; family Taxaceae; genus Torreya; species Torreya grandis. Next base: position 2,557,331 of record JARHVA010000188.1, read on the forward strand.
TCATCCCCCTCATTGTCATCCTCCCTTTGCACCTCTGTATAAAACTAAAAGTCTCTGTAGGTCTAATGTTATGTATACACAGGTTTATGTATGCATTATCTATGTACCATTTGTCATCCCTCCTAATGATGCACTATGTTCTCTTACCTCCATTTGAAACACTAATGTAGTACACCCAATTTAAAGATCTGGTACCTAGTCCATTAGGTTTATTATGTCAGTAAGTGGGCGAGGCACCCACTTTATTATTGGTGCATTACCTTTTACATTCCAACAATATCTTACCTTTTCTATACCTTTTACCATTTATTGAGTTTATGTTTATCACTAGTTTTGTATTTCATTCTGATCTTTGTAGGTCTATGTGCTGGTCCTATGTTAGGTGCATCTAGAATAAAAAGAAGTCGACCTATTTTATATGTTCATCCCAAGGAGCGCAAGACTCCCACACCTTGGGGGAAATCCCATTATTATAATGAGACACCAAATAACTCTTTAGAACACAAGTCCAAGGTACTAGGCATGGAATATCCATGCATAATTAAGCATGAGATTCATTCACATAGGGTGCATGTTTCGAGTGATAATAGTTTCTAGCACACTCGGTGGGACCAAGTTCAAATGTTGGCTGAGAGATTAGTGATACTCTCTCAATTATTCAAATGTTGAAGACATTCTACAAAGCACTTAGTGACTCTAAATGTCACATGATTTAAGTAGCTTGAGTGCCCAAAAGTATGTCTTCACCCCCCATTTCATGAAAATGTTATTTCCGTGCCCTCCCATTTTCCATATCTGGCTAAAAATGCTCTTAGTTCTACCCAAAATTGGCCCAGACTAGCAAGATACTAACCTTCCCATAGTGTTTACCTGCCTCCCACCCTAGTTCAACCCTTTTGGTCACATGCTCATGCTTCAAACCAAATTTAAAAAAAACTATGTTGCTCCTAATTAGCATTATCACCCTCCTAACCAACCCCAACAAAGCATCAAGGACATCCTACTGAGCTTCACCCAACATATGAGGGAGGTTGAAAAGGAGCTTTAATATAATAGGTAGTAAGAGGAGTTTACTTACCAAGCTTACATCCACCATTAAGAACTGAAATAAAAAAAAGTATGAAGAGGAATTCCTTGATAGACAAATTGTAAATAAGGAAGAGAAGATACACCAACTACTCAAACAAATAAAAGAAATCAAGCCCCAAATAACCCCTTTTATCCCCAACTTTAAACAATATTCTCTTGTAATTAAAAACTAGCCTATAAAGTGGGAACCTTCTGCACTCAAGGTCCCTAGATTAAGATAAGCTAAGCCTTCTAAACTCTCAAGTGGGACTCCTAGTTTTAAAACCCCAAGTTTTAGAGATTCCCCTTTCACAGAGAACTCTACACCTACTCCAAATCAAAAACCTATTCTTCTACAAAAGCCTTAGGCCTAATCATGGAAACCCTCTAGACCCTGCATCCTGATATTAGGATGCCCAACTTAGTTAAGGCCACTCCACTAATTAAAACTTATTACCCTCCCACCATCTCCAGTTTTGAAGGAGGCCCAATTGTATGGGGAATAAATAAGGATCATTTAGATGAAGAGTGGGGTACTTCAAGTGAAGATGAGGAAGATATAATTATTTATAGTCCTCTCAATTCCATTAAACTAGAAAGATCAAACCTACTATAGGAGGAGGATGAGGATGAAGAGTTTAAAGTAGAGGAGGAGAGAGGTTCTATCAACTTGTTTGAGGAGCTATCACCTTGTGAAATGGAGGACATTGAAAGTGAGTAGGACTTTTGGGAGGAGCACTTATTTCAAGTAGAAGGCCCTAATTATCTTAGGATAAACTTATAGGCACAATCATGATCATAGGAAGAAGGTAATTTTATGCCTAGCCTATCCAAGCTAGAGGAAGAGCTTGAAGGCCTGTGGCAATAATTTAATGACTTGGTCAAAGAATTCAAAGTCCAAATCAAACCAATAGTTCCCAATACATAGGGTGAGGTCATTGAAGGAGTTTATTCTTTGTACCAGGTCCCATCAAACCTTCTCAAGCATATAATAAGTACATAAGATCAACATAGGGTTGAGGTTATAGTTGAACCAAATAATTAAATTGAGCTTCTTAATGTCAAATACTTGCATAATGATTCAAGAGTACATTTGGATGCAGGTATGAATGAAGTCATGACAACAAAGGAAGCGCTTCCCAATGGGCCAACACACATGGGGGATATAAAAGGAAAGTTAACTAGTTTCATGAACTTCCTGAACACTTGGGATGAGATTCTTAAGTCTTAGAAGGCTCAGTGTGAGTGAAGAGCACAGTCAGGCATGGTGAAATTCATAAGGGATTGCTTCAATTTTAAAGACAGTTTCCACTAAGGTGAGAAGCCTATGCACTATTAATTAGATCCATTCATAAAAAAGGAGCCTAGTAAAACCACCCTCCTCGAACATATTTTTAAAAGAACCAAAGTTTACCCCTTTGTGGAAAATAAGTGCCTATTCTATTATGCCCATTATGCAACAATACACTCACACACAATGAAGGAGATCTGTGAGGATTTTGTTTCGACCCATGTGGACTAGGTCCCCTACTTACAATTTTTACATAGTATATTATATATTTTTATTTTCCCTGGGCACTTTCATGTGCATGTATATGGTTTAAGTTAGCTTTTTTCCTTTCTATAAGTATTTTCACACATTTTTTTTCCTTGTTTTCTCCATTTATTGTGAGTTAGGCCTAGTTCTTCACCAGTAGGTAAATAATTTATCAGGCAGATAAAGTGCATAGGATCACATAGTAAAATAATTATGTAAAGGCATGCACATGAAGCCAAGGTAGATAAACACCTGTATGGATGGATTGATTTTAGGCTTCAATGACTCTGTGTCTAATGGAACACTTCAAAGGCTACTGGGTTCTTGCTTAGTAGGCAAGCGACTCGTAGAGGTCGCTAAAGGTGTTGACTCTTCAAGTCACCCCTCGCTATGTAGAGTTCATAAGATGTTATACATAAGCTTTTCATACCTGTGCAGTGATGGGTCCCTCAAAAATGGGCTTACATATGGATGTTCCCTGTAAGTGCTCGAGGATGGCAGTTAGTGTAGATATGCACCTCAGTGGAGTGTCTACACATAACTATGAAGAAAGCCTAGTTACATGGCATGCATAAATATTTTAGTGCCCTTATGCTAATCATATAATTAAATACACATTTAAGTTATGTGCATAATCTCCCTAAGATTTAGGCAATGGTAAGCAAGGAAGTCTGCATAATGTAGACTCTAATGGTATGCACACATGTGAGATTTTTGTTTTAACTATGCACTCTTCTTTGGGAGACTTCTTAAGTCCCAGAGATGGGGTCCTATGATCAAACACATAAATTTACATCTAAGCTTCCATTAATCACATATTGCACTCTAGACTGCACATTACTCCCTACACAAGTTCATAGCTCTCAAACATTCCTATGATATCATACTTAAACACCCGACCTTCAACAATAAAGACCTATGCATGTTTTCATGCAAAAAATATGAAATCCTAAATGTGCATGGGTAAGATACATGGGGTGTTTATTCAAATTTACAAGTGTGTGCCCAAAGTATACATTTTCTTATGTGCTCCACTCTAGGGGGTTATCATACTCAAATGATGAAATCTCATGCTTAAGCACTAAGAATCACACAAGTATGTCCAAGTGGATTGCCAGGGGGTAACCATAAACAAATATGGTAGTTAAGCCTGCTTAGATGTTGAGGGAGCCAAATCCAAGTAGAATTGAATGTAAGGGCATATGTCATAACTACACACACATCTCCTCTAATTGTAGAAGTGTATCTCCATCTTCGATAAACATGTAGGTTGCATATAGATTTAGGAGTATCCTTCTAGCTACTTCTAGATTTTAATTATTAGGCCAAATTAATAGGAAAGGTTCATAGAAAATATTATGGAGAACTCATTCTTCTTGATCAACCTAGAGATTTGAGCACCAACCTTTGCATTCAAGTTCTATCTACCACCTCTAATGGTGAATTAAACATGCAAGGCCTTGCCTAGTACTACATAAGCCCAATTTTTTTTTGTAAAATGGTTGACATTTTCTAGGCATCATAACACTACCAAAATTGTCCTCCAAGAGCCCTCTCTTAGTATAACAAAGATATGACCATTTGAGTTTGTAATATTTCCTTAAACATTAGGATTAATAAGCACTGATTTAATATTCTCCATACTCTATGTTCTATGTGCATTTATGATTGTTGATCTTTGTCTATGGATGTTTATCCCTCTCATTTTCATCCTCCTTTCATAGATCTTTGTAGAACCAAAAATCTCTACAGGTCTTATGCTATGTATATGTGGGTCTATATAGCCATTATCTGTGGATCATTTGTCATCCCTCCTAATGTTGCACTGTGTTCTTTTACCTCCATGTAAAACACTTATGCAGTGCACTTGGTTTGAAGATATGGTAACCAATCTATTAGTTTTATTATGTCATTAAGCAGTGAGGCGTGCACTCTATTCTTGGTACATCACCTTTTACATTCCATTAATCTCTCACCTTTTCCCTCCCTTTTCCCCTTTGTTGAGTTGAGGTTTAATGCTAGATATATATTTCATTCTACTCTTTGTAGGTCTACACAATGGTCTTAAACTAGGTGCATCTAAAATAGAAGGAAGTTGGTCTACTTTGGATGTTCATCCTATGGAGTGTAAGAGTCCCACACCTTGGGGGACGATCCCATTATTGAAACAAGCCATTGAATCACTCTTTAGCATGCAAGTACAAGCTGCTAGGAATGAAAGAGCCATGCACAATCAAGCACAAGAGCCATTCACACATGGGTGCATGTTTCAAGTGATAATAGTTACTTGTTGACACATCAATGCATGAATCTTATCCTTGGCTCAAATGAAACTTTATTATAGATGTTGTAGGTAAATCTCAAGATATAAATACTAGGAGTACCTAAGTTTTCCTTAGTTGGAGAATCCAGAGACTAGGTGTACTTTGTTTGGGTAATTTTTCTCCTTAAGCCTCCAAAGACCTTATACAAACATAAACCTATACAAATGTAAGATCTTATACCCTAATTCCTCTTATTTACTAAATGTGAGATTTCATATGTAATCAAATCATAGTAATTTTGTACTTCTATAAAAATGACATATACAAACCCTATATATATGAATTTAACACCTAAAAGTGACTCATAAATATGCCAACAAACTTAATCCATATCGATATAGTGTAACAATATAGATCAAAAATTACATATAGTGCAAAAGACATAGAGTTGACTTAGTGGGATTGATGTAGTAAGGAAGGGACCATGGGTAGGAAAAGTACTGTGTCAGCGATGGCTGATATAATATAAAATATAAAGACTATTATAGTATAACTAGCTCTACATTGCTGAGTTAGTAGGGAAAATACATGAAATTAGGTAGAAGATGTGGAAATAAGGAAAAAGAACATGGTAAGAGGCTATACTAATTATATAACATGATAATGAGTGTAAAAATGTATAATAGGGAATCATATAAGAATATCTCACAAAGTACCACAAGCCTGCCCACCCCTTTCTTGGTGCACTCCATAAGAAGTGTACTAAGGGTGATTGATGCATTGACAAGTCATGCAAGAGAAATCATCGGATATATATATATATATATATATATATATATATACACACACACACACACACACACACACACATGTATCACAATAATATAACATGTAATGGTTTTTTGGTAAATAAAATAAAATTATGAAAGATAAAATCAAGTGTTATAGTAAATTATGATAAATTAATGAAATAAATAAAAGTAACATATGTAGACATCTAATTATGGACACAATTGGCTTCTGACTGGACTTCATATCGATTCCTACCAACCATTACAAATTAAGCCTAAGAATCACTAAACATCGCAAATTTGTTTGTGCATCATTCATCAAAGCTCAGAATTGTGTTGAGGCATTCCTATTTGAGATACTAGCCTATACATAACAATAACCTCTCATGGATTCATCCCTAATGACCTTGTGAGATAATAATTATCAATTTAACCTATGAAACCATTAAGTAGGGCACTTGATCAAACCTTGAAAGAACTAAAAGGCTAATCAAAATTAATTAACTAAACTAACAAGATTAAATGCCTAGTTGAATAATCCATTTGAAATTAATGAATATATAAAAATTGAAATTTTAAAATTCAAAATATCAAGCCTTTCATTATTGCCTTTATGAGTTGTCAAGCACTTCCAAAATACCCCAAAATATCTAATTTGAGAGCCATGCGTAGTAATTGAAAATCATAATTACATGATAACTATTAACTCAATTGGAGTTAATCTCAACTCACTTAGGGTTAATTTTAACCCATTTCATGTTTAAACTCAAACTTAACTCATCTTGGGTGAGAGTTAATTATTGAGGCTATAAATACATGGCCATATCCCTTCATTTATAACCTTGGATACTGTAGAATTATTATGAAGAATTTACTCAATAAGACTCATACAAGTAGTGTTACCATGCCCAAATCTTAAGCCAAGAAATCAAAGCCAAGGTGCCAAGAAGAGAAGGAGCCAAACAATCTTCATTGTCAAAGAAATATTGATACACAAGCTGAGAAAGCCATTCAACAAGCCATTTGGAGCTCCAGGGAAGGTAAAAGAGATGTTTCTTTTATGTTTTTATTGTGCTTTCATTTAGTGTTTGTTACCTAAGCTTTTAGTGTGTTTAGTGTGCTAGAGGCATTATGATTTTAGTGTGTTTATTTGAGTTTTATTTCTTGGATTAGCACAATACTAACCTCCCCTCTATATATTCTTTGATCACATATTGGCATGTTCGATGGGACAAATCATCCCTTATAACCAAGGAGAATGATATGCTACTTTTAGTTTTACTAATGGATGCATAAAAACCTTAAAGTTTCAAGTTTTTACTTCATTTTTTACATCTCTATATATTAATAATGTCATAGGTTGTAGGGATAGACGTCATTTTTTAAAAATTAATAGGGATCAATGCCAATTTTTAGATCAACATTGATTATAAGGATCAACCATGATCCTTGTGAAAAATAGAGCACAACAAAGAATATAGCTAACGGTGGATTTTCTATTTTTTCTTGAGTTTTTCTGATCTTCCTTCTATATTTAAGGATATGCATGTTATTTGCCTAACCCTTTTATGGAAAGATCTAGTGAGATATTTTAGTTTTGATCTCATTTTATTAATCATTTTTCTATCAAAACAACCTGCATTTTTGTATGTTTTTGTAGAAATATTTGATGATCTACCAAATCGATGTCGATCGCTATGGATTGACATCGATCTTTGTGTAGATCGATGACGATCCATATTTGAGAGAATAATCAGAAAACCTGAGAGCTAATTCTAAATGTTGTTTTCTTACTTACTTTTGGGCTTTTTAGTAGGCAAACACTCTAACAAAATTATATGTCTTGAGGTGGAAAAATCAAAGTTTAAGCATGTTAAATCTTAAACACCTTATCTTTGGTACTTAAAATGAACTTAGTTATTTTCATGCCTTTATTATTTTAAAAGTTTTTTCAAGTTTATCAAAAAAATAATGCCAAGAGGATCAAATTTCACAATATCTTTCATTTTGGTGCCATAAAATAAACTCTCACATTAGTTACATACTCATAAGAGATTTGTTTTTATTACTTGTTTGTTGAAGTGTTCGTTTAAAAATAATGAGTGATGAATGTATGCTCTCCCCCATCCCCTTTATGGAACTTGGGTGATTAAAAATGCTCATTCTTTACAATTGTCACTTTAGTTCAAAATCATGGAAGGAAAGTTGTTAAGGCCCTCCCCAAAACCGTATGATTTGGGTGACCCCAATGTGACTTTAAAGTCTTATTTATCTTTATTTTCATGCATTTTGTCTTGTAAATGGGAGTTCATAGCCTCCTCACGAGTTATCTAGGAAATCGTTGACCCAATAATTCATATCCTAACATCGTTTCAACCTCACTCCATAGTGGGGTATATAAATTGAGGGTGACCCACTAAGATTCTTATTTTGAAAAATTAAAACAAATTCCATTAGTGGTACTCAACCTCAAATCATAGGGGTAACTCAAACATCACACTACATTGTTAAATTGATGGATGTAGTGGTTGTGAAAAGGATAAGACCTTTTCACAACAAGATAGTTGATGTGGATCCAAATGACATGATTTCATCTCTAGTGTTAACCACACTTGGGACCATCTAGAAACAAATGAAAATTTATAGTTTAGACAACCCCACTTGCCATGGACAAACTATTGTTGCAGGGTGAGTAGCCCAAAGTTTCATGTCATCATACAAACTCTAGAAAGAAGAGGAGGGGCCTAAAAACCATACTTTTCATGCACCTTTACTTTTTGGATTAATAACTTAAAATCCTCTCAAGAGCAATTATATAGAAGGAATTAGATAGTTCTATGTGACCTTGTCAGTTTTAGGATTTAGGAAGTTACACTTAGGTGTTTATGTCATTTTTTCCCTTTTTACTTACATGGTTTTGAGTTAGAACTATCTATTTATCATACCGCGTCAGAAATGAGTATTGTTTTTGCATCACTCCTTTGTTTGAAAAGGTGTTATGTTGGCCATTTAATATTACACCTTTGCCTTAAACTTTTGTCAAAACCTTTGTGTGCATCTCACTTGATTGAAAAGGGTGTCATTACACTACCTAATTTACTTCAAGTCTTGTGACTTTGAGTTCTTTGAAAGAAAACATTTGCCATCCATTTTGAGCATGATAATGTCATTATGTTGCTTGAATTATTTCAAAGACTTATTGTCTTGTGTCCAAAATTATAATTTTATGAATTGAAATGATGTCTTCCTTTTGGATCTATATCTAGTACCATCATGCCATTCATTTTTATCTAAATTGTTGTTTGTTTTAAATAATCCTAGTTTTGTAAATTGAGTTCATAATTAACCTTGACAAGATCAAATCCAAACATTGATTGGTTTATATCTAGTCTGAGTGTAATTTTGGCTTAAAGCATTTTACTTTCACTTTTGGGTTGTGTAACTTAGGCTAATTCTTTATTCAATTTGAGAATTATTTTTATGCCTATATTTGGGGAAGTAGTCTATCTTCCATGTGCCTAGTGTTCCATATCTTTTGCCAAATGATCAAGTTTGTGTTTAAAATCTGAATGCTTAGTTTGTGTCAAAGTGTTTCAAATTTATTAGATTAAATCTCTTGCATTTTAGACCTCATTTTTTTTAAAGTCTAGCTTTTGTGCCTTTTTTAAAAGACCTAGAAATCCCTGATTTGAGCATAGCTTTTGTGCCTTGTTTTCTTAAAGACCTTGAAACCTTTGTTTCTTTAGATCTAGTTTAGGCTTGTTTGAAGAAAATTGTACCTAGGTTTGGCATTTCATTTTTTATTCATCCACTTGACCTTTTTGTGTAAGATATTTGACATTAGACTATTTTAGACCAAGTTTAGCACATACCTTTTTGGAGATACAACTCCATTATTTAGGCCAAGTTAGACTATGTTTGGACCATTTGTCTTTTGGACCTTATTTTTTAGAGTTTGTATAACTCTAGGTGTTTTTACAGAACATTTATCATTAATTTGGATATGCGTTATTACACTCATAGTTGAGACATGTACAATCTAGGCTATGATAATGTGGTCACACAAGATGACTTTGTTCAAGACCCCTATGGTGATGATGTAGTTTATGAGATAGATCCTTATCCTCCTTACAATACTCAATCCGGGGAACAAAGCCAAGGTCCTAGAGTATAATATTCAATGATACCTTCTTTGGGCTAATTAACATACCAAGTATACCCTTTCAATGGTAATGGTACCCTATCCCATACCTATACCATTAACCCTCCTTCATTTCATGATAATTGCCAAGCTTCACAATGCCATACCATTACCATTATAAGACCTTGTACTTTGGCTCATGTAGCAACCAAGATTCACAATGCCCTAACATTACTATACCAAGCCCTCATCCATTGGTTCATGATAGCAACCAAGCTTCACAACACCCTACCATTACTATACTAGGCCCTTGTCCTTTGGTTTGTGATAACAACCAAGTTCCAAAATGCCATACCATTACCATTCTAGGACCTCATCCTTTAACTCACAATATCAACCATGATTTGTAATGCCCTACCATTACCATTCTAAGACCTCATCTTTTGGCTTGCAATGACAACCAAACTTTCTAACGCCCTAACATTACCATTTCAATACCTCATCCTTTGGCTTGTGTAAGCAATCAAGATTTGCAATGCTCTACCATTAACATTCTAGGCCCTTCCAAGAATGGTAGCTCATTATTCCATCAAGGTTGTACAACTACAACTAGATGAGTCATAGTTATCATCCTAGACTGATAACCAATCTTTGTTAATCCCATATTAGATGATCTTATTTACAAAGAGATCATTAGACTACTACCCATCATCCTTCATCCATTTCTAACCTTCCCCCACTTTATAAAAATGATGCTAGTCTTTGAGACACAATAGATCCAATCAGTCCCTCTCCATTAAAGCTAATATTTTGAAGACCAAGATGTGTTCAAAATTAGTATTTTACAACTACTTGTAAACCATGGCCAAGAGAATAAACCAATATATGATGTTTTTGTTGAACCACCTATTTATGATGAGTCAACCTATGATAAATCACCTTTTTATCCCTTCCCAATTATTGAGGAGTCTCACTCTGATGAGCCAATATTTGTTGAGTCACTTCTTAATGATTATAACTACCTTTAGGCAAATCATTATCTTGACCATTATCCTATTTTCAATATCCTCCCTTTGGCAAGCCAGTATCTATGGAATTGTCTCTTGAACTTTTTCCCCTCATTAAGGAGTCCCATTTTGACAAACTAGTCTCTGTGGAGCCCATTAAGCAATCATAGGTCATTATTTGTCCACTGTTAAACATTTAACGAGATATCTTGTTATAAGCATCCACATCATATGAAGAATCAACATTGAAGTTAGGTTCTATTTTTGAACCAATATTGGATTTAGCATTAGAAGTAGAATCAAAATTAGTCTCAACATCAGATTTGGAGTCCCTTGAGTTAGACATAGCTTAAAAATTAGAGTACATTCATGGTTGTTACAATATTGGTTATGCATGCTTTGTAAATTAATTTGAATACATTTGTGATCCTTTCATGGTTTTTGCGGATGATTAATTCATCTTTGACATAAGTTCTCCTAATATATTTTATGAGGATTGTGTTGCCTCTTTCTATTCAATTACCATTCCACATGCCATTAGTACCAACCAACCTAGCCATTATGTTGACCTTCCACCTCCCATAAGTGTCGATTGGGACTGATAAAATCAAACCTTATTGAACGAAATCCATGAAGACATATTAGTTGAAGAATATCAGGAGGACCAAGATCACATTCATGTAGAAGAAGAACAATATCCTTGTGAAACCTTTTTAGAGGTGCTAGGGGATAATCAAATTCTAAACTTAACATCTTGAAGTGAAACCTTTTTGAAGGCACTATAAGACAATCAAATTCAAAAGTCATCTTTCCTTAGTGAAACCTTCTTATAGGCACTATGGGACAATAAAGACAACTTCATTGGTGAAAATCTCATTGAGGTGTCAATAGATGAGCACAATAGTTCTTCATTGCTTGATGAAGATATTATTAATACAACTTCCACTCTACAACATAATTAGATGGTAGCTACTCTCAGTCCCAAATAATATAAAAATATGATCATTCTATCGAGAGCGTATTGAGAATAACAGAAAATTATGTCAAATCTAAAATTAAAAACATCATGTGTGCCTAAAAATACTAATCTTCATTTGTTTCCCAACCATTATACATTCCATTATCATCCATCTCTCTATTTCCACATCAAACTTATCATATAATATTTATCCCTATTTACCATCCCTATTTGCACTTTCCTCTGTATATATTATAAAGACATTTTTTTTGAAGTTTGAAGGCAACATAATCAATTACCAATGAATACCACAACAACATTATTGGAGTCCAAATCTATAGCAAGATCTTAATAGAGTAGCTATTCAAAAAAGGTGTGGTCTAGCAATTTACATGATTGACTATTTTGGCTATATCATACGTTGATTAAGATGTGCATCTCCACATCAACAAGAACAACAAAACCATATCCTTGGCATAACTATTTCCTTGCCTATTTTCACATGTCATTTCTCTTGTCTTTATTTCATACCCTGTCATTTACCTTACCTTGTCACTTGGGGGAAACCCTATTACCATTATATCCAATTATCATAACATCACCATCCTTGAACAATTCCATATCCTATACCATCCTACCATACCTTCATTATTAACCAAACTTGTTTTTACCCTCCCTCCCTAACCCTTTTAACCTTGGTTCCATTGGGTTTTCCCACACCTTTCACGAGGGGATTCTTATCTAGTTTCTATAATTTCATAAAACCATGTTCAAATGGTAGTCTATGAAAGTAGTATGACAATGGATTTGGTAATTGCATCTTTCATTTATGTTTGACTAGTGCCACTAATTATAAATGCCTTTGGGCAAATCAATGTTCCATCTTATGTTACTAATTATAACTGCCTATGGGCAAATTATTATCACCAACCTATGCCATATTTCCTAATTATAACCACCAATGGGTAAATTAGGAACAACACCTATTACCATGCATTATCACATCAACTTGCCATTACTATTATCATTTCCCTTGCCATTTGACTAAATTTGAGAGCTTGTTGTTACTTGGTCAGATCTCACTACATTTTGTGTAGGTGGAACCACTATGACTTGAGGTCCTAAAGGGATTATGTAGGTCATGCTCGATTCATGTTTTAGTTAGCCTTAGTCACCACCTAAGCCAATGCTCTCACTATTTTGTCAGAAATTTCAAGTTTCAATGCTCTCACCATTTTGTGAGTTGGGCTGTTTAGTCTCTCATAATTCTTGATTGAGTTGAGATACCCAAAAAATTCCAAAAACCATTTAGAAACATTTCAAAATCCTAAAAATAAAAAAATTGGCTTCCCATCTCCTAAAGAGATATAACACCTCAAAAATATCAAAACATTTGTCTTATTTAAACCTAGTTAGTCATCCTAACTCCAAACTACTATGGAAAATTCATTGTTGGTTCTAATCCATTTCACTACCATTAGGGGTGTGACCATCCCTTTGCATGTGTCCTTACTTAGGAGGCACTACCCATTTATCATTCTATTAAGCCTTCATGCGTAGATATTGACTTGGTTGACGACATGGTGCTTTCTGTTGTTTTTAATTTCAAGCTTTCTATGTGTTTGTTTGATTATTTATTTACCTATTTTTTTGCTTTCATTATTTTGCCTTGACTCAATCTATATGATTTCATTGGGTGATTCCTTGTGCATTATTATTGAGTCTATATATATTCATCCATCTACATTGTCATCATGGTTTTTATCATTGGTTAATTATTTTTGATTGTTTATTATATTAAATGTCAATATTTATGCATATTTTAGCCAAGTTATCATGGTGTTTTATATCATGGTGCCTATCATCACGTGCTACAACAAAAATCAACTCAAAAAATCTTATAATTAATGGCGCTATAAAAACTTCTCCTTGGTAACCTTGGTAAATCCTTCCACCCTCTTTGATCAACTCAACCTACTATTAATTTTGGTTATATTTATGATAATAAGGATGAGCATATTCACATTAATAGGTATAACCAAATCATTTGCATTGATAATTCTTATACTTCTATTCTTTATTTCATTTTCTATCATTTTTGGGTGAATTGCATTGGCTTGAGGTCTATTTAGACTATGTAGGTAGTGATTAGATACATGCTATATATTGATTTAGATCAACCACATTTATTCTTCCAATCATCTCTTTCATCACTTCGTTCATCCTTGTATGCCTAGTTATTTGTGGCTTCTTCAGTCATTAGACAATTGCATCTATGTTTGCACCCGTTCATCTTTAATCTATATGATAGGTTATATCCTTGAGTTATGATTGCCAATCTCACCTACTAGGCCATAATAAAATATCATTAGTCACTTTAGGTCATATTAATTTTTATAACCATATATGGGCAAATTATTATTTTGACTCATTAGCCCTATTGGGGTCATATGCATGTGCCATTGATTATAACTGCCTTTGGGAAAATTAGTGTCTCAACCTTTATTACTAATTATAATCACCTTTGGGTAAATTGGTAATAAAGGTTGAGACACTAATTCTCCCAAAGGTGATTATAATTATCCATTTGAAATTAATTAATATCTAAGGTGATTATAATTATCCATTTGAAATTAATTAAATTATGGGTTTAATTATCCATTTGAAATTAATTAATATCTAAAAATAGAAATTCCAAAATTCAAAATATCAAGCCTTTCATAATTGCTTTTATGAGTTGTCAAGCTCTTCTAAAATATCCCAAAATATCTAATTTGAGAGCCATGCCTAGTAATTGAAAATCATAATTTCATGACAACTATTAACTCAACTAGAGTTAGTCTCAACATACGTAGGGTTAGTTTGAACCCATTCCATGTTTAAATTTAACCTTAACTCACATTGGGTGAGAATTAATTATTAAGGCTACAAATACAAGGCCATGCCTATTGGTTTTTAAGCTATTTTGGTGCAAAGTTATTATGCATAAATATCTTCAACAATCTCTCTTGATATGGTGTTATAATGCCTAAATTCCTTGCAAGTAGTGTTACAATGCTCAAATCTTAAGCCAAACAACATTAAGTGAAGGTGCCAAGGAAAGGTGAAGCCAACAAAGCTCTATTGATGAAGGTTTCTTGATGAACAAGCTAAACAAGCCATTAAACAATCTATTTGGAGCTCCAAAGAAGGTAAAAGAGTTGTTTCTTTTATGTTTTTGTTACGCTTTCATTTAGTTTTTGTTACCTAAGCTCTCCCTCATGTCTAGGCTAGAAGTGTTAGGATTTTAGTGTGTTTATGTGAGTTTTATTTCTTGGACTAACACAAGACTAACATCCCCTCTATGTATTCCTTGATCACAACATATATATACCTTGATTTACCTTTTTATTGAAAAGATGCGTGTAAATACCCTAGTCTTGATTGTGGCAGGCATATAAACTACATATGGTAACCCTAATTATAGAAGGTTAAATATGGATAAAAGTAATGCGAGCATATGAAATCAAGCCTAAATATGGAATTATGCAAAAGTATCAATAAATATGGTTAAAATGAAGGAAATTAAGATAGTCAAGAGGTAAAGGCTTGATTATGTTTAGAAGACTTGATGAGACAAAATGGATCAAAGGGGTTGGATAGCCATGAGGTAAAGGGTAAATTAGGTTTTGATGACACATGAAAAACATGGTACTAAATATAAATTAAACCATAAAATGTAAAAATGAGACTGGATAGCCATAAAGGGATGACTAAATTAGGTTTGAATGACCCCAAAAAAGAAGAATAAAAGATCAAGGTCCCAAATATAAATAAGATAAATCCTATAAAAACAAGGCAATGACAAAGATAACATATACTAACAATCAAAATATGTAATTTCTATTAAAAATTGCCATGTTCAAAGGTGAAACCTCTAAACAGTAACACATGTCAAATGCTAACATGTCCAAAAAGGATGGAGAAAAAGGAACACATAAAATGGGATAGATTTGGAAAAAAGTATGTCTATCAAGTGGAAATAATGGAGAGAGGGGAAATATGGTGCCACCAAGGCAAATACACTTTCTTTACTAAAAATAATACATTATATTCAATTTAGAAAAGTCAATATTTTTTCAAGATCAATAAACCTAGAGAACTTGACCCATAAAAGATGAGATTAGGCTAACTAGTGACCCACAAAGGCTATATGCATGAAAATTAAAAGGATCCCACCTTCTCATGACATGTTCTCCATTTCTCAGGACCCTATCAGAGCCATCATTCAACTATGAAGATTAGGTATTGGCATGAGAAAGTACGTGGCACTAGTAATATATGTGTAAAGCCTCCTACCCCAATCTACTAGCCTGTTGTACCCCAATGAACATTGAATTTATCATGAGGCCAAATGTGGAGTTTTATCTTGACTATGGTATGGGGTGTTCCATATGATATGATCATGTATTTTGGAGTGATATTGCATGTTGAAATATATATATATATATATATATATATATATATATATATATATATATATAATTTTATTTTTTACTTTTATTTTAAATTACCCTTTTATTTTTTTAAGCTTTGATATCTTGGCTTATAACTCTCAATTTTTTTAATATTTTTCTTCTCTATATAGATTCATAAGACTAATAGTTGGTGCTTAAGATGAATAACACAAGAAAGCTTAAACTTAACTAATAAAGAGAACCTAGAGACTAAGAAGCTTAGATACTCCTATAATTACACCTTTGAAGATAATGCATTCTTGAAACTGACCTTGGTGTGTCCAAAAGGAAGTGAAAAATATTGAAAATATAGATACGCATGAGAACAAGTGGTTTTCATAGTCACAAAAAATGTATAAATGGAAATGATACAATGATAGACAAGTTTGAGACTTTCATTGTAAGAGAAGGTAAAATATGGATTAGAAACACGTAGATAGACTTTAATGGTTTTGTTTCAATGAAAATATAACTAACTCTAAGAAAAAAAACACTCTTAACCATTGCCTTATCTTTCTGTTGAGTGTAGAACATAGCTATGAAAATCATAGAGTATATTTGATTGACACATGTGTGATTTGCACTATTTTGTATTTTGCATTAACTTGTTATATATATTCGACCTTTGTAAGCATAATAATAGACTTTAGAATGTAAAGAGTCCTTCCTTTTGGGCATAATGAAAGGCTAAAATATGAAGAGACAGTGCTTTTTAAAACTCTATATATAACGCTCAATTGTATTTGGATACAGTTTTGATGTGATAGAGATTAATACATATTATTCTAAAATATTTTACCTATGTATCTTATATCATTATTTTATGTGCAGTGAGTGCTCTATTTGCTTTAATATGTTAATCATATGAGTTTATAGTTACTGTTCAAATTCTAATAATCCTATGTTTATTTGTGCATCTATCTATTTTATCTATTAATGAATATATATAGTTTGAATTAATATCAAATATTTACTTTTGTTACTTAATGTGTAAGTTATTCCTACATTAGCATGTCCTAAAGGGTTTTATAAGAACCTATGATAATAATGGTGTGGTGAGCATAGATATTTTTGTTAAAACATGTTGAGACAGTTTCTAGGGCAAAGAGATATAGAAATATGGCTTGATGAAAGAATTAAATTTTTTATAGAAGAGTAAGTGATAATAATAGGGAAGACTATGAAGGAAATTATTCAAGATCATATCCATAAATAAATATATTAATATTATGATGTGAATTATCTGAGCTATTCTAAATATATATAGTTTGAATTACTATCAAATGTTTACTTTTATTACTTCATGCATAAGTTATTCCTATATTAGAATGTTCTGAATGGATTTATAGGAACATATGATAAAAATGGGGTAGTGAGCATGGATATTTTTGTTAAAACATGTTGAGATGGTTGCTAGGGTAAAGAGATATAGAATTATGGATCGATGAAAGAATTCAAAATTTTGAAGAAGAGTAAGTGATAAGAATAGGGAAGACTACTAAGGAAATTATTCTAGATCATATCCACAAAGAAATATATGAATCTTTTAATGCAAATTATTTGAGCTATTAGCTACATGGTTATCCAGATTGGAGTATTATTATTTTTAGCCAAGAAGGATGAAATTCATAACCTGGTCAGAAGAAAAGCTATAAAGCTTAAAAAATCTAGATATTGATTAAAACCATGTAGTATACTATTGGACCAAGACTACCATTGATGGATATATCATTAAATTTTTTATACATGACCAATTAGATTCTAAAGTTATACAAGTCCTATTTATTAGAGAAATCTACAAAAAGTTCATTCAACACCTACCTACTTTGATTAAGATGTTGGTTGTGGAAAAGGCCATGGTGCCTACTCATGCCAAAATGTAGTAGTCTCTTTTGGCATTATGGGTATGTGTGTGATGTAGGAGTGAATGATGCAGAGATAAGTAGAGGAACTTGAAACTAAACCCAAAATGTGGATCATGAAAAGATTTAGAGTGAGATGAAGATTCTAGGATTAGAAAGGGATATGTGGATTAAAAAAATTGAATGATCCAAACTTAAATATGAAAAGGAGTAGGAATAAGGTAGAGGATGATGAAGAAAGGGTAGACCAAAGAGAGGCTTCACAAGTTGCTATAATTAGATATGGTAGGGAGTATACAGAGCAGGAAAGAGAAGGGCCTGAGGAGGAAGAAAAAAAGTTGAGAGTAGAAAGGATATGTAATGTCCCCAATCCAATAGGGAATATAGCAATACAAAAGCTCTGATGCATTGTAATATCCCTTCGGATACCAAAAAAAAGCTCTAAATTGCTTTTATGATATTCTAATTTTTTTGTATGAAATAAGAATAAATTGTGATATTTGCAAAATATATTCAGATAGATAAATAAAACCACAATATAATCTCTTATTTATTCACTCAGATGGTTACAATAGAAGTTCTCTATCATACATATAAAAAGAATATAAATATCATCTCAAAACCTGATCTTTTTTCAAATCTAGAATGGCTCTCAGGTTGCTGTGTCGACACACAGTCACCGACATCAGTTATAAGGCCATCGTCGATCGATAAACTGCCATCATCGGTCACTATCAGTTGGCTATCCTACCAACGTCGGTTCTCAATCGACTGATGTTGGTCACTAGGATGTCGATGTCAGTTCCTGCACTTTCTTGTGGCCTGCAACTACTAATGGTGCCCTTCTTCAATCTAAGATTTGGCTGGTACAGCTTGGTACAGATCTGTATAGATTCCATACAATGGTGAAATACAATATAGCAGAGCTTATATGCTGGTCCCTGTTCTGAAGATCTCTATCTGTATAATTTATTGAAGCAAAACATAATAAAATAAATACCTGGAATATCTGTGATAACTTCTATGTGAAGTTATCTCTCAAACCTATAAATCTCTATGATAACTTTTGTATGAAGCTATCTCTCAATTTGGCAATAGATCCGCTGATATCTCACAACCTCTAAATCGCACACACTGAAGAGTGGACATTCTCCAATGCAAATGGAATCCTGAAACCCTTGGCTCAGTCTTCACAGAAGAATTCTTAGCAAAAATCAATATCAATAATCAATGGATAATCAATAATGGCCTCCATGAGAAACCCTTATACCCTCAAAAATATGTGCTTGCCCTAATTAGGGTTTCTTAAATTAGAATTAGGGTTTCTTAATAAAAAATAGGCTAAATAATTAATATTTGATTAAATCAATCAAATATTAATATCTCCCTCAATACATTTCGGATCCTCAAACCGTTTGAAGCTGGTGAATCAAGGAATGATTTTGCACATGACCATACAAAAATAAGGGTGCTCTGCTACATGTTAGAAGTCCCTAAATAATAGGAGCTCAAGCAAAATGTGTCTAAAAGAGCCTGAATGAAAGCCAACTATAGGAATTCTGATAATTGAAGCCAAGCCAAGCTCTATCATGACCCTCTATCCATCCTATCAGCCTACAAAGGTTGCATAATAGGCTAATCATCAAGTCTGAAGATGTCACCTGAAAAGGGGACATGACAATCTGCCCCTCCTAAAATTGCTTGTCCTCAAGCAATCTCAGAACAACAAACCCATCAATCCACCTGGATCCCAAATGTAGTCATGATCTATACTGATGAAAATCAATGCAAGCTCCTGTAATATCCTCTGAAATATAACTAAGAGGAATCGATAATCAAACTGGCAAATGAAACTCAACCAAACTCCAAGATTACAAATACCGTGTACACATTCCACCATGCTATGCGGAAGGCACACTCCAACTCTGAAACAAATCCCAAATGGGACTACGCCAAGTGTGGAGAATCCACACACTATACCTATACGGTGATCAACATATCTCATCAACTCCTGCTCTAAGTCATGCACCACCAAACTGTCAATCACAGCACCTATCACCATATCAGGTTGACTACTATGCTCGACTATAGCACCCAACTCAACTGAATGTAACATCAGTAGAAATGAACCAATACTAGCATCATGGATAGATATATGATCATCCCCACTATCTCTAATAATCTCGACCATGGGCACCCTCATGTCCCCAAATACCACACCCTGTGACTGTACCAACTCTGGTAAACACTGAAGTCACTCTAACTCCATGGTCACCTCAGCCAAATGAAACTGTGACTCCTCGAAAGCCAACTGCATACTCTCAAGAATCTTAGAGGTCACCTCAAGCTGTTGAGTAAGCTCACTCACCTTATCTTCCTTGACCAATAATGCATCATATGCTATGCTGCCCCACTCCATAAGATAATCTCTGTTGGCTACCAACTGCATATAATCCTGTCTCAAAATCTGGATAGCCTCCCATAAAGAGTGGATCTCTGTCAAGGACAAATAACTACCTCCCTACTTAATGCTAGTAGGAAAACCCCATCTGTAAACTGCTAACAATAGATGAGCAACATCAAAATGCTTGCAAGTAGTAGCAATGTCTCGCTCACTAATTCTCAGCTGACTAGACACATGATGGCGCTGGCTAGATTGTCTCCTACAATCCTCCTCTGATGTACGGTCCAAAAGAGTAGACTCAAAATCACTGACCTCTGTAGTACTACCATCCATACTCTACAAATCAACTCCAAAGCTCATATCAACATACGGAGTATAAAAAATTGTAGCATTGCTGTCTAACTCCTCCGTACCAAAAGTAACTGCCAGTGAAACTAAGTCCTCAAAACTATCCACTGCGTTCTCCTAGGTGTCATCTGCAATAATCAGATCCTAAGACTCTTCTACAATCTCTGCCATAGCTGAGAGATCATCATCCCTCAGTGCACTAACATCTGAGCACACCTCCCTACTCTGAGTGCAAGCATCAGACTCATCCTCATCTTCACTATCTCTTATCTCATAATAATCATGGGACATGCTGCTATCTTGTCTAACTGATCTGTAGTGCTCTCTCCTCAGCTTAACAAAGCGATCAAAAGACAACCTCTCCCAAACTTGAGGAGTTAATAAGTCCCACTCCTCATTTGATGTCATAAGAGTGTCCCACTGTTTCTGATTACTTGAAGTAATCATGGTTACTTAACTGATTCAATGACCAATCTACCTAACAGAATGGCAGAAGTTTGGCTCTGATTTGCCCAACAAGATGGCAGGATTTAGCTCTGATACCACTGTAATGTCCCCAATCCAATAGGGAATATAGCAATACAAAAGCTCTGATACCACTGTAATGTCCCAAATCCAATAGGGAATATAGCAATACAAAAGCTCTGATACCACTGTAATATCCCTTCAGATACCAAAACAAAAGCTCTGAATTGCTTTTCTGATATTCTAATTTTTTTGTATGAAATAAGAATAAATTGTGATATTTGCAAAATATATTCAGATAGATAAATAAAACCACAATATAATCTCTTATTTATTCACTCAGATGGTTACAATAGAAGTTCTCTGTCATACATATAAAAAGAATACAAATATCATCTCAAAACCTGATCTTTTTTCAAATCTGGAATGGCTCTCAGGTTGCTGTGTCGACACATAGTCACCAACATCGGTTATAAGGCCGTCATCGGTCGATAAACTGCCATTGTCAGTCACTGTCAGTCAGCTATCCTATCGACGTTGGTTCTCAGTCAGATGATGTCAGTCACTGGGATGCTGATGTCAATTCCTGCACTTTCTTGTGGTCTGCAACTACTAATGGTGCCCTTTTTCAATCTAAGATTTGGCTGGTACAACTTGGTATAGATCTGTATAGATTATGTATAGTGGCAAAATACAATATAGCATAGCCTATATGCTGGTCCCTATTCTGAAGATCTCTATCTATATAATTTATTGAAGCAAAACATAATAAAATAAATACCTGGAATATCTGTGATAACTTCTGTGTGAAGTTATCTCTCAAACCTATAAATCTCTGTGATAACTTCTGTATGAAGCTATCTCTCAATTTGGCAATAGATTGGCTGATATCTCACAAAATTTGAATCGCACACACTGAAGAGTGGATGTTCTCCAATGCAAATGGAATCCTAGAACCCTTGGCTCAGTCTTCACAGAAGAATTCTTAGCAAAAATCAATATCAATAATCAATGGATAATCAATAATGGTCTCCATGAGAAACCCTTATACCCTCAAAAAGATGTGCTTGCCCTAATTAGGGTTTCTTAAATTAGAATTAGGGTTTCTTAATTAAAAATAGGCTAAATAATTAATATTTGATTAAATCAATCAAATATTAATATCTCCCTCAATACATGTCAGATCCTTGAACCGTCTGAAGCTGGTGAATCAAGGAATGATTTTACACATGACCATACCAAAATAAGGGTGCTCTGCTGCATGTTAGAAGTCCCTAAATAATAGGAGCTCAGGCAAAACGCGTCTGAAAGAGCTTGAATGAAAGCCAACTATAGGAATTCTGATAATCAAAGCCAAGCCAAGCTCCATCATGACCCTCTATCCATCCTATCAGCCTACGAAGGTCGCATAATATTCTAATCATCAAGTCTGAAGATGTCACCTGAAAAGGGGACATGACAGGATATGGAGCAAAGTGAAGAGGAAGATGAAAGTAGGATAAAATTAAAGTAGTTAAAATATTTAGATCACAGTTAAGAGGAAAAATATTGTTTAAATCGGTGAAAGAATATTCATAAGAAGAGATTACACAAAAGTGAAAAAGTATCATAGGTTAAAGATCATAGATAAAATAAATTGAGGAAAAATATCATTCATTTCTTGAGTAAGCATCCTCCAGTCCAATTTATCATTAGTAAAAACACCAAGTGCAAATGAAGGGATGGGTAGAAATTGGTTTGAGCGTTTATAAATAAATTTCGTAAACTTAGTGCAGAGACTAAGAAGTTCATATATAAGAAGAGGCTAGAAGAGATTTGGTTTGATTTTGAGACTAGTTTTAAGACACTTGTAACAACTAGTATGTATAACCCTATATTCATAGTTACTAGTGCACAATAACCTATAGTCATAATCATTAGGGTATAAAAACTAGTAGTAGTAATTTAAAGTACACAAAATATGGCATTGAATCCAAGCATGTTTTTTGCATTAACACAATATGATGGGTCTACGGAGCTTGAGTAGTATTTGTTAACCTATGACATGAAATGACAGGTTAAAGGAATAACCTCTGATGATGTAAATAAGTACAAGCTCATAGGAAATTTAACAGGTCAAGATTTGGAATTCATTTGCAAAAGAGATGTTAATGCCTTAGGTATTTAACAAGTTAAAGCATGGATAATTATAGAATTTAAAATTAAAAAATGCTTGAGTTCGAATATTCAAAATACGGAAGATATTCAACAGTGGAGTGGAGAATCTATATGGGACTATGATCACAATTTTTTAGTTGTGATGTATAAGTTTGATTTTATTGTGGAGGATACGGATAAATATGTTTGGTTTGTAGAAGGGTTATGATCTAAAATCATATTTTCTATTACATAGTCTCAATTTTTGACTAATGATTGAGCAACTACCTTGTGACTGAAATAAATTAAGGACTTTGGAGATGCTCCAATAGCTAGCTCCAAATTTGAGGCAAAAGTAGATGATTTCCTCAAAAGGATGGATGAGATGCATGAAAGTGATAGACCTAAACTAAGCTTATGATGTACATAGTGTGATTGATAAAGGTATTATAATAATAATTATCCTAAACTCAAGATAGAGTTTTATGAACTCTGTAGACTAGTAGGGCATACAACCTCAAAGTGTCATCTATTATAATAGTACACTAAAAAAATCTCAAAGTTTGTACTATAATTTTTTTAAATTGACCAATAATGATGAAATTTTTTGTCATGATTTATAGGAACTAAAGGAAGATATAACCAAAGATGTCTTCGTAGTCGCAACGTAGTAGTTACCCACTACAAATTAAAAAATTCTAGGCCTAGAGGTAGAAATGACTAGTGTGACACAAGGTAGTCCCAGATATTTGAATTCATCACCTTAATATAAATATCAATGCTGGGGTCTAGCTAGATAGACACCATCATCACCACAATATCAATATCAATCCTCATGGAATAATGTGAGTCCTCAATAATAGCAATCGAATTGGGCTCTAACATCACCTCAAAATCAATATGGTGGATACAATGTGCATCAAATGCAAGTAGGAGGATTTGTTGGGCAATAGTCACAAGTTTGGGGCTTTCAATAGAATATAGGAGGATATATAGGGGGATACCAAGGTGGATATCAAGGAGGTCACAAAAATGATAACCGACAAGCTCATCAACCCATCCAATATTATTTATGTGATGAGTATAATCATTTTACATGAAATTTATCCACTAATACTCAGAGACAAACATATTACATATATTTTAGAGTATAATAACATCAAATTGAATATTACTAGTAGATAAGTGAAGGAAATAAAAACTAGTGAGTAATGTGAATATGATAAATGGGCATACTAAGGAAAATGCACATATGTGAATAGTTACTAGATAACAACACACAGAGTAAGGGTTACCTCCATTAAAAATGTCATAGGATTATAAAATTAAGAAGGTATAATGAGAAAAATATCCTAATCTTATGATAGAGAAGAACTTGATGTATCAATCCACACAGCTCCTTGAGGACATATAATAGAAGAGTGCATTTGAAGGAGATGCCACAACCATTGATGTAAAACTATATGGGAAAATTGGGTAGATTACAAAGCAGAAAGGTGTTGTGACTACACTAACATATTTGTTGAAACTAATCAACACTCTATAAAATGAAGATATCTCATAAAATATTACAAATCTCTGGAATAATCTTTTAGAGTGTGCATAATGAGGATACCAACATAATGACAAGGTGATTTGGTATGACATAATAAATAAATCATGGGATGTTGACTCATGAATAGACATTGAGATCACAAGATATGAAATTTATAATGCATTATTTGATTTTAGAAGTAATGTTAATATGATTGTTAGGTTTATTGGGAGGTTATTATTAGGCCACACTTGAGCTAAAATCCTATCACTCTCATTATTGTAGACTTTGTGAGGGTAGAACCTATTGGTTGCCTAAAAAATGTGGATATTAGAGTTATTGAATTGAGTATGCAAGGAGATATTGAGGTTATTGACATGAAAATAAATGAAACCCATTATCCTACCTTGATGGGTAAGAAATGGGCTTGTGATGGCTAAATGACTATAAATATAGTGCACAATCAATTAGAGGCTCATCAAGGAGATAAGACTCATCAAGGAGATAAGATAGTTGTTATACCATTGAATAAATCAGAGCAGAAGCCCTATGTGATTCCAAAGGAACTAGAGTCACCTTATTCCTATGGTGATAATAGTTGGTTCAAAGTTAATGCACATATAAAGAAAAATGTTCTGTGAGTTGCAGAATGTCAGTTATTTAAACCATAGTTTGAGAAAAGCAGACAAATGTAGACAATAAAGTAACCAATTTAAAATCTAGTAATAACAAAATTTATAACTCTTTATTTTCAAATCAAAGGATGTAGTACTCTGTCTATGTGATATAATACTAAGTTAGAGGTAAATTTACTATATAATATAAGGGAAATAACTATGGATTATACAAAGCATACTCTAGAAGGTGTCTTAACTTGGGAAATAACATATTCAATAAATGGTGACTCAGACACACATATGTTGAATTGGACTAGGGGAGATCATGAGATATGACCTCTGCACATGGTGATCACAACATAACACCAATTACCATAATATTTCATGATAAAATATTTCAATCCATTTATATTGAGATTGGAGAACCATGTACCAGATGTAGATCAAATAATCAATGCATGCAGCTATGCTTTAAAGGGAACTATTATGACTTGGTGGGTAGTGCATAGAGAACAAGAGTTACAATGGGATGAAGCATGAAAATTTTTATGAGCATGATTTTAGTTATCGCTCACTATTAGAATAGAGTTACCATTCTTTCAAGAATGCCAATGTCCTGAGCTACACATTTATAAATATGTATATATATGGTCTGTACAAGGTGTTGATCCAAGATATTGGGTGCATATTTTTAGCCATACACTAATGCCACTTCCAACTATGTGGTATATAAATTAGGAGCATAAAAAGGAGACTAAAGATTAGGCACATGTACATTGAGACTTTATTCAAACTTTTGTGTTTAAATATCACAATCTAGTGGTGCATAATATACTATAAAAATTGGAAACTTTTTTATGTTACAAATGAGTAGAATATTTTGGAGTTATGATAGAGTCATTATCACAATTAAAAAAAATAAAGATTTGAATATAGTGATTCATAATTACAATACCAATAAACATGAGTAATCTCTTCTTAAACCATATAATAGAATTACTAACAAACTAACAGAATCTAATGATAGTGATGGGGATCTAGATTTATAAGGCTTATTCAATCTAGAGTGAGAAGTCAAGCCAAAAAATGATAAATCACATAAAAAGCTAAAGAAAAAAGGCTTTTCAATGTAAACATTTCATAATAAGAAGCGGAATGAACTTTTTGAGAGGCTCTACCCAATAGATCTAACAAAGTATATCAAGAACCACTAAAGAAGATTGAAGAAAATATTGGAATAGAGTTTATGCCTAAACTTACCAATGTGGGAGACTATTGGGCATAGAATGAGATTTCAAAGGCATTACAACTACTAAGAGATTATTAGGATGTGTTTCTAACGAAGTTCATAGGAGTGAAAGGTGTAGATTTGTCACTGGGGGGAGATGCACATTGAATTGAAATAGTGTGCTAGACCCATAGAAAAGTGCTCATACAGATTAAAATTCCAACATGAAGATGAAACTAAAGTTGAGTTGGATTGCATACAAGAAGAAGGGATCATTTATCTAGTTTAAAAGGTAGATTTGGTTAGTCTTATAGCTGTGTAGTGAAATAATTATGATGAGATTCAAGTTTATGGGGACTGTCATGCACTAAATGATGTTTGCATTAATTATCCATTTCCAATACCATTTATAGATGAGGTTCTTGAATTAGTTTCAGGTCAAAAAATGTACTTATTCATAAATGGATTTAGTAGATACCATCAGATCCTATCATACAGGAAGACCAAACTAAAACAACCTTTGCAATGGAATGGGGGTCATTCACATGTAAGGTAATGCCCTTTGGTCTTAAGCATGCTCCATAGTTTTATCTAGGGATATGGTAACTACATTTAAATATTTAATTCATGGTTTTTTGGAAGTCTATTTGGATGTTTGGGTCATATTATCTTTTTTTAAAGAGAATCTGTTGAAGCTATGTTTAACACTTGAATAATATTGAGCCTTGTGCATTGCATTTAATCTTAAGAAGTGCTTATTTTTCACACATTTTGGTGTTCTTCTGGGTCATATTGTATGTAGTGATGAAATCTCAGTGGACCAAGATAAAATTGTAGTATTAGTAGGGATGCCATCTCCAACTAGTTCTACATAGGTACACACCTTTATGGGTCATACAAGATACTATAGAAAATTCATTAAGTGATATGCAACCATCTCTGCATCATTGAAAAATTTATTACACAAAGATATAAAGTTTGAGTGAAAATTAGAATGATAAACATTTATTGATCTCAAACAAAGGTTAGCAATTTAGACACTCATTTTTGGTCTCTTCCATGTCTAAATG
Organism: Torreya grandis; assembly: GCA_037957365.1. NCBI lineage: Eukaryota > Viridiplantae > Streptophyta > Pinopsida > Cupressales > Taxaceae > Torreya > Torreya grandis. The sequence continues at coordinate 2,585,257 of JARHVA010000188.1, forward strand.
GATATCAGATTGATTTCTTGTAAGCAATATAAATTAATCCTAAAAATCACTGAAACACACAAATTCATTTGCACATTAGATGTAAATGCACATAATCACATCAAAGCTTACCTATTTAGGGTAATATTTTATATGTAGTGTTAACCTCTCACTGATTCATCCCCAATCAAATTATGACCTAACAAATTGACATTTTCAACTGATAGTGCATGGTAGTTAATCAAATTTCTAAAAATTATAAAAAGACTAATCATTATTGCTTAACTAATTAAATCCAATCAATTTATTAAGTGAAAAATCTATATTGAATCAATGAATATCTAATTTTTGAAAATGAAATTTCAATAAATATCAAGAAATGTGATGTCATGATGATGTCATTAGTCTCAAAGTCAAAAATTGTAAATATCAACATAAATGAGATACATATCAAGAATATTGAGCCATGCTTCATAATGCAACCTCTTTTCCAAAACATAAATGCTTTTAACCTCTCAACCCTAACCCAAGCTTAACTACACATAGGTTGGAGTCAGTTGGAAAGCTATAAATAAAAAGGTCCTCACTCACCTTGAACCAAGCTTCCAAAGCCAAACCTACCATGTAGAATTGTTGAAAGGAAGCTTTATAATAATTTCATGTGCCAATCCGAAATAAAAGTGAAAAAGGGGAAATGATGCCCATAAATCACTAGTATTGTGAAAGATCGATTGTTCACAAATTGAGCACAAACATGTTTATATGCTGATTAGCAAGTTTAGCTCTCAAGGAAGGTAAAATTGGTTCTTTTATCTTCTTATTGGTTCTTTATTTGTTAATCATTTGCTCACCCAAGTACTTAGGCTTAGAATGTTAGCCTTAAATTCAGTTTTATATTTATCTACTAATGTTTGACTAATCATCATATTTGGATTTATACATTACAAGTAATAATTCCTAAGTTTTTCTAATTGAAAGAAGTCATTCTATGTACATTTGGACTCTTCTAGTATCATAGTAAGATCTATCTTAGTGAAACTAGGGGATGGTGGGTTGGATAATCTTATACACTTCACTAGCAAAAAAATATTGGTAGCACATAAAAATTATATGACTATAGAGAGAGAAGCCTTAGCTATGGTGTTTGCCTTACAAAATTTTAGACATTATCTTTTGGCCACACCATTTGAGATTTTCATAGATCACCAGGCATTGCAATACCTAGTTAATAAGACCATGTTAGGTGGATGGATCTATAGGTGGCTAATGATAATTCAATAATTTTAATTCATAATCAATGTGAAGTCAGGTCAAGATAATGTGGGACCAGATAATTTGAGCATGGTCCATAATAGAGAAGAATTGGAGGAAATACAAGATGAATCTCCTCATGCACACTCGTTTATAGCCTCTATGATCTTTGACAACATGGAAGACATCATTAAATTCCTATAACAAATAAAATTTCATGAACACTATGTTGAAAGTGATAAAAGGAAAATGGTTACATGAGCCATTTCTTATAGCCTCATTAATAGATTTTTGTATAAAATTGTAAAGGATGATGTGTTGCATATAGTAGCCTTAGAACATGAGGACCACAAATTATTTAGGAAGCACATCAAGGAGTCATAGGAGGTCATTTCTTAGGATAAACCACTATGAGGAAGATATTTTAGAGTTATCTTTGGTGGCCAAATTTATTTTAGGATGTGTATAGGGCGGTAAAACACTACGATGTTTGCCAAAGAATGGGCAAACCCAATCATCATGATGAGATGGCATTGGTCTCAATACTAATATAGAAACCATTTGAACAATGGGGAATTGAATGTTTAGGGCTTATAACTCCCCCAAGCAAATTCAATCATGTAATATATATTATTATTATGACTGATGATTTCATGAAATGGGTGGAAGTTACTATGACACCAAACTACAGTGCGAAGGATGCCACTAAATTTTTGTATGAGAATATCATAAAAAGGTTTAGATGTATGTTTAAATTGGTTATCAATAGGGGCACTCACTTCCTCAATAACACAATCAAAACTCTTACTGAGGAGTTTATGATATTGCACCATAAGAGCATGACCTATCATCCATAAGCAAATGGATAAGTGGAAGTTTCAAATAAAGTATTGGGTAAAATGCTGATGAAGATATGTAATGTTAAAAGGGATTATTAGGAGGATTTCATTCCTATGATTCTTCAGACATATAAGAAAAATTATAAATGTGTGATAGGATTCACTCCCTTTCAATTGGTTTTATGGTCATTAGGCAGTTATGCATATGGAATACATTGTTCCTAATCTATGCATTGTAATGATTATGAGGCTATGCGATCAGGTTTCCCTAAAAAAAATTGATGGATTTGGTCAAGATGGAGTAAAATAGACAAATATCATAGTGGACACAAGATATCAACAAGTTAATTTAAAAAGTGTGATATGATCACAACTTACGATCCAAAGAATTATATCTTGAGCAAGCAATATTACTATATAACAACATATTTAAAGCATTTATGAAAAAATTGTGCATACTATGGAAATGACCCTATATTATTCATGATGTTTCATAATAGGGTACAATTGTTTTAAAATATTTATAGGGAACCATTTTACTAAGACGTACAAATGGATGTAGGCTTAAGCCTTACCATCATTAATCTCTATCATGCATCATTGTAAATAAGAGAGGGTGATGAGTAACACCATGTAGTTAGTATTTTTATTTAATTATATTTTTTTATGGTTAGTGTGTTTGTACAATGTGATCTTTGGGTTGTATCACATCAAAATTAAGTTTAGACAATCAAGATCATAGAGTGTGATCGATATCTAGATTTAGCTTGAAGGAAAGATAAATAGTAGCCAAAACATGGTGGTTGTAAATTAAATTTGAGTACAGGGTGATGATAAAATAGGTATGAAGAAAGGATGAAAATTGGTCATTCAAAATTTTTAATGATAATTCACTTGAGAGATTTCATCTTTCATAAAACAGATCATGTGGCAGAATGACATGATGGACCATAATATAAATTAGATAGATGAAAGGATGTCACATCACATCAATTACCTATTAATGGATGAATCAAAGAATATAGATGCATAATAGTAACCATCATATCAAACAATAGTTAGTCGACATAAATTTTGGAGATAAACTCATGCAAAAGTAGCTTAATGCGTTTAAGATCAATGACTTGATGGATTTGGGTGACAAACACTATATAATAGAGGGCACACATAACAAAATGAGGTTAAATACTTATGAAACAAAGATAAATTTATGATCTGCATCCAAAATAGTTTCTTATGCATAAATTTCACAATAGTGCCAAACCAAGTGAATAATTAACGTAGTCCATAACAACAACCATGGATAGGGCATAACTATTAATCTTGCTCATATATGCAAAAAAGGAGGAAATAGGGATTAGTACAAGACTCAAAAAAATTAAATATCATATATCTAACCCCTTTAATTTTATTTATGTATCCAAAGATACTCTGTTTACCCATAATTCATATAAAGCAACATAAATATGAGCACTAACACTTCAACATCAGCTACAAGGCTCTGATGTCGAGTGAGTGATCAAATTGCCTACTTTCAAGTAGTTAGATGAAGTAATGCTTAATTTTCTCAGTCAATATAATGAAAGTGTCATTCATTTATCTAAATATGTGATCATATTCATCAACCCTATGATTATGGCAAGAGTAAGAGGGCTTACAACACGAGGAAAGTATTTTCTACCTTTTAAATCCATAACTACACCTATTCACTTTGACACTAGATAAAATTACATAAGGGTAGGTAGAGGAATTCCCATAAATTATGTAGAAGATGTTTTAGCTCACATTCTATCTTAATGCATCACAAAATGATTTTGGTAAAAAATAAAGCATGTGAAGTAGGCAACCAAAGGAGTGGTGGACACTGTGTATCACATGATACACTTACACGAGGATTTTAATTAGCTTGGGTTTTTGGCCTCTGAGCTTACAAACACATTGAAAGTATTCTCATCAACACTTCTCAAGCATTTTAGTACCAATTTTTGGTCTTATTACTTTGATTCACATAATGGGAATCATCAGAAGGACCTGTCAACCCTACTGAAGTTTTTTGGCTTACTATTATGTTGGCAACATTATGTGGACTAAAACAGGGAAATATTATGAGTAATTGGGAGATTCAATGCATGGTGGCTAGATATCCAATCCATGATTAATTCACACCCTAGGCTATCCCAGGATGTGATACAGTATATGGGACAACATGCATTTATGACTAAGTTGTATAATGGCATCCAAATAAAAGTGCATGAGTTTCCCAAAGAAACCACAACTCCATTGGTATTTTTCATCACCATGTTGGATGCACAGGTAGAAGTTTTGAGATAGAAATCCCTAGTAGCTAGATTGGTGAAACTTTTATGTTCCATGCCCCTAGGTGTGCAATAACCTGTGTAACCTTAGACATAATCTCAAACTCAACCATAAGCTCAATCATAGGAAACATCACAACCAACAATGACTCTATCACAAACTAATAAGGAAAGAAGAAGACACCAGCATGATAAGCCTCATCATCATTGCCTAGAAAGAGGGCACACCACACAAAGTCTTAGCTTGACAACAAACATATTTGAAAGATACCAGTTGAATACAACTTGGTGAAACTAGGAGATAGAGAATAAGTTCTAAAATCCATGCTCGTAGACATAGATAATGATGTTTATGAGCAAGAAGAGGAGAAATGATTATTTTTTAGAAAAATTGTGGATACCTTCCAAGTGTAGAATTAGGTAAGGTAAGACCTATGAATGGACATCACCCAACCTCTTGTTTATGTTATTGTTGACACTATAGGTCAAGAAATTACTTGACAATGGTTATAGGCAAAAAATTTCCAAGTTAACCCTACTATAGGATCCTCTGCTATGCAAAAATAAAACCTAGTGACACAAGACAACCCACCTCTAGATTTACTATGTACACCAAGGACACATGCTATAACTTAACCATCAACAATCAAGGACATAATGGTGTATTTCACATACCTAGTAGAGAAGAGTATAGCATAACAAACTCAAGAGTATCATCAACAATTGTAGGCCTAAACTACAAAAAGGACAAAGAAGAGCCTCACTTCACCACTAAATTCCAAAAAGAAGACAATTACATGGAGTGATACTATTTTAGAATCATCCTCATCAGAATATTTAGAGCCAATTATAGTACTAGATTCATACACCCCATGAAAGAGCCTAAATAAATTAGTTTTCCATAGTTGGAGCCATAAAAAGAAGATGTGCAAGAATAAGAGGATCTATTAGAGGTAAAAAATGAGGCTACAAGGAAGGATAAATAAGATAAAAATAAAAGGAAGTGAGAGCTATAGCACGAGGTTGTGGAGGAAGAAGAGTAGTGCAAACAATAAGCCATGGAGGACGAACACATGCATAAAGCTAAAGAAGTAGAGGCTCAAAATAAAAAATTGAAGAAGTAGAGGTTAAAAAGAAGAAATCTAAAGAAGTAGAGTCTCAAAAGAAAATATTTGAAGAAGTAGAGGCAAAGAAGAAGGAAAAAGAAGAAGCAACAAGGAAATTATAAAAAGCATAAAATGCATAATAAAAGAAAGAGGAAGCAATAATAATTATAAAGGCACATGATGAGCAAAAGGATAAGTGAGAAGCTAAGGAGAAGGAATTGAAGCCAAATCCAAGGATAAAATTAAATTTAAATCCAAGGATATGGAAGAAGCTAAGGCTAAGGCTAAATCAAAATTCAAAGCTAAAGTTGAGGTAGAAGCCAAGGCTAAAGCTAAAGCAGAGGCAAAGGCAAAAGCTAAGAAACAAGTAGAGGGCATAGTGAAATTGACACTTATGACACAAGGAGGTGTACAAGAGGAGGATTCTTAGCCTACACCAAAAATAATTATCCAATGGCTATGGGATGTTCCCACATCATCCACCTAATGTACCACCTTTTCTCTTATTTTGATGTCATTCATGACCCTTACAATGACTAAACAACATCTATGGCTTTGGATATAATTGTTCAAGATACATATTTGGATCTTTATCAGTTCCCACTAACCAAACAATTTAAAGGTGCAACTACTTTATAGGAATCAATAGCATAAAAGGCTTCAACCTTGGAGTAAGAAGTCTTGCAGTTATAAGAGGAGAATGTAATTTTGAGCCTTTTATTCACCAATGTGCACTATATCATTTACTCCATCTACCCTACATTGGTTACCTAAGTCTTAGGTGACTATTATGCTTGAATAAAAGTAATCCTTAGCTCTATTAGCATAACTAACAAAAGACTCGCTAGATACATACACCTGTAAACACTACAAACATAAGGAAAAAATATCAAATCAAAAACAAAGGTGATTTGTAAGCTCTTAAAGGAATATGAACAAGTTGTAGACACAATTTCACTCCAAGTAAAATAAATAGCATAGGGTATGTTGAATTGGAATCAAAATAGTAATAATTCATTATCCATAGCTAAACCAGACTTTGATAAGGTAGGAAAAGCCAAAGCTATGATGGAGGATCATATGAATATCTATTTAATAATGAATAATGCACTTAAGTAGTTGCTTGATTTAAGGGACAAGGCCATGTAAAAAGTACATATGATAAAATTAGATTTTATGGATCTCATTTGTAGGCATTTAGGCACAGAGGCATGAAAACTAGTTGGAGGAGCTATCCTAAGACATCTAGATAAAAACATAAAATTATAGGGTACTCATCACCATCATAGAAGATGAAGCTATTCATAACCTAATAGTGACTTAAGTCCTACTATGCACATTACTCACTATGGTGCAAGAAGTGATGACTAACTAGAAAATTATAAAGCAATATCTATCTTAGCTTGATCCATCCATTGTGAAACTTATTAATGAGATGAAATTCATTCCATATTAATAGTTATAACAAATAATTCAACATAATAATATTAACATAAGCATTTTATGGCGCTCTCGTTCCCGCTCCCAATGAATTTGAAATTGGCCGAAGTAATTCTGGTGACAGGTGTGGCTGGGGTTGCCGTAATAGGTGAGGTCCTCTCTTCTACGGGAAATGGAGATACTTCGGCTTTGCATTCGGCCCACGCTTCTGGTTCAGGGTATGAACCTGGGGGGAGATCCTTTGTGGATGTGGCGGCCTTTGAAGCAGATTTACATACTGCATTACCTCATGTAACTTTTGGGCAAAGACGCATCACACCTGTAAGTGCCTTAAAACCTATGCGGGTATCTCTAGACCCTAAATTAGTAGATAGTATAGGCCAAAAGGTAGAACAGTTGTCCTCTTGTGCTGCCATTCTGCATTTTCATGGTTTCTGGCCTTCCTATGTAGATATGGAGGATTGGATTGAAAAGAACTGGCTGCATATCAAAGAAGCTCAGATTCATCTTTGTGCCAGGGGTTTTTTTATAATAGTTTTTAAAAACCCTGAGGATAGAAAATCTATTTTGTGTCACAATAAATTTTCTTGGCAGGGCAGATTTCCTCTTATGGCCAAACCTTGGCATAAAGATTTTAATCCTCTTTCAGAATCCTTTAATAAGATCCCTATATGGGTGCGGCTTCCTTATCTTCCATTACACCTTTGGAATGAGGTGGTTTTTAGAACCATATGAAATGTTTTAGGGGATTTTTCATATGAGGAAGATTGTCCACTAACTCATTCGACCTGTGCACGATTTCTTGTAGATCTTGATGTCTTTAAGGGCCTTCCTGAGGTGATCTGCCGTGAATCCCCTAGGGGTAATTGGACACAAGTTTTGGATTATGAGGGGATCCCTTTTAGGTGCAGGAAATGCAACCAAATGGGACATATAGCTGATCGCTGTGGTGTTGGGAAATCTCATCCCAGACGTTCTCCTTCTTGGTGGACTAAGGAATCCTCTGTCAAACAACCTTTGGAATCTTCTTCTGAATCTGAGACTGAGAATGAGGAAAGTTTGCAATCCAAACCGGAAGATGAAGAAGATTCATTGGTGAATCATTCTAATGAAGCAGTGGCTATGGGTAGTGAATCTGTTGAGCTAGTGGAGGAGGTGGTGGTATCTTCCCCTATTCTGGAGGATCTCTCTAAGAGCCAGTTAATGTTTAACTCTCACAAGGATTTTATGCCTTCTGGAATCCAAAGATCTATGTCTTCTGAGGCATGGGAAGCTGAGGCAGCTAAGGTGGAAGACGGTTGGATAGCTGTAAGAAGAAATAAGTCAAAGCCTTTGGTTCCTCCCCTTGATATGAATCTTCGGTCAAGTAAAAAAAATAATCCAAACTTAAAAGATTCATCTAAAGCCCCCTTTTGCTGATTGGTTTTCTTCGGGGGCTATTTTCTGGTTTTTGGTTTCAGCTTGCTGATTCTACTGGTCATCTTTTAGATCAGTGTTTTGACTGCTAGGTTTTATGGTTTTATTTTTGTATGCTGGTTCTATTGTTAACCTGGCAGTGCTTCAAGGGTTATCTTTCCCCTTGTATAGGGTTTCGGGGTCCCTTCAAAACCTATTTTTACCATAATCTAAAACATAAGCATTCAACCAACCATCCATCAACCACAACAACCTCCACTAAAAATTTCTACAGAACAAAGTGCTTCATCTACTACTCCAATAGATCCATCATCATAACAACCTAATGTGTAGCCAACCTAGAGCATGTCACCCACTTAGTAGGTACTACACATTTCTAATTTTTTAGTTATCATTAATTTTTGGCACAATTTTATAAGATGGCCTTAAATATTAGAATTGGGGCTAGGCTAGTTCAAAATCTATAAAGGGTGGCCACCTCGTTAAGCTAGTCTATTGAAAATCTAAAGGGGTAGTCGGCTAGTACATTACTTAGTTGAAAACTTGAAAGGATGGCTAAGTAATGTGCAAAGGGTAAAAATTGGTAAGTGATCCCTGGAGTGACAATCGTAACTCTTATTTTGGTTTAATTTCTTAGCTCAAGCTTCAAACTAGGATCCCTTGCTGCAAATTTATCTCAATTTGAGCCAAATGGTTATGTTAGATAAAGTGTTGTTTAGAATAAGATGTCAAAATTATAGAGTATATTTGATGGACACATGTGTGACTTACACTATTTTATCTTTTGTATAATCTTTTTATATGTAATTGACCTTTGTAAGCATAGTAATAGACTTTAGAATATGAAGAGTCACTCCTCATGGGCATAATGAAAGGTTGGAATATGAAGAGATAATGATTTATAAAACTCTATATATAGCACTCAATTGTATTTGGTTATGGTTCTGAAGTGATATAGATTAATACATATTATTCTAAAATGGTTTTCCTATTTATCTTTTATCATTATTTTGTGGGTACTAAGTACTCTATTTACTTTAATCTACTAATCATATGAGTTTATACCAACTATTTAGAATTTATTTATATACACCTAAATCTACTCACCCTAATTATTCAATTAATCCCTTTTAATTATCTTAATTTATCATGTAACCATAGTTCTAACTAAATAATTAAACCCCATTCCCTATCATATATTTCCTACATCATTCTAACCTTCCTACACCCCCATACTATATTAATCCCCTTATTATCATAGTAACATCCTATTAAAACACTAATCCCACCTCATTTACTAAACACTTGACCCACTTGTTAATTTAAAATTTAAATATATTCTACCTACCCCCCTAACCAACCTATCCCTAGCTTCTCCTACACACCTATATCCTTAAACCTCTATAAACCCCTAACTAATCCCTATTAATTGTTATGGCATGGAATTGTACCCTTGTAGAGGAGTTCTTTAGGTTCCCCACTCTTAGTCACAAAATTGGGATAACCCCAAGCTATGGGTATCCTATGGTGGGGTTGAACCTCCGAAGAAGGCTGAATTTCTCTTGATGGATCACCTATACTAATGTTTCTACTTGAAAAAGGGTTAGAGAGGGGGTAAAGGGTTACTAAGAAAGATAAAAAAGGTGATGCACCAAATTTAAATAAGAACTCACAAAAGCATAAAAATTACACTGATGAAGCATAAGACAATGCTATCTCACATAATCTCATAATTTAGATAATTACATAAGAATTTCATGAACTAGGTTCATGAATAATGAATGAAACAAAGAGGGATTCTAAGACCCACACCAAGTTTACATTAATGGTAGAAAGAACACAAGTCCATACCTATAGCTAACTTGAAAACACCTAAAAATAGGCACTAAGAAAGGACAATGGACATGAAAGATTTTCCTTTACAATTCCATCATGCACAAACTTGCCAAACACAATTCAGATGTAGAGATAGGTAAAGAAAATATTTTATTGCTTCAAGAGGTCTTTCATAATTTTTTTTGATAGGGTCTCACCTTATCAAAATTAGAGTCTCTTTCTCTTTTTTCCAAAAATCAAAGAATCTATCTAAACTCAGAGGGAGAGTGTTATAATGTGGAAGAAAATAAGAGATATAGGAGAAAGGGGAAGAGAGAGAGACCTTGCAATTAGAGATCAATTGATGAGCTACCACTAGTCTTCAATGAATGCTCAACCACATTTTGATCCAATCAGGAATAATTCATCATAGACAGATCAACCTTCATTTATTTCAATAGATTTTGAACTCTTTCATTGGTTGAGAAACACACTAGAAGACAAGAATGTGTTTAGGATGATGAGTCATGATCTTGCTAAGAAGAAAACCCTTAAGCCCCCTTAAAAATCTATTAAATGTTCCAATAACTTTCTCCAACCACCATATATCAATCTTGGGATTCTATGCCATTTTCTACTTGACTTACTTATGAGGACAAAATCTTCATATGTATGGATCTGATAGAGCCATAACTATGTCTATTTTGAGCAGGTATAGGTACATATTTTTTGAATATAAGACTATGTTGAAAGATGAGACACTTATCCATAATCACACATTCCCCCCTACTTCAAAATCTGAGCATAGGTCTTATTATAGATGAAAACCAATCCATTTATTGGTTTTCCTATAGTCATCATGTTGATGAAAAAGCCTACAAGATGCATAGCCTAATTCTTGAAATATATTAGGTTTAAATAAACCTATTTTGCCTCTAAATCCTATAGAAGCTGAAAACTCATTATATGTATAGATTTTCTTTAAACAACAATGATCACAGTCATGAAATAATACTGTAACCCAAAAAAATGGGCCTTATAAGTTCTAAATCTTCAAATTAAAGGTCGAGACTGAGTTTTAATGGTGATGGAACTTCAACATTGACAATCCTAACTATATGACTGTATCCTATGCTTAATAGTGCTCAATTGAACTCTAATGGTTGGATATGCCCTTTTAAATATTTAACTTTGTTTGACCTGGGTCATATTTGTTCTTCATTTGAAGTCTCCTATCTCTAAATTTTAATGTTAGCCACTCATCTTAATCTAGGTTTCCCAAATTATGCCACTCATTATCTCCACATTCATTTTATGAGCCCCATTGATAGTCCTTATTTGGTTAACATGCTTATGCTATGTGGTGCCCTACATTCAGCCTCAAGTCATTGACTCTTTGACTTTAATCCATGTCGTCGATCTATTTTTGCATGGTTTGAATGCATACCATTAATTTTCTCATGAGTACACCATAATCATGACACTTGGTAGCTCCATGTTTGTCCTCAAGATTCACTGAATCATTGAACTCTTGCTCACCATTGATCTTTGTTTATATGATTGAACACACTTCACTGATCTATCTAGACCCACTGACTTCATTAATTGCCATGCATCATCAAACTTGACTCAGGAATTTGAGATCATGACACTTGTTAGCTCATTATTTGTCCTTAAGATCCTTTCAAATATTTGAATTAAAATGGCTACTTCTTGTGACTTAAATTTGATGTCCCCACACATGCCATATTCTACTAGTTCAACTTTAAGGTCTTATATCTTGAGATATAAAACTCATCAAGACTCTACATTTATAGAGGATGATCTTGGCATGAAAAACATCATCTCCATATGATCCTTTGGCCTTGGTAGGATTTCCAAGTGAATTTATAAAATGCACAACCACACTGATATGTTGACATTTTTGCATGATGTTAAATGTTGGTGTGGCTCTTCTAGGTTTATGTTTAAACTTTTGTTTGAACTTTAAAATCTTGAATAAACCTCTAAGATTTTGTGTAACCTACCTCATGCTCCTAAATGCTATAATCACCATAGGAACTTAATCAGACCCTTAACTTATAGTTCTAGATCTACTTCCAAGCCATTTGATCATTTACTCCATCAAGACTTCTACTCAGCTTCTCACTCTATGTTAGGGTGTGGAGCTAAAAGCTTCAACTATTGCAGACACGAAGAAGGGAGGTTGCTGAAGATCCAAAAGTACTGGCATTAGCATCATGACTGACGTCGGTCATGACCAGTGCAGAAGGCAATCGGTGTCGACAGATAGTCGGCCAATGTCGGCCAGCACCAGACAGACATGGACCGACGTTGATCGCCTATGGCATTCCAGAATTGCCGTTGACGAACAGTCAGTTAAGTGAAGTGAGTGTTTGCATGTTAAATGACTAATTATAGCCATGAGATGTGTGTCTAATTATTGTAATTAGAGTTCTATTTTTGTATGCATGGGATTCTATTTAAAGACCCATGAGGCATGTATTATAAATCAAGCAAGCAAGTAAAGTATTGAAGTATTGAAGCAAGGTCAAGGAGATCTACAGGTGTAAGGTCAAGGAGATCAGCTGAAGTATTCAAGGAGGGGATAACAACTCAGGTTGTTGAGTTGGTTGTGTTGAGAAAGAGAGAGAGGGAAGAAGGTCTTGAGGTGTGGCAAGCCTTTGAGGTGGAGGAAGAAGTGGCATCTTCCTTATTGTATTTTCTTCTAGTAGTATTTAATACAAGAGTGTGTATTGTCTCTCAAATTCTTTGCTATCTCAAGTTTCTAGTTACTTAATAATTCTAGTATAATTCCGTGTTTAATTGCTTATAAGAAAGTAATCAATTGTGCTTCTGTTGGATAAGGGGTTCCTAACAGTTGGTATCAGAGCTATGGTTTGCAGGGAGCAGGTTATTGTTTATTGATTATAGGTCATTCACAAGTTTCTAATTGAGTGGGAGTTCAGCAATGACACAAGAAAGTAAGCTATAAATGGAGAAGTTTAACGGTAAGAATTATCAACATTGGAGGATGCAGATAGAGGATTATCTGTATCAGAAGGATTTGTACTTACCATTAGGTGGGGTTGCATGCAAGACCATAGATATGAAGGATGAAGAATGGAGTGTTCTTGATCGGAAGGCTCTCGGTTCCATAAGGTTGAGCCTTGCATCGTCTGTGATTTCTAACTTATCACAGTGCAAGATAACGGAAGAGTTGATAAAATCCTTGGCGAATTTATATGAAAAGCCCTCGGCTTCTAATAAGGTATTTCTTATGAAGCAGTTATTTACTTTGCAAATGCAGGAAGGCAGATCGGTACATAGTCATCTTAGTGATTTCCATGGTTTGGTAAACCAGTTAGCTTCAGTCAATATTGTTTTTGATGATGAAGTAAAGGCTTTTTTAATTTTATGCTCCTTACCTGAAAGTTGGGATAGTTTGGTTATGGCAGTAAGTAATTCTGCATCTGCTTCTAAAATCTTAAAAGTTGATGATGTTGTGAGTGTGATCTTGAATGAAGAAATACATAAGAGAAGCACAGGTGAATCATCAAGGAATGCTCTAAGTGCAAAAAGCAGGGGAAGGCAAAGAGAGAAGGTAGAGCAAGAGAAATCAAGGTCGAAGGTGGGAAGGAGATCCAAATCCAGAGGTGTCACCTGCTAGTTTTGTGGAAAGAGAGGACACACAAAGAAGGAGTGTTGGTTGAGGGATAAAGAGAATCAACATGAAGGTAATGAAGAAGCAAAGGATGCAAATATTATGGTACAGGATGGTCTCATACTTTCTTTGAATAGTCAGGTAGGATCTTGGGTTTTAGATTCTGGTTCTTCTTTTCATGCATCCCCAAACAGAGATTTGTTCCATGAGTATGAATAGGGAGACTTTGGAGTGCTTTATTTAGGGGATGGTACGCCTTGTCAAATAGTTGGCAAAGGGAAAGTGCAGCTGAGATTGTAGATGGAAAACACATGGGTGTTGAAGGAGGTCATGCATGTCCCAGTTCTGAAGCAGAGTTTGGTTTCTGTAGGAAGGTTGGGTGATGAGGGATGCACAATAACCCTCACAGCGGATTCTTGGAAGGTTACCAAGGGAGCACTTGTTTTAGCTAGAGGTAAGAAAGTAGGTACTCTTTATCTATCTACTTGTATTACTGATTCTACTTTTGGTTTATCTACTTCAGGTGTAGATTCAAAGATGTGGCTTAATAGGCTTGGTCACATGAATAAGAAGGGAATGGACGTTCTTGATTCAAAAGGTATGTGTTTAGATTTGGAAAGCATAGATAGAGTTCATTGTAGGAAAAGGAAATTTGATGCTTTTGATAGGAACAAAGAAGCCTTGGTGTTTATGGAGGAGATGAAGGACATAGATCAGTCATAGGGGCTGAATAATTCTGAGCAGGGCAGTATGGACAGAGGTTTGATCCAAGATGAGCTCACAGATGAAGATTTCATCACTTACAAGAACACATAGACACCGATGTCAGTCACTTGGGACTGACGTCGATCAGGCAGATATCGACATCGGTCATGTGCAGACCAGCAGGGTCGGTAGAGTCGGGTAGAGAAGTCTGACGTTAGTCAGGCAAGAACTGACATCGCTAGGGGGGACACTAGCATCAGACAGGGAAATGATGTCAATAGTTAGGGTCAGTGCAGGGAACCGACATCGGTCAGGAGCAGACTAGGAGATGGCTGAGATCGGTCACTGGAACGGATGTTGGGTGGACAACAAGCTGTCAAGGAGTCTCAAACACCCATATGGAGGTTAGAAAGGGTAAGTGAACCTCATATTCATTGTTCACCTTCTTTATATTGCTTACTGATGGTCAAGAACTAGGAAGATGTGAAGAAGCAATGCAGGTAGAATCTAGAAATAGTGGGAGCTTGGCAAGGATGAGGAGTGTGAGTCCTTGGAGAAGAACCAAATAAGTATTTGTTGGTGGAGTTGTCGGCTGGAAGAAAACACTGGATGAGGGATGGATTCCCATGTTAGAGAAGAGAGTGGATGGACACGTGAGACAAAAGGCTATGGTATATGGTCTTGAGTAGGCTGCAGGACAATGGAGGTTTGACCATTGTATTTTATCTTTACCAGGTTGGATAATATTAGCTACATTATCCTATTACTATATTATGTTGCTTGTTGCAGGGTTTCATATACAGGGAGTTTTTTGAGCTAAGGGTAGAGTTGGTTCAGAAGTATGTCATGAAGAATTTGGGAGCAAAAAAATTCTTTTAGCATAAGTGACAGTTATTGCATCACAGGTTTAGTGGTGGTTGGTCTTCAAGAGTGACTTTGAAGAGGGATACAGAGCCAAGGGAACAAAGTAGATGGTGTACAGGTATAGGTACAGTTGCAGCTATTTATCTCCAAGTGGGAGATTGTTAGGGTGTGGAGCTAAAAGCTTAAACTATTACAGACATGAAGAATGGAGGTTGCTGAAGATCTAGAAGTACCGACATCGACATCATGACCGATGTCAGTCATGACTAGTGCAGAAGGCAACTGACGTCGGCAAATAGTCGGCTGATGTCTGTCAGCACCAGACAAATAGGGTCTGACGTCGGTCGCCTGTGGCATTCCAGAACTGCTGTTGATGAACAGTCAGTTAAGTGAAGCGAGTGTTTGCATGTTAAATGACTAATTATAGCCATGAGCTGCGTGTCTAATTATTATAGTTAGAGTTCTATTTTTGTATGCATGGGATTCTATTTAAAGACCCATGAGGCATGTATTATAAATCAAGCAAGCAAGTAAAGTATTGAAGTATTGAAGCAAGGTCAAGGAGATCTACAGGTGTAAGGTCAAGGAGATCAGCTGAAGTATTCAAGGAGGGGATAACAACTCAGGTTGTTGAGTTGGTTGTGTTGAGCAAGAGAGAGAGGGAAGAAGGTCTTGAGGTGTGGCAAGCCTTTGAGGTGGAGGAAGAAGTGGCATCTTCCTTATTGTATTTTCTTCTAGTAGTATTTAATACAAGAGTGTGTATTGTCTCTCAAATTCTTTGCTGTCTCAAGTTTCTAGTTACTTAATCATTCTGGTATAATTCCATGTTTAATTGCTTATAAGAAAGTAATCAATTGTGCTTCCATTGGATAAGGGGTTCCTAACACTCTACACTAGGACTTCTAGAATGATGATCCATTTAGAAAAAGTTTTATATGTAGGATAAAAGTGGCTAACATTTTTTGTAACATCCTAGGATTGCATGCCTATTATAAAAGAGACTAGTAGCCTTAAACTGTCCATTAGGCATGGAGTTTCAAGTCTTTTCTCTCAGCTGATATGAGACTAAAAATAAGGCTGACCCTCTCTATAAATAATTCTCCTAAAACAAAAAAGACCAAAAGGAAACAAAAGAACAACTATGCCTAAGGCACTTATTGAAAGGGAAACACAACTAAAAATATTGTGCACAAAGTACTTAGAGGAAAACATGAAAATCTACTCTAATATGTACAATACTATATAATGGTTGTAAAATTCTTTTAATATCAAGGCTTTAAATGAATGCCATTAAATGGGATGGGTAATATCTCTCCATCTAGTTGGGTAAGCTAAAAAACATTATGTTGTTTATTCTCATTGATCAAATAAGGGCCACTTCACAAGCTATCAAACTTGGTATGGTTACCTATATTAGCCTTATTTGAATCCCACTTGAGGACTAGATAACCTTCTTTGAAGTCCCTTGCTATAGCTCTCTTGTCAAATGCTTTATTAACTTGAGCTTGATGTGACTCAAGTGTCTTCATTAGAAGGTCCCTAGTTTCTTCACACTCCATGAGCTCTACCATCCTCACTTTCATAGGCTCACTCTCCATCAACTCAAGATGATGGGATAACTTCAAGGTAGGTAGTTCAAGATAAATTGGAAATTTAGTTTTCCTTCCATATACCAAGACAAATGGTGAGTTGTCAATGACAACTTTGGGAGTCACTCTATCAACCCACAGGGATGTTCTTAGCTTTATGTGCTGCACTTTTTGATTATCCTCCATAGTCCTCTTGATGATCCTTATCAAGTTATTGTTTATGGAATCTACAAGTCCATTGCCTTGGGGGTAGTAATTTTAGGATATACTTGGGTAGATGCCTAGTTGAAGTGCTCACTCACTTATTCTCATGCCAACAAATGTTAAGGTATTATCTAAATTTATTGTGGCTGGTACACCAAACTTGGTCACTATGCTATCATATAAGTCTAAAGCTACTATTTCATTAGCTTATTTAAGGGAAATTACTTACACCCACTTGGTAAAGTAGTCAGTAGTAATGAGCACCCATTTATGTCCTCCATTGGAAGGTGGATTGATCATTCCTATGAAGTCTACACCCCACTGCATGAAGAGCTGTTCCACCTGAATTGGGTTGACAGGAAGGGATGCCAATCTTTATATTCTTACAAAAAGAGCACATTTTTGATATTTCCTTACCCATTCATAGGCATCTTTGAAAAGGCTAGGCTATTTATAAATAGCTCTCATTACTTTTGCTATTGTATTCCTCAGAGTAAAATGGCCTCCTACAAGCCCATCATGAAATTGTTCAAATAGCTTTGTCACTTAGTTACAATCTATGCATCTAAAAAGCACTCCATTGAGATCCTTTCTAAATAAGACCCCATCAACCAATGCATAAGGTATGGACTGAATCCTAAAATACCTTTTCTTTCCTCTATTTATACCTTGAGGGCACTCACCTATCATCAAGAAACGTGCCATATCTTGGAGCCAACTATTGTGAGGTGGAGGTGCATTTGTTTATGAGTTTTCTTATGTCACCAAAATAACTTATTTATATTTAAGGAAGTCATAAACCATATACTCACATAAACATTTTCCTCTCACTATCTTAGTGACCTTGGTCTCCACATCATACTCCATGACTTTGGTAATCCAACCAACCCTCTTCTCTTTCAAGTCCTTGTTAAGAAGGAAGTCCCTCACTCTACAATGAGATACCATAAGATGAATAATACTATTAGAGAGCATTGTTATGAACTTATTGAGGCTTCTCAAAGCTATAAGAACTTGCTTTTCTACAAAAGTGTATCTTACCTCATATCCTTTCAGTCCTTGACTGAAAAATACAATTGGCTACTCAAGTCCTTCACCATTCTTCTATATTAGTTTAGCTGATATAATATCAACATTGGAAAAGGTATAAAATATGAAATCCTTTGAAAAATTAGGATTCATGAGTGAGGGTGCTTGGGAAATGGCCTACTTGATAGCCTCAAATGTAGCTTTACCTTCATTTAACCAAGTGAAAACTTGGATCTTCTTCATCATGGTAGTGATGGGTTTGACCAAATTTGCAAAATTAGGTATAAACCTTCTTACAAAGTTTATTTTTCCAAGGAAGTTTTGGAGTCAATTCTTGTGCTTGGGTAAAGATAGTGGCAAGATGGCATTGATCCTATCAGGGTTAATGGCCAACCCTTGCTTAGAGAAAATGTGACCTAGAAGTTTTCCCTTATCAAAAATAAGCACATATTTCTTGGGATTCAAAGAGATCTCATATTTTATGAATTTTTCCAAGATCAACCTTAGGTGATCTAAGTGTAAACTATCCATCTTAGAGAAAACTATGATGTGATCCAAGTAGACTAACACCATCTGATTTAGAAGTCCTTGGAAAGCCATATCCATTTGCTCTTTCAAAAGTATCCCCAACATTTGATAAGCCAAAATACATCTTTTGATAATCATATATGCCCCACTTTATGGTGAAGGCAGTCTTATATTGATCTTGTTCTCTCATGAGCACCTAGTTATAATTGAATATCCATCCAAAAGGGAGAAATGATCTGAACCTGTAAATATATGAGGAAGTTGCTCCATGGATGGTAAGGGGTAGTGATATTTCAAAGAGACTTTATTTAAATCCCTGAAGTTAACACAATCTTATCTCCCCATTTTTTTTCCTCACAGGCATAAGGTTGACTACCCATGAGGAGTGATTGATGGAAAATATGATCTTGGATTCAATAAATTTGGTCAATTATTTCCTCATAAGATCTTAAATTTTAGGGTTGATGGGCCTCTACTTCTACCTGAAAGGCTTGGGATCAAATCCTCTTAGATCACTATATTCCTAAGAAAAGATGCCTGAATACTCTATACATAGTTTAATGAAAGTATGCCTTTTAGCCTTAGTGTTTACCTTTATAAACTTGAGAAGCTTGTCTTTAAGGACAAGAACTCATTCATAGTTCTCTTCATTAGTTGACATCATTGCATTTTATTTCCTCATATGGTCACCCTTATGGAAAATACTTTCAGGGGTGATCAACCCTTTAGTAAGTTTGTTAGAACTTAGCTAAACAATTTGCTTCTCATACTAATGTTGAAACTTATCTTGGTTTACTGAGGAAAACTCTACTTCTTACTACAAGAAACAAGCAATATACTTGTCACTATCAAAGACCTACCAGTGAGTTTCATTATCTGGCACTGATGGTCTTATTACCACTTTGACATGTGGCTATACTTTGGATTTTTCAATTAATTTGGGAGGTAAAATTGAGCTCCCATAGTTGCCAACCTATCAACATGCTAATTTTGGTTCCTTGGCATTGATTGGATGTTAAAGGCCTCAAAGTCCTCAATTAGGTCCCAATTTATATGTTTGTAGGATATCATCAGGGGTTTTTTGGTGATATTTTGGCCTCTGACCTGATTCACTATCATCTCACTATCTCCATATGCTTGTAACTGCTTGATTCCTCTCTTACTAGCCTACTGAAGGCCATGGATAAGAACTTCTTACTCTACTTCATTGCAAGAGCAACTAAATTAAAATCTATAAGAGGATAAATACTTATCATTTGATGGAGATACTAACATTACACCTACACCTACCCCATGTTTGCTCCTTGAGCCATCAAATAACAATTTCCATATACCACCAACATCTCATTGAGGCCTAGTGAGGGGTGGCATAGAATAATTTTATTCATGTAAGTAATAGACACCCATGTCCCTTTATTAAATACCTTGTAAAGGGTCAATTAACTAATTACCACTCCATAAATCATCCAAGAACATATCAGGTATCTCTTTAGGATAGTTGTTTAGTTCTTAAACAACAAGGTGGTCATCTTCATCCAGGATGGTGTAGTTGATGTTTGAGCTATATGGCCTATAAGGTTTAATGTGTAATTATGTAATGGGCTCAGATTTGATGGATATCTTGGTTCCATACCTTATTTTGAAAGCCATATAGGACCAATCTACTACTAGATAACCTCTAATATTTGTTGTGAATTCTCTAGATAATCATAGTGCAAAATGAGGAGGCACATCTTGAATCAACACCTCTTGAGCCATTGAGACACTAAGAAAATCATGTAGGTTCCATTTTAGGTCTCTAATGATATCATATGGTTCATTGGAAGATACATCAAGTTGAACACTCCCTTAGACTAGGGATCATACTTTAAACCAAGCTGATTAGATATAGATTTAGGAATTACCGAGGTACTTGCCCCACTATATACCAAGAAATTATGCAGTAGAGAGTTACCAATGATCACAAAAATTTAGGAGGGATGAGATTTGATCATCTTACTTGACTTTCCTTTATTTGGTCCTTTGGTTGCATTGGTGAGAACTGTTATCTCTTTCCCTGGTGGTTTCTTAGAAACACTGATATATGATAATCCGTTTTGAAGGATATCCAATTGACCATGTATAGAAAGCATGTCCCACATTGTTACACTCATATCTAAACTTTTCATTTGTTCAAAAATATCGATGGGTGAACCACCAACTTTTGCTTGTGCTTTAGGGGCCACAACTGTACCTTGAACTTATGGGTTTTAGGGTACAAATATAGTCCCGTGATTTTAATTCTTTGGGACTATTGAAACCTTTGGAGAAATAAGAACCTTTAGGGTAGTAATAGGTTTAATTGGATTTGATAGTAATGAGTAATGGTAAGAAGCTCTTTGATTGTTTCCTGGTTACCATCCATATTCCTTCTTTTGAACCTTGTATTAGCTGTCACTAGAATGCATGCTTGGCTAGAACTAGCCTGTTGGTTGGATGCATAACATTCTTCTTATTCATAATTAACCATGGTAAAATCCAATAGATTTGATCCCTCATTAGACCCTTGAACCTATTAAGGATCTTATAGTTTTATCATCATAGGCACCTGTATGGTTTGAGCCATAAGGGCTTGATTATACCCATAATTAGCAGCCTGCTACCATTGATAATTGAAATCTTGATTGAGGTCAGTGTTTGGGATAATGGATTGACCAAAATATTGATTCCAAGGCATAGTCCTTTTAGCCTCTTGAGCAATATTATTTTTTATAGGAATTAGGGTGTTAGAGGTACTTGTAGTATTTGGATTATAATTATTTTGCCTAACATAGTTAGGTTGCCCTTGTCCTTGTCCTTGACTTGGAAGCTTCCTTTGTAGGGTAGACTATTTAATTGATAAGGTTATTGATGAGGCTGATATGAAACTTGATAAGGTCTATTGAATTGGGCTTGCTACCTCTTCACATTTACCAATTCATTTCTCAAGGATTAGAACATGCTCTTAAGCTCTTGAAAATTCTTATGTTCTTGGGAATCACTAGATTGAATAGGAGAAGTTTTTTCTTGCTTTGGTGTGGGTATGGAAACAAGTGTTGGCATAGGAGGAATAAAAACAAGGGGATGAATACTAATAGGAGGTTGTTGGATTTTAGGGAACAAAGGCATTGGTGGTCTAGGAGTAAGCTTAGCAGCCTGTACTAGATAATTTTTTGCTGTAATTGCCACCTCATAAGCATTTGGTAATGTGTTTCCCCCCACAGACTGAATCACGAATACAATATCACTGTTTAGAGCTTTTAGGTATTAAAGGAAATAAAAATTAGGAGCAGGTCTAATAGAGACTAGAATCTTATCCCATGTCTTTTGAAACCTTGTTTTGAAGTCTTACATGACATCATGAGGAACCCTCTTGAATGTGGTTAGCTATTCTGCAAGTGATAAATGGTCACTTTTATTTTCAAATATCTTACATAATGCATCTCCTAACTAAACCATGATGTTATAGAGTTGTTATTAAGGTTTATATACCAATCTAAATCGTTACCCTTGAGAGAGATGGCCAATAGCCCAATAGCCACATTTTCCTCAGTTATGTCATGAATATTACAAAGATTGGCTATATCTCTAATGTGATTAGAAGGGGAGGTAGATTGGTCTCCTATGAAATAAGGGACACTTTTAAGAGCTACTACTGGAATAGGATCATACTCTTGGAGGTCTAAAGGACTCTAACTAATAAAATCCATAAAAGGGAAAGCTCTAGGGGCTAACAAAGACCTTCTTGCAGGAGTAGACCTTGAAGTTTATTTAAAAGGAAATATTCCTTCATATAGATGTGTATTAGCAAATATTAACCTTTTTACTGAGTTTAAAGGCAATTCAACAAATTCAAAAGGAATACCTCTAGAAGCTGATCTTGTAATCAACTTTGACATGAAAGATAGCTACTAATCTACACTAGAATGTTGATTATTACTTGGAATCACTAGATACTATTGCATGAAAGCTATAACTGCTACAAGTTGGTCAAACCAACATCAAACTTGACCAATCTTCTTTGAAATTTAGTCCAACCAGACATGATACAAACTATTGTGGGATGGAATTTCACCCTTTTATAGGAGTTATTTAGGTCTCCCCACTCCTAATCATAATGTTGGGACAACCCCAGGCTGTGGGTATCTTATGGTGGGGTTGAACCTTTGGAGAAGGCCAACTTCCTCTTGATGGATCACCTATACTAATGTTTTTTATTGAAAAAGGGTTATATAGGGGGTAAAGGGTTACTAAGAAATCTAAAAAAGGTGATGCACCAATTTTAAATGAGAACTCACATAAGCACGAAAATTACAATGATGATGCATAAGGCAATTATAGCTCACACAATATCACAATTTAGCTAATTACATAAGTATTACATGAACTAGGTTCATGAATAATGAATGAAACAAAGATGGATTCTAAGAAACATACCAAGTTTACATTAATGGTATAAATAACACAAGTCTAGACTTGCAACTAACTTGAAAACACCTAAAAATAGGCAAGAAGGAATGACAATGGACATGGAATATTCTCCTTCATAATACAATCATCCACAAACTTGCTAAACATAATTTAGAGATAGAGATAGGTAAATAAAGTCTTTTATTACTTCAAGAGGTCTTTCATAATTTTTTTTGATTGGGTCTCACCTTATCAAAATGAAAGTCTCTTTCTCTTCTTTCCAAAAATCAAAGAATCTATCTAAAATCAAAGGGAGAGAGTTACAATATGGAAGAAAATAAGAGATATAAGAGAAAGGGGAAGAGAGAGAGCACACCATCAAAGAGAAATTAATGAAATACCACTAGTCTTCAATGAATGCTCAACCACATTTTGATCAGATCAGGATTAATTCATCATAGACAAATCAACTTTCATTTGTCTCAATAGCTTTTGAACTCTTTCATTCGCTGAGAAACACACTAAAAGGCAAGAATGTATTTAGGATGATGAGTCATGATCCTACTAAGAATAAAACCCTTAAACCCCCTTGAAAATCTATTAAATACTCTAACCACTTTCTCCAACCACTAGATCTCCATCTTGGGATTCTACACCATCTTGTACTTGACTTGCTTATGAGGACAAAATCCTCATATATATGGATCTGAAAGAGCCATGACTATGTCTATCTTGAGTGGCTATAGGTACCTATTTATCAAAGATAAGACTATGTCGAAGGATAAGAAACTTCTCCATAATCACATATATACCCCCTACTTCAATAGTTGAGCATAGGTCTTTCTATAGATGAAAACTAATCCATTTATTGATTTTACTATAGTCATCATATTAATGAAAAATCCTACAGATTGCATAGCCTTGTTTGAACAAGAGGTCAAGACTTAGATTTAATGGTGATGGAACTTCAAAATTGATAATACTAACTATATTATTATGTCTTATGCCTAATGGTGCTTGACTAAACTCTAATGGTAGTACATGCCCTTTGAAATATTTTCCTTGGTTTGACTTGGGTCGTATTTGTTCTTCATTTGAAGTCTCCTATCTTTGTCTTTTAATGTCAACCATTGATCTTGATCTGGGTTTCCCAAATTGTGCTACTTGTTAGCTCTAAATTAATTATATTGACCTCATTGATATTCCTTATTTGGTTAATGCTCTTACACCACATGGTAGCCTCACATTCAACCTTTGGCCATCAACTCTTTGACCTTGATCCACATTGTCAATTTGCTTTTTCATGATTTGAAAATACACCATTGATTTCTTAAAGAGTGCACCATAAGCATGATAATTAGTAGCTATGAGTTTGTCCTCAAGATTCACTAACTTTTTTACCTCTTTCTCACCGTTGATCTTCATTTGTATGATTAAACATGTTTCATTGATATATCTGGACCCACTAAATTCATTAATTACCACATGACATCAATCTTGACTTAGGCATCCAAGATCATGACACTTGTTAGCTTTACATTCATCGTTAGTATCCTTTCAAATATTTGAATTAAAATAACTACTTCCTATGACTTAAATTCAATGTCCTCGTACACGTCCCATTATGCTAGTTTAACTTTGAAGGCTTATATCTTGAGATAGAAAACTCATCAAGACTCTAAATTTGTAGAGGATAATCTTGACAATAAAAACATCACCTCCATATGATCCTTTGGCCTTATTAGGATTTCCAAGTGCATTTATAAAATTCATAACTAGATTGATATTTTGACCTTTTTACATGATGTGCCATGTCAATTTGGCTCTTCTACACTTGTGTTTGAAATTTTAAGGATTGAATGAACCTTTGAGACCTGTGCAATGTACCTCATGATTTTTAATGCTATGATCACCATGAGAACCTACTCAGACCCTTCACTTGTAATTCTAGAGCTACTTCCAATCCATTTAATCATTTAATCCATCAAAAACTCTACTCAGCTTCTCACTCTACACCAGGACTTCTAAAACACTAATCCATTCAGACAAAGTTTTGTATGTAGGCCAAATTTGGCCAAAATTAACTAATAATAAAATATAGAAGCCTATAAAATATAGAGCCTTCTCTAAATTTATAGAATTC
The DNA here is from genome assembly GCA_037957365.1 of Torreya grandis. NCBI lineage: Eukaryota > Viridiplantae > Streptophyta > Pinopsida > Cupressales > Taxaceae > Torreya > Torreya grandis. The sequence goes on from JARHVA010000188.1 coordinate 2,610,572, forward strand.
TCTAAACTAGAGACTTATGATGAATATAAAATTCATTTTAATTCTCCTCCACCACCCTATAAATAACTAAGCATGGAGTTTGGTTGGACTAAGTATAAAAATTAAAAGCCATTATTGCATGCATTTACAAGCTCTCTTAAGCCTTCATACTCCCATTTAATCCACACTATCCTTGCATCCATGAAGCCATTAAACCATTCATCTTGAAGCCAACATTATCAATCAATCCAATAATAATTGGAAAATCTATTTGAAGATCTTAGAGGGAAGTCAAGAGGAGTAAAGTGATGATAAGAATCCATTGATAATTGTTGATTGCTTCCATATTCTCTCCCTTTTATATTTTTTTAGGTTTTAGGTTAGGGTAGTATTTATAGTATATTGAATCCATATCTCAAATTTACAAGTATACACTATTAAACATACATTTATCTACACATACTTTTATCTATTAATAAGTATATTCAATCTAAATTGCTATAAAATGTTTAATTTTATTGCTTCATGTGAAAGCTATCCTTTTATTAGCATGTTCTAAAGGGTTTCCCAAGAACCTATGCTAACACTTTCTAAGAAAACACCTATCTAAAGTTGAGAGTGGGAGTAAAATATAGGTAATAATATAGGATGGGCACTTGTGAAGAGGGCATGGTTGTATTCATTGAGGTCTGACCATGCCACTCACAAATTGAAATCTAATAGGCATAAATGTAAGTGTATAAGGAAATCCTAGAGGTATGAAAAGTAGTTACAAAGTTAGAAGAAGTAAAAAGGGAGGAAGCCTGGAGGCAAACATAACAAGATAATGAAAACTAGGTAAATGTTATAAAATTATATAGATGTTTGCACAATAGAATATTATATCAAAAAAATAATAGTAAAATATGTAGATCCATAATAATAATTGATATAAGATCAAAGTGATTGATAAATATAACTGATCCACTTTAAGGGGTAACCTTCACAATAATGCAATAAAAACAAAATATGTAATCTGGGCATAATATATTAACCACTACCTCCTATATATACTCTACTTAGCCATGGTTATTTCATAGGCCGACCTTACTAAGAACATAGAGAAAGATGACAAGATAATATAAGAGGTATGTAAGCCACAAGTTAGCCACACATATCCCTAAACATGCCATAGGTTAAGGGCATAACATGTAACTCCACTTTAGAGCAATATTATCCTCAATGTTGAATCAAACCAAGATGTTTCTAAAAGAATGCTTCATCCTCCCATATTGTATCTTTAGAATGTAGATTATTCTATTTGATCAAATACTCCTTATTTGTTCTAATCTACAGTTGTTTAGTACATGTGTGAAGGATCTCTTCAAGATCTAGAATGACTCGATCTTCTTCATATAATTTATCTAACTCAGACTGAGTATAAACTCTGTGTCTAATTAACTTCTTCAAGCAAGAGACATGGAATATTGGGTGTATATGAGTGGACATGGGAAATTCCAACTTATAGGCCATATTACTAATTTTTTGCAATAATTTATAAGGGCTATAATACTTAGGGGATAACTTTTTATCCTTTTATGTTACTTTAGAGACATACATGGATGCAAATGCACAAAGACCCAATTATATATGTAAAAATGATGCTCACCATTATGTTGATTCATTTACTGCTTCATTCTATTCTATTATCACATTGTGTCCCACTCTTTAAAAACTACACCAATATTAGTTAGGGAAGTGAAACTAATGATTAGTAATTTCTAACTTTTATAAGTATATCTAGATATTAAGGTTGTATAGTTGATAGTTTTACTATTTACTTTCATGATCAATTATGTTTGAGGACATTTGCATATGCTTCTAGATGTACTATCCTTATATGTATTGGAATCGTGTTTGATTGTGATTTCATTTAAAAATTTGATTTGCATTACAAATGTTCATTGACACACACACACACACACACACACACACACACACACACACACACACACACACACACACACATTCTGTGTAGTTAATTATTTTGTTGTAATCTCAGACTAACTACCTTTTTATTTGACCAAGGTGTTTGTAGGACCATCCCACCCTCACAGAGTGGATATAAGGAGAGTATCATAGGGGAGGATAATGCATAAATCAACATTGGGAATAAAGAGAATGGAATCAAACCCACACACACACACTACACTCTTGATTACTTAGATGAAACAAATGATAAAATTACTCTATAAAAATGTTGAGTGTTTGCTTTGCATTGTTTATCCTTGTGGTTAATAAAGTATGATTGCATTGGCTCTAAGTTCATTACTTATATTATATGTTTTTGATTTACATAACATGTTAAGTTTATGTATAGACTATTTGTATTTCTATATGGACTAAACTCTACTAAATTATGTTATGGTAAACCATTTATGCATTTTAACTTATATGAGTGTTAGGTGTTTTATGAATCTTGTGTAAGTTTGTATAATTATATGCCCATTTTGGTGACCTAAGGGTCGAGGCGGGGGGGTGAAATGGGGTAAAAAACACCCAAAGTAATTATATTAAAAAACTTTTGTGACTTTAAGAAAAAATATGATTTGGATTTGTAAAGGTTTTAATAGTAAAGTTACCACATACGTTTTGAGTAAAAATAAATTAGGTCATAATGAAATTAGGATTTAGTTGCTATGATTTAGGTTGACTTCACATTTTTCTATGAGGAGGAGGTCTTTCATGTGATGCCCATGCTAAAAAATAGGGTAATGGATTGTGAGTGAATGAGCTAAATAAATAGATTGGGCATTAATGAAGGGGAGTTCATAATGAATAACTCATAATATATTAGGAGAGCTACGAGGTTATGCAAAATGTGGATGTGGAGTAGAAATAGAATAAGAGGAAGAAAAATAGGAGAATGGGGGAGGATAGAGAAAGAATAGAGATTTAAGAGGAAGGAACAAAAGTTACCATAAAATATATTCAAGCGATATTCATTACAAAACTAGGTTGGTTAAGCTTTGAGTTTGTATTTTTTGGTTTTACTTGAAGACCTAGTTTCTAAACAAAATATTAAATGTTTCCTTGATTTTGTTTTAATAATGTATCCTGTTTAAGTGTATATAATGGCATACTACTTCAAAATAATATAGGGTTTCATATTTATAGACTTAAGGATGGAACTTAGTTCCATCCACAGGCCTATAAAAATGATCTTGAGCTTTTTTGAAAATAAAACTGAATGTATTCAAAATTGTCAATGTTTTGATGTAGATAGTTAATTGATATGTATTACTGTTTATTTTGAGACCTTCAGTTAAAAACCTAGAATATATAGTGACTAGGTATATTTATTATTTGGCTTATAAATTGTTAAACAATTTAGGGATTACATTTTAAGTTGTTATCTATAATATTAAGCTTTGTGTAGAAACTTGAATTGCATACCTTTCTTGAGAAAATGTTTGTATAGACTATGTATGATAATTAGGAACTATATTGTATAAGCTTTGAGTACATTTGATGGTGGTTATTATTGAAATTTTTGATAGTTGTTGTGAGGTATAGAATGGAAATAAGATAACATAAATTTGTAATGATAAACTTATATTATCATTACACTTGTTTTAAGATGTATCGATAAACTTGTTTTAGGATGTTGGCCAGACTTACACTAATATATATTAATATGAGACCTCTAGCTGCATATTATTTTATTATAAAGCCTCATGCAAATGTATTTGAGTTACAAGGTAGATTATATTGGAATTGTTATTTTGAATTAAATTTATATGTACACACACACACACACAAACATGCATGCGGTATTCACTTGACCATGTGTAAATACATGAGTAGATTTGAACACTTCTGGCTTAAGTTGAATATTTATTATGAGGTATAATAAAACAAGTATTATAGAAGTAATGATAAAATTATTTTAGGATGTTGGGCAGACTTACACTCATATATATTAATATGAGACCTATAGTTGTATCCTATTTTGTTATATAGCCTCATGCCAAGGTATTTGAGTTACAAGGTATATTATATTTGAATTATTATTTTGAACTAAATTTATATTTATATACAAACACACACACCCACACCCACATGTGTGTGTGTGTGTATTCACCTGACTATGTGTAAATACATGAGTAGATTTGAACACCTCTAACTCATGAATGAACTTAGAGATATTTCCATTAAGAAATACACGCATAGTTTTAGGAGTAGAATGGAAATTATAATCATAATTATATGGGTCAATACATTTGGAAATAGTTAACTTATTTATCGATCATTCCTTTAGTTTGAATGAACTCGAGTAATAAGAATTAGTGAAGATCTTGTATACAATAAAAACATATCTTCAGGGGTTTATATCTCTTTGTAATGATTATTTTGGAAGTTACAAACCACTATGGTTGAATGTTCATGTAATATGTATGGGTGAGGGTTGTGCATTTATAATAGATAAGATATGAGACTTATATAGATTAAGGAAATGATGAATAGATATTAAAAGTTAAAGATTTTTAGAAAGTGTATAAGAGGCTTAGGGGCTTGACTAAAACTAGGAGGAGACTTGAAAATGTGGTTATAATCCACTTATATCTTTGTCTAAATTATATTAATGAACTAGTTAATGTTCCATAAGATCTTATGTAGTTATATGTTAAAAAAAGAGACAAAAATGTGATATTACAATAGTGTATTTATTACTTAGATTTTTATCTCCAAGGAAAATAAGCATATTGGGGTTTTTTGAATATAATTTATTGATAAGAACTTGAAAACTATATATATGACAATAGAAATTGAGTTATGGGAAATAATGTTATTTTTTGAGAAAGATGGTTGCTTTTACCTTATATTGTATAAAAGCATGCAATAATCTATTTGGATTTGAATATATGTTACAAATATATATTTATTATGCCTTGATAGTATTTATGAGAAATCACTTTGCATGATTCGTTAGATAGCAATAGATAGATATATGAGGGTTCTATCACACAATGCATATATCTACCCTATGGTATCTTATGATATATTGTGATTCATTAGCATATAGTTTGTGTAAGTAAAATTGACTCATATCCATGAGAGATTTGATTTTTACAGTGAAAACTTTGGTCAAAGTAATGTTATAGCTAAGACATTTTCACTCCATTGTAGTTTCTAGTTTACATATGTATGTGTGATGTCATACTAGATATAGGATTATTTTCTATGGTTTATGTGACTGCTACATGCAATAGTGATTTTACACACATGGGTTCTAGTTGAATTATCGATATCCACACTACTTTTATCTTACCCTCTATAAAGGGAAGGGCCACCTCTAGCGGGGAGGTGTGTAGAAGACCAAAAATCTATGGTTGGAGGGAAAACAACCAATTGATGCTCTCCCTCTCTTCAACTATTCAACTATGTGGGGATCATACTCATGACTAGTTATATGGATCATTGAGCTATTTATGAGGCTTAATTGTACTGTAGTATATTCTATCTTGTATATTTGATTTAGTGTTGAAATTTAATATGTAGTATTATGAGACTTGTCATTAATGTTGAATATTGTAACAACGATGGATACATGCTTATTTATAATTATAATTAAAGATTATTCAATGTAATGATGTACTTATATATTTATTGTTCATTTAATGAGGAACACACATCTAATGTTATGTTTTAGACTATTTGAAAATTAAATGGATTATATTTTAACTAGTGGGTTAATTATTTTTCTGCATTTTCTACTCCATATGCATTTATTGGTCAAATAATGGAATATAATAATACATAAAGATGATTTCATAAGTAATATATGGATTTATTTAAAAAAATGAATAAATTTTGTATATCCTATCAGGGTTACAACATTGTGGTTTCATAGCAAAGGTTTAATGCTCGAACTTAATGAGTCCACTAACATTAAATTAATTCTCATGTTTTTAGTAAGGAAAATGGCATGAGGTAAATCAAAAGATTGAGGGGATTTAAAATACGAATCCTCAAGTTGATTTTAATTAGATAGTAGTTGAACAAGCTACAAAATGTGATCAAATACTCAATGTCATGAATGAAACTAGAGATAGAAGAACAACCCTAGAATGAGAAGTTCATGGACTGTAGGAATAAAATGAATAAGAGGTTCTAGAAGAACAACCAACCTATTAGGAAGAGCCTTAGGATCAGGGGCATGATGAGGGAAAAAAAGTAGTAAGAGATCAAGTGGCTATAGAGCTTGCATGAGATATCAAGTAAGTGAATCCACCTAAATTTGATGGTATGATGCTGGGTGATGGTGCTAAAGCTTGGCTTACAAAAATGGAAAAATATTTCAATATTTGGAATTATTCAAAGATAACCAAGGCCATTTAGGGAGCTTCCCAACTAGTTGTTGAAGTAGTAACTTAGTGGGATAATAAGAATATTAAGATGAGCCTCAACTCCACCACCACTACTTGGGAATAATTTATAACTCTTTTTAGAGTATGATGGTTACCCTAGTTGTATTTTGATAAAAAAACTAATAGATTTCCAAAATTTAAAACAAGTGGATCTATCAGTAAATAAATACTGGGAGTAATTCATAAAAATCTTGAAGTATGTTTCATCGTATTTGAAATATGAATGTTTTCATATTAGGAAGTTCATTATGGGATTAAAACCCCAAATTATCTGTGAAGTAGATGTTCATGGGTCATCCACCATGGACCAATCTTTGAAAAAGTAGTTAAGCAAGAGTAAAAATTGAAATCACTTACTGAGGTTAGGTAAAATTTAAAAAAGAAGTTTGGAAACCCAAAGACAACCTTCAAGAAAAATAATTAGAAATATAATGAGAATTTTGAAAATCAATTCAATGCCCAAATTGCAAGGTTCAGGAGTACATCAAGGAATAGGAAACTTGAAAGTGGTTTCAAATAAGGATTCAAGAGAGTTAATCAATTTAAAATGAAGGGACCACTTGATAGATGATTTACATGTGGAAGAGACCATTATGTTACGGATTGCCCTTGATGGAAGATAGATGGTAGAAATAAGAATTCATCCACTTGCAGGAAACCTTCCATCAGCGAATTCATTAAGTTGAAAACCATCAAGTGAAATTTTAAGTCTCTCCCATTGAAGTATTAGGTACTATGTTAGGGAATCTTATTTCTATAGACATCTAATTCCTAACACCATTTGTACTGAAATTGTCAATCTTACTTGAATTGCACTTAAATGCACATTTTAGTTCAAAATCCATAAAACAACCTAAATAATTTGAACTTGTTACTTACAAGTTCCAATTCAGGGCAAAGTATCCCTAAATAAAAAAATGTAATTTATGGGCCAGCTAACTTTGATCAATTCATTTCGAGTCAAAATGACCATTTCACCATTTAGTGCTCTGGATCACTCTTTTCTTCTAATTTATTAGTACACATTATGTACCTTTGTTATAAGGTGGTGGTAACATCCTAAATGGGAATACAGTTCCAACGCATCTAATGTCACCTTCTAATTCTTCCAGAGTCAAATTACAACTCAGTAATATGATTTTCTAACCATTTTGATTAATTGAGGGCCAATTTTCAAATAATTGCAGAAATGTTGATTAACCTTGTTTAAGGCTAATTAATCCAAATCAAGATCTTAAGTGGATTTTCCATGAGAGTTGTTGAATATTTCTTTTTGAAAATTGATTCCAATTAACTGCATCATTGGGTGACATCATTTCTTGGGAAGACATCCCTAGGCCATAAATGCCACAAATATTAGGATTATGGGTCACCCATGCGTAGTTAATGCCTCCCATGCCTCTTCAATGCCCCTTCTTCTAAGGTCATGATGAAGATAATTATGGATTTAATTTCAAATATTAGGATTATCCATGGCCACACATCTCAATATTGAGATGGATGGTTATGGTTGATCCTGACCAATCTCAAAAATCTATAAATAGAGAGGCCATGAACATCATTTCTAAGCTATTTTGGTGCAAGGTTATTATGCTTAAATATCTTCAAAGCTTAAATATTACAAATTTATAATATTAAATTATTTACACAAGGCTTTGTATTTGATCATAGTGTTTGCTTGCAAGCTTACGATGCAAGGCTCAACCTTATAGATCCCAGAGCCTTCCGATCAAGAACCTCCCATTCTTCATTCTTCATATCTGTGGGCTTGCATGCAACCCCACCCAATGGTAAGTATAGATATTTCTGATACAGATAATCCTCTATCTGCATCCTCCATAATTGATAATTCGTGCCATTGAATTTCTCCATCCTTAGCTTACTTTCTTCTGCCATTGCTACTCCCACTCAATCAGAAACCCCTGAGAGTGACCTGTAATCAAACACAAACCTGCTCCCTGTAACCCAAATCTGATACCAACTGTCAGTAACCCATGGAAGCACAACTCATTACCATGCAACTAAATATCCGGAATTAAACCAGAAGCAACAAGTAACTAGAATTAGAAACAACACAAAATTTGAGAGACAATACACACTCTTGTATTAAATAATCTTTAGAAGGAAATACAATAAAGAAGATGCCACTTCTTCCACCTCTGAGGCTTCCCACACCTCTAGGACTTTCAGTAATCTTCCCTCAAAGCTCTCTCTCAACTACGGTCCCAACAAACAACTCACACACAAAATTGTTCTTCACCTCCAACTAGTTAGTTTCAACACTGCTAGTACCAAGCACTCAAAAGTACTTCAAGTAGATCTCCTTAATATTGCAACAACTTGCAAATCAACTTGATCTTACTTACACATGTAGATCTCCAAACGTGACCTTGCACACCTGCTGACCAAGATCCTACAACTGGAAGAAATCCTTTTCTTGCCTTAATTACATTACAGCCCATGAGTCTCTTAAATAGACCTCATGCAAACAATAATTAGACTTTCTTAATTACAATAATTAGACATGCAACTCAAGACTATAATTAGCCTTTAACATGCAAACTGGCCATTCAACTAACTAACTATTTGTGCAACAAATAGTTCTGGAATGCACAGGTTATCGACGTCGGTCCCTATTTGATTGGGGATGACTGATGTCGACCGATCCCTGCCAATGTCAACTGCTTTGCACCCTGTATATGACTGACATCGATTGATCAGGCTAGCATCAGTTGCTCTGCAACTCAGCATCCTCCTCCGTTTGCATCAGTGAAGCTTTTAGCTCCATAACCTAACAATCTCCCACTTGAAGATAAACAGTTGCACCTGTACCTATACCTATACACTGCCTAATTTGTTTTTTGGGCTTGTATTCCTCTTCAAGATCAATCTTGAAGACCAACCACCACACAACCTATGGTGCAACACTTGTCAACCAAATAACTTGCCATAGCCAATTCTACATACCCATGTCGAGAAGTGCTTGACCCTGCATTGCATGTATACCTGCTGCTAGTCCCTCTCAGATACCTTAGAATCCACTGAACTGCCCTCCAATGCTTCTTTCTCGGATTGACCACAAACTCACTGACAACTTCCACTGCTTGGGAAAACTCAGGTCTAGTACACATGTACTTAACCTCATCATGTGATTGGGGACACTGCTCTATTAACCATCCATCCATAGGTGCGCTAATTGGTTCTGCATCCTGCATCTTCAACCTCGCCACTACCTTATTCACATAATCATCCTGAGACAACATCATCCTGTGACTTTTCCTATCTCTAAGAAAATTCATGCCAAAGAATCTTGTTGCTCCCAGATTCTTCATGACATACCTCTGAACTAACTTTACCTTTAGCTCAAAAACTCCCTACATGTGTGACCCTGCAACCAGCATCCACACTACATACAGTAACAGGATAATGTAGCTAATATTATCCAACCTGGTAAAGAACACACAATGGTTACCATGACCTTAACTAAAGCCCTACTTTGTCATCTACCTATCAAATCTCTATTGCTCTATAGCCTGCTCAAGACCATATACCCTGGCCTTTCGTCTCACGTGTCCATTGTCTCTCTTCTTTGACCTCAAAATCCGTTCATCTTTCAATACTTTCTCTCCAGCTGGCAACTCTACCAAATCTCCCATTTGGTTCTCTTTGAAGGAATCAACTTCCTCCATGCCAAGCTCCCACTATTTCTTGGATCCTACCTGTTCTACTTCTTTAAAACTTCCTGGTTCTTGACCTGCAATGAGCAACAAGTAATCTAAAGAAGGGGAATAATGAATTTGAGGCTTACTTACCATTTCAGTCCTCCACATGGGTGTTTGAGACTCCTTGATAGCTTGTTATATACCCATAATCTATTTTAATAGTGACCGATGTCGGTCACCTCTCAGCCTACATCTGATCGACGTCGGTTCCATGTGACTGTCCTGACTACCGATGCCATTTTCCTGACCGACGCTGGTGTCCCTTCTGCCAACATCGGTTCCTTCCTGACCGATGTCAGTCTTAACCTGCCTGACACCACTAACTCCTCTGGTCTGCACATGACCGACATCGGTGCCTATCTATTCGACGTCGATTCTCCCTGACTGATGTTGGTACCTGTGTTTGCCTGTGAGTGATGACTTTTTCCTCGCAAGCTTGCTTTGAATCACACCCTTGTCCAAACTACCCTGCTCAAAATTATTCAACCCCTGTGACTGATCTCTGTCTATCATCTTCTCCTAGAACACCAAGACTTTCTTGTTCTTGTCAAAAACATCAGATTCCCTATTTGTGCCATAAACCCGATCCTTTCTTGTAGCTTCAGTCTCAAGAAACCTCACTTTCTTCTGTTGCTTATAGAAATCTTGATCTGTGCTTTCTGGATCTGAACTCATACCCTTTGACTCAAGAACATCCATTCCCTTCTTATTCATGTGACCAAGCCTACTAAGCCACATCTTTGAATCTACAGTTGAAGTAGATAAACCAAAAGTAGAATCAGTAATACAAGTAGATAGATAAAGAGTACCTACTTTCTTACCTCTTGCTAAAACAAGTGCACCCTTGGTAACCTTCCAAGAGTCTGCTGTGAGAGTTATTATGCATTCCTCATCACCCAAACTTCCTATAGAAATCAAATTCCGCTTCAGGACTGGGATATGCATGACCTCCTTCAACACCCATGTGTTGCCCGTCTGCAATTTCAGCTTCACTTTCCCTTTGCCAACCATCTGACAAGGCTTAACATCCCCTAAATAAATCTCTCCAAAGTCTCCCTGGACATACTCATGAAAAAATTCTCTATTTGGGAATGCATGAAAAGAGGCACCAAAATCTAAAACCCAAGATTACACTTTATCCAAAGAACATACTAGAGCATCCTATCCAACAATACTTGGAATAATACCTGCAACACCTGCTTCTTTAGTTCCTTCTTGTTGACCTTCAACCAACCAACAATATTTCTTTACATGCCCTTTCTTTCCACAATTCCAGTAGATTTTCCTTCCGGGCCTTGATCTAGATCTCCTGCCTATCTTTGACCTTGATCTCCCTTGCTCGATCTTCTCTCTTTGCATTCCCCTACTTTCAACACTCAAAACATTCCCTGATGATTCACCTGTGCTTTTCCTGCAAATTTCTTCTTTCAAGATTACACTCACAACATCATCCACTTTTAAGATTTTTGAAGCAGACACATTATTACTAACTACCATTACCAAACTCTCCCAACTTTCAGGTAATGAGCATAAGATTAAGAGAGCCTTAATTTCATCATCAAAAACAATATTGACTAAATTTAACTGGTTTACCAAATCATGGAAATCACTAAGATGACTATGTACCGATCTACCTTCCTGCATTTACAAATTAAATAACTGCTTCATAAGAAATACCTTATTCAAAGCTAAGGGTTTTTCATAGAAATTTTCCAAAGATTCCATCAACTCTACTGTTGTCTTAGCCTGTGATAAGTTGGAAATCACAGACGATGCAAGGCTCAACCTTATAGATCCCAGAGCCTTCCGATCAAGAACCTCTCATTCTTCATTCTTCATATCTGTGGGCTTGCATGCAACCCCACCCAATGGTAAGTACAGATCTTTCTGATATAAATAATCCTCTATCTGCATCCTCCATAATTGATAATTCATGCCATTGAATTTCTCCATCCTTATCTTACTTTCTTCTGCCATTGCTACTCCCACTCAATCAGAAACCCCTGAGAGTGACCTCTAATCAAACACAAACTTGCTCCCTACAACCTGGCTCTGATACCAACTGTCAAGAACCCATGGAAGCACAACTAATTACCATGCAACTAAATATGCATAATTAAACCAGAAGCAACAAGTAACTAGAATTAGAAACAACACAAAATTTGAGAGACAATACACACTCTTGTATTAAATAATATTCAGAAGGAAATACAATAAAGAAGATGCCACTTCCTCTTCCACCTCTGAGGCTTCCCACACCTCTAGGAATTTCAATAATCTTCCCTCAAAGCTCTCTCTCAACTACGGTCCCAATAAACAACTCACACATAGAATTGTTGTTCACCTCCAACCAGTCAGTCTCAACACTGCTAGTACCAAGCACTCAAAAGTACTTCAAGTAGATCTCCTTAATCTTGCAACAACCTACAAATCAACCTAATCTTACTTACACATATAGATCTCCAAACGTGGTCTTACACACCTGCTAACAAAGTAACTACGACTGGAAAAAATCCTTTTCTTGCCTTAATTACAATATAGCCCATGAGTCTCTTAAATAGACCTCATGCAAACAATAATTAGACTTTCTTAATTACAATAATTAGACACGCAACTCAAGACTATAATTAGTCTTCAACATGCAAATTGGCCATTCAACTAACTAACTATTTGTGCAACAAATAGTTCTGGAACGCATAGGTTACCGACGTTGGTCCCTGTTTGACTAGGGATGACCGACGTCGACTGATCCCTACTGATGTCGGCTACTCTGCACCCTGTATATGACCGACATCAGTTGATCAGACCGGCGTCGATTACTCTGCAACTCAGCATCCTCCTCCATTTGCATTAGTGAAGTTTTTAGCTCCACAACCTAAGACCTAGGCCATAAATGCCACAAATATCAGGATTATGGGTCACCTATGCCTAGTTAATGCCTCCCATGCCTCTTCAATGCCCCTTATTCCAAGGTCATGATGAAGATAATTATGGATTTAATTTCAAATATTAGGATTATCCATGGCCACACATCTCAATATTGAGATGGATGGTTATGGTTGATCCTGACCAATCTCAAAAATCTATAAATAGAGAGGCCATGAACATCATTTTTAAGCTATTTTGGTGCAAGGTTATTATGCTTAAATATCTTGAAAGCTTAAATATTACAAAGTTATAATATTAAATTATTTACACAAGGCTTTGTATTTGATCATAGTGTTTGCTTGCAAGCTTCATTTATAGGCTAGTTTAGTGATTTGGAATCAAGAGCCTAGGTTTTATGGAGTGTCCTTGAGGAATTGGAGGAGCTTACCACCATTGTTGACAAAGACAGGGATGCTTGATCAAGGGAGAACATGTTTTTGAGTCACATGGGTATGGTGAATCCATTTGGAAAGGTAATATGGTGTTGATTTCTTTCATTTATTTCTTGATATCCTTTGTAATTCTCATAGGAATAGATAGGCTTGGTTAGTTGGTTTTGTATGCATGTTTCATTATTTATGGACTAATGCTTGAATAAATTGATTTGTAATCCTCTCTACATCTTGTCACACCCAGTGGGACAAGACACATCTCACACCTAAAAGAGATCCTTTTGCAACTCTAAAATATTTATTTGAGCCTTTAAAAATATTACAAATTGATTTTCTAACTTTATTTTATTAGTTTTGGTTGCCACAATTTTTACACAGTAACTAACATTGGTAGGAAATACCAACATTGGTTACTGACTTGACTAACGTCAATCAATAGAATTGACATCGATCAGATCTCAATTAGCCAGAGTAAACAACATTGGTGGTAATAACTGATGTTAGTCACTATGTTTTTCTTAAAACATAAACCTGAGAGCTATTTTTCCAAAGCTCATTATTTCAAGCTAAAAAGAGCTTCAAAGCTAAAGGAAATGATGACATTTTTGCTATAGGAACAAGCTTTTACTTTGATAAAAACATGTTTAAATCACCTATTGCATGCTTAAAAATCAACTAGGAACTTTGTTTTGGGTGTTTAATAAAGAATTTAGATGTTTTGGTGAATGTTTTTCAAAGTTTACAATCAAGACCAAGGGGTCAAATGAACACCACCAAACATTTCATTTAGGTTTAAAATTGAGCACACTTGTCAATTCTTGTTTGTGATAGTTGTTTACTTAGGTTTTATTTGGAAAAAAGAGGAATGTTGCATGTATGCTCTTTCATTATCCCCTATAGGGCACCCTTGGAATCAAAAGTGCCATTCCTATTGCCCTCAATTTTTTTGAGCATGGGAGGTGTTACATTGTCCAAATGGAAAATTCATCTTTTCCTTGTTCAATTTATTATCAAATGCTTTGTGTTATGTCATCCATTTTGGAGTAGTCATGCTACCCAATTGAGTCTAGATTTTTTACCCAATTTGTTTAAAATCCTTTATTTATAATCCTCATTCAAAATTGAATCTTTCTAAGTTCTAAGGGTTTGTGCATCAAATTGGGTTCACCATTTATGCACTAAGCTTGTTTTAACTTGGGTTCAATTTTATATGTTGATAGAAGGTCATTTATTAAGACTCAAAATCATATTATCATCTTAGTGGACTCAAGTCATCTTGTGTATCACTCATGCTTTGGGTCCTAGAACATATTTTATCCTACTAGAATCATGTGGTGATGTTGTGCTTCCTATTTGGTCTTAGCTTTATACTTAGTGATTCACGTTTGTTTTTACATCTTGAGTTGCTTAGTTTATTTTGTCTTCTTCATAATCTAGAGAGCTTTCCTCTAAACTTCTAGGGTCAACTTGGCAAATTTGAAGCTAGCTTTTGCAGTGTGGGTGTATCACAATGATCTAGGCTTTGGTGTACTAGTTTTCACCTTAGGTCTTTGAGTTACCTTACTCTCTTCCGATATATATGATTTTAACTTTATCAAAGGTTGAGTAAACTCATGAACCAAATCTTCTAAATTGTGTGTGGTTTCAAACCACTCTCCTATATAGTCTCATTGATACCTTGGTTATTTTTTTAAGAGAGAGCCAAAGCATACTTTGATTGGTTGCCAAACATTGGTTCAACGATAGTCGAACACACAGAACAACTCTTTTTACACATGACTCAAAGGTTCACTCATAGTGGGGCATCTTATGGCCTTAGTTATGAGGATGATCAATTTTATGATGGTCAAGATAACCCCATTATTTTTGATGATATATCCACAATATTAAGATTCATAGATGATTACAGTGAATATCAATGCCAAGAAGATCAAGATGAAGCCCTTCTTAGATTGATAGAATCAAGTGCTAGACTACCTTCTAAATTTTCTATAGAATAATTGCATACCTTATTTAGAGAAGGAGAACAATGATTGAAAGAGCAATCTTTTACACAAATAGACATACCTTCTTCCTCTAAAAAAGGAAAGAAAATACAAATAGAGTCAAAACCCAAAAATTCAAATCTTCTAGCTAAGATCAAGATAATAAGTCAATGATATGCAGATCAACTTGCCACAAACTTAATAGACTCCCTAGTTGCCACTTCAATTCAAAATAATTCTTTGAAAGAACATGAATATATGGTTGAAAGCATGCAACAAGTATTGGATGAGAACATTACCATAGTGGATCAAGGAAATCTAAATGAACAGTGAAAGACACAAGAGACCTTACAAAGTGTTCCATTTGATACATAACATACATTATTCAATCATCAATAACCTCTTGTTACTTTATAAACTTAGAAACCCAAACATTCACTTTGAATTGAGGAAATACTTCAAGACAATTTGGCTAGTTCTTTTCAACCAACCTAAAGATTGGTAAATAAACATAAAAATTTCCAAAACCAATGAAGTATGGAACAACTAGATTCAGGGAATGTTTTACAATCCAAGAATTAACAACCTATGTTCTTAACTCAAACAACAAATCATAACCAAATCATGGATTAAAATCTATACGCTCCCTATAGATCCACACAAAACTAGGGGCACATTTCACCTTAATAACAACAAAATTAGGGGCACATTCCACCCCAATAATAACAAAACTAGGGGCACATTCCCCCCCAATAGTAACAAAACTAAGGGCACAATCCACCCCAAAAATAACAAAACTAGGGGCACATTCCACCCCAACAACAACAAAACTAGGGGCACATTCCACCCCAACAATATCTTATCCAATCCATAAATGCACCAAACATGCAAGAATGAAATTCTATGAAGGAAATTGTATAAAGATTGGAGATGGATAATAGAGTCAATTTTTTTTTTTTTTGATGAGATATGCCCATATCTATTTGATTTATCTATTCTCCAAAACCCCTTTCCACCTCATTTTGAGGCACCCAATTTTGACAAGTACAAAGGGAAAGGAGATCCACGTGAACACATACAAGCATTCTTCATCTTGTGTGAAGAGGTCGCTTATAGTAGCGAGTACTTACTACAACTATTTCCACAAAGTTTAGTGGGATAAGCTCTTGATTGACTACTTAAACTATCTAAAGGATCAGTTGTGGATTAGAACAACTTATCAAAAAAGTTTGTTAACCATTTCTCATATAACATAGAACATGAATTGACCATTGTTGACTTATACAAAGCCAAGCAACATGATGTTGAAAGTTTTGCTGCATATCTTCAAAGGTGGAGAGTATTAGTATGCCGCTTTCAACATAATTTACTAGACAAATAGTTAGCTAATATCTTTGCATAGAATTTACATCCTGAAGTTGTACATAATCTATAGTTAGCTTGTGCTAATTCATTTGAAGAAATTATTGATGAAGGAGAGATTGAGAAGGCTCTTATTGCTAAGGGCCTTGTTAATATTTTTGTGCAAGGACAAGTTTCTAATCAGACTAAATCACCAAATCCTCAAATATTTACATAGGATAAGTCTAAAGGCTTTAAAAAAAATAAGAACATGGTTGGAAATGGGGTTACAGAAACAAGACATGTACAAATGGTATAGGCTGTGCCTCCTCCAAATTTATAATTAACTCCCCCAAATCCACTACCTATTTTGTAGAGACAACCTCCACAAAGGATATTTCATAAATTTTTTTGAGCCTTTAACAAGTTAGGAGAATCAATTAAAATAGTGTTACAAAACCTCATTGCAACTAATTTAATTATATGGCCAGTATCAAAGACATTTCCTTAAGATCAACCTAAACTAGACTGGTATAAAGAGAATGAATGGTGTAAATTTCATCATGTTACTAGTCATGATGCATATCATTGCATTTAATTGTAACATATTATTGAAAACTTTATTGAAAATGGTGAGTTGGAAATTAAGTTGGTCCCTAATCAGGACACAAATTAGGATATGGGAATCTACAAAGACCTCTTTCCTTGACATGATCCACCACCATCAAGAAATAATCAAAATGATCATAACCAAGGACAAAGATAGAATCAAAACCAATAACAAGTTTAGAATCATAATGAGCATAATCAAGATCATAATTCCCACACTAATAATGTGGCTTATAACAATGTACCTTACGACTATACTAACACTATGAGACATATTTATGCAACCCATATAGCCACTAATACTATAATGCGACATGGCCAATCTCGTGTTCCTCACAACATGAGACCCATCATTATAGGGTTAACACCCTCTCCCCCTAGTAATACCATGTCGAGTTTGCATCATCATGTTGCTACACCATTTGCATGGGATACTAATCCTAAACAATAGTACCATTCTTCTAATTATAAAGGCTCTTTGTTGACCCAAACTTGTTGCAATACTATTAATCACTTGAAGGTCACCATTCAAGGCCCTTTGCCTCACTCTTCTAATTATAATAACTCCTTGCCACCTCTAGGTTGTGCAGTTGCAACTAGATGCCCATGAGTTACCATCCAGGGCCCTTCACCCACTTCTTTCCATAAACCCAATGAGAACACTATGCCAACAGTTCCAAATCTGAATACTATCCCAATAAAGACTAAACTAGTTCAATCCACAATTTAAATGCCTTATAGTATAACAGATCAATTAGATAAAACCCATACACAAATTTCCATATTGTAAATCTTGTGAACAGTTGATGACCATCAAACCATCTTCAATAAAATTTTACAAGAGTCTATTGTGCCTAATGATATAAACCTTGATTAGTTCCAGAACCTACTTGGACATTTGTCTTCATTTTAGAAAATCACATTTGATCAAAAGGACATGTCCACCCTTGTTCCAAACCATAATAACTCATTATACATTGAGATAATCATTATAGATCACAAGATCAAGTGGGTTCTTATAAATAATGGTTCAACGTTGAACATCATATCTCTTAAATTAGTGCGATGATTGAGTTATATGGATAAAGACATTCAGCTAGAGACTATTACAATCAAGGCTTATGAAAACATTGAGAGGGAGTCATCTAGTACAATTTAGTTGCTAGTCATGGTTGGGTCTATTTATCATCACACATTATTCCATATTTTGGATATTGAGCTTCCTTATAACATACTTCTTATTCATCCTTAGATCCATGAAGTACAGGTAGTTCCATCTACTCTTCACCAATGCCTTAAGTTTCCCCATGATGGGGTCGAGGTTACAATTCTTGTTGATCAACAACCATACCAATATTGCAAACATCTTGAAGTAAAGTTTTGTAATTATAATTATTTACCATATTCTAAATTCATTGCAAAGAATAAAAAGTCCATCATTCTCATCCACCTCCATCTAATTATATAGACCCTAGTGATCTAGCCTCCACTTCAACTGATCCATTTCCTACAGCTCTATTCAAATAGGTGACTATTAAATATGCAAGCATTTCCATGTAGCATCTAAAAGATGTCCTCCATATTACAAAATTACCAAGATCCCATAAAACATTTGGTAAGCCTAAAAAATTGTAGACTCCTAACAAACCTAATCAGATTTGGTAACCAAAGAAGAAGCAACCAAAACCTCCTATGGTTTTTTTACCTACAATTGCACCAAATAAATATTGAGAGGCCTTTATCAAGGGAGATTGGTTATATTTTGAAGGCCTCACCAATTATTTTCAAAATCCAAAGTATCCTTTCCCTAATAGGATAATGGATCATCTTGATATACAAGGAAAGGCCTTGGCCCATAGGCGCAAGGAATTTTATAATCCTTATCAATTGGAGTTTTCAATTGGAATCATGGTCTTGGATTTAAACCACCAGAGGATGACCTCATAACATTTGGTAGTGACTCTTTCAAAGTGACTAGTAATGAGACTTTTAATAGTGACACAATGTTCCATTATAGCCTTTTTGATGAGCTTGCTGATTTAGATTTATTTGATTCAAATGCCATATTGACCATAACACCTATTGGAGCTTCTCATCCTAAAGAAAAAAACCATCCTAGTGGTGCTTTCCTTCCTAAAATAGGACATTATATCTTTACCATTGGTGCTTCTCATCCTAAAGTAAACCCTCACTATAACCTATGCCTTTGCCATCCTAAACTCATAGATTAAGATTAGTAAAATTTGGTCATATGACTCAATGAGTTTCAAAATGAATAATCAATAAAAAAATACATGGGACTACGAGATGCATTCCCCATTGGGGATCATAAGTAGGGTTTTGATTTTTCATTAAATTATTCTGGCTACTTTGGAGAGCAGGCAAACTTTCTTGGTCATAATAAAGATCAAACATCAATATCTTCAGGTGGAAACTTGTTTGAGTCACTTGTTGATCAAGGAAAAAGTAAAGAAAAATACAATCCTTTGAGTGAAAACCTATTTCAATCACTCCCAAGTTGGAAAGTTTGCTCATCCCCTTAGAACATAGAAAGTCCATCTAGCCCAAGTTCCATAGCTATTACAAGCATATATTCAGAATAACATCAAATATTTGAGCATTTTGCTCTTGAGTTTCTAGAGGTCTTTACTAATTACCCTTTACCTAAGAAGGCAAACTCTGATTCTTCATATTATCTAGATCTTTGGGAGGAACAAAAAGAAGATACAAAAAAAAAGATGATCATGACCATATATTGCCTATAATTCTAGAAGATGGATCTACACTCCTTATGGGGGGCACAATGGAAGTGAATTTGGGAACCCATGAGGCTCTCAAAATTGTTTATCTTGGAGCTTCATTTACTAAAGTAGAACATAAAAATATTATGTCCATTCTTAAGGATTATATAGACATCTTTGCATGGACATATTCTGACATGCCAGGCTTGGATCTAGATTTAGTTGTGCATCATCTTGTTGTTCACCTTGATGCTAAACTAGTCAAGCAAAAGTTGAGAAAGATGCATCCACACATTGCCATTTTGGTTAAGGCCAAGTTGGAAAAGTTGTTAGGAGCCAATTTTATCAAACCACTAGATTACTCTAAATGGATTTCTAACATTGTGCCAGTAAGTAAAAAAACCCCATGCATATGTGTTTGCACTAATTTTTGTGATATCAACAAAGCATGTCCCAAAGATGATTTTCCTCTGCCCAACATTGACATGATTGTCGACTCAACTGCTAGGTACAAGATGCTATTCTTAATGGATGGATTTTCTAGTTACAATTAGATCAAGATAGCCCCTAAAGATCAACATAAGACCATGTTTACCACTCTATGAGGGAAATTCTATTACCAAGTCATGCCATTTGATTTGAATAATGCTAGAGCCACATATTAATGTGTAATGACTGTCATCTTCCATGACATGATGCATGACATTGTCGAGGGCTATGTTGATGATATATTAGCAAAATCATGAACAAGATCTGAACACCTTGACATTCTACGAATAATATTTGAGAGGATTTGTACATATATAGTTTGCTTGAATCCTAAAAAATGTGTCTTTGGAGTCACATCAAGAAAATTACTAGAGTTCATCATATCACAACGAGGGATTGAAGTTGACCCTTCAAAGCTTACCACTATTATGGAAATTCCTCCACTAAATAATCTTAAATAGTTATGAGGCATACAAGGAAAGGTCTGGTCTATACACAGGTTCATTTCTCAATTCATAAATAAGTGCCAACCATTTACCCATCTATTAAATAAAGGGGTAGCATTTTAGTGGGATGAAGATTGTCAAATAGAATTTGCAAAGCTTAAAACATACTTAGCCAATCCACCAGTCTTACGACCTCCAAAACAAGGAAGGCTATTACTTCTTTATATATCAGCCACTAAATATGCACTAGGGGCACTTTTAGCTCAATATGATGATCATGGTAAGGAACACATAGTTTATAATTTAAACCACACATTGGTAGCCTATGAACATAATTATATGCCTATTGAGAAGGCATGTTTAGTTATGGTGTTTGCTGCTAAAAAATTGCAACATTATATGCTAAATAACAAAACTGTTATTATCACCAAGGTAAATCCTCTCAAGTTCCTTTTATCTAAAGCATCTCTTCAAAGATGCATGGCTAAATGGATTATGCTCCTCAGTGAGTTTGATATCAAGTACCAGAATCAAAAGGCAATCAAAAGATAGGTTCTTGCAGACCAACTTATAAAAGCTCCTATTACAGCCACTCAACCCCTCAACTTTGACCTTCTAGATGATTCTATCATGATGATAGAACAAACATCGTAAGAACCTGAATAATGGACACTCTATTTTGATGGATCTTTTACATCTTGAGGGTCTAGATCTAGCATATTGTTGATCATGACATAGGGGGATTTGATCCCCAAAGCATTCCATATACAATTTTAATGTACAAACAATATGGTTGAATATGAGGCATTGGTTACAGGGCTCCATCTTGCCATATAATGGGATATTCAAAGCTTAAAAGTCTATGGAGATTCATAGCTAATCATAAATTAGACACTTGATCAATATCAAACAAGAGATAATAAGGTTGTTCTTTACAAACAAATTGTTGATAACCTTAAAACACATTTTAAATCTCTTCAGTTTGAGCAAGTTCCACGAGTCAACAATAGATCTACCAATGCTATGGAAATAATTGGTTCCATGATTCAAATGCATGACAATGCTAAAGAGTATCAGTTCTTGATTGAAAATCTTCTTTATCTAGCACATATTCTATTAGATTTAGAGAGGATATGCACCATTGCTGATCCTAATCTCTCCCCTGAGCTACCATGGTACCAAGATTTTTATAACTATTTCCATAATCATGTATTTCCTCCCAATCTTTCCAATAACCAAAAAAAATTTTTCCTTCATCACTTAACACATTATATCCTCCTTGGAAACATGATTTATTGAAAAGGTTATGATGGAATGCTTCTTCATTATTTATCTTTAGGAAAATCCAACCTGGCAATAAAGGAGGTTCATGAAGGAATGTGTGGGGCCCATACCAATGGTGTAGTCCTAACAAAGAAACTTCTCAAAACATGATATTATTGGCACAAAATGGAGATAAATTCTTGTAATTATGTAAAGAAGTGTGTTCCTTATTAGCATCATGGTAACTTGATACATACACCTTCCTTACCCTTGTAGCTAATTACAACACCATGGCCATTCTCAACATGGGGTCTCAATCTCATTGGCAAAATTAACCCAACATCTTTAGATGGCCATAAGCACATTTTGACTACAACCAAATACTTTACCAAGTGGATTGAGGCCATTCCCCTCACTTATATTACTGGGAAACAAATAGCCAAATTCATTCATTACCATATCATCTGTTGGTATGGCATCCCAACCTGTATTATATCTGATAATTATGGATCCTTTGTGAACCAAGATGTGAAATCTCTTTGTGAAAAATTCAAGATCAAGCACAAGAAATCCACTCCATATAACCCATAAGTTAAAGGACAAGTTGAGGCATTAAATAAAACCATTCTAGCCATCTTAAAAAAGATTCTCAATGATGCTGGCTGCAATTGGCATTTTAAACTTTTTCCTACCCTCTAGGCTTATAGAGCCAATCATCACATCCTAATTGAAACTGCTCCATACTCTCTTGTTTTTGGAACTGAAGCTATCATCCCAATTGAGATTGAAATCTCATCATTAAGAGTATCACTAGAGCATATTGAATATGATGAAGACTATAGAGCCTCACGACTGCAAGAACTAGAACTTCTTGATGGTAAGCATTTGGCTACCCTAGAAAACTTGCGGGCCTATTAGAACAGATTGTGGAGAAGCTAAAAAAAATTCATTCTCCCTCAATAATTTGATATTGGTGACTTAGTTTTGAAAGAGAACTTGAAGAACATGAATTCTAAACCTAAAAAGAAAGGCAAGTTTTAGCTTAATTGGTTAGGATTGTATATTGTCACAACAAACTATGGATCATGAGAATATCAATTGGCTAAACCTAATGGTGAAGAACTTTCATATCCCATGAACATCATACACCTTAAGATATTCTACACATGATTTGTGAACATGGGCCATTACAATTGGCTTAGCTGTCTTATTGGAACCTATAGTCTTAGGACCTGCATCTCCTCACTAGATGGTCCGACCTTGTGCATATTTTATTCCAAAAAATACCAAAAACATTAGAAATACTTTAAAAATACCAAAAAAATTAGAACATGATCCCCAAAAGAATAAAAACATTGTCTCATGCTTATATACATTTGTGTATTCCTATTCTACCATCCCACACTCTCATCATTTTGTGAGCAACTGTTAAGTTTTAATGCTCTTACCATTTTGTAAGAATAAAAACACTAGTTCATTTCATCTTGTCCCATGCACTTACCATTTTGTAAGATCATTCTTTCTCATCTCATTAGCTTCTAGTTTGTCTTACTATTCTTGTTTGTTTGTCATATCTTCCATTTCTTCTATAACATTAATCAAGCTAGTCTAATCATCATTTTTATTCTATCCCATTTCTTGGGAGAACTAAATTTGGCTTGAAGTTCATGTTAGAACATGCATCTATGGAACTATGTAGGCAACATCTACTTGTCTTATACATCTAGAGTTAGCTCGACCAACCCCTTCCTTTTCTTCTCTTCCCACATTTCTTATTTCATTGTTCCTCTTTAATTAGGGAATAATTATTGTGTCATTATTATTTGTTATGATGTGGTGGAAATTAATGCCTCTACCATACATGCATGAACATTTATCTTTAAACTACACTAACTTAGGTTTTTGTTTGATTGTGTTTATTTGTGTTTTCTTGGTTTTTTTTATGCTTTCACACCTCTCCTTTTATTTTTTTCTCCTTTTTTTAACATCTTGTCTTCATTATTGGTCTTGTGTTTCCTTGTTTATTTTTTCTTTTCTCTTTTGTGTTTCAGAACATCTTGATGATTCACATGGATCTTGATTGCGTATATTTTGATCCTATGTTATTACATTGTTCTTGGACCATTTTGTTTATTTGATTGTTGTTGGTGTCTTGTTTTTATGTTTGATTTTACTTTTCTCTTTTATGTTCAATAATGCCTTGATGGTCCACATGAATCTTGATTATTCATATCTTGGTCTCATGTCGTTAATGACGTTCTTACCTTTTATTTTTAAAATTTTTAATTCCTACTTTATATCATATCTTGATTTCAAGCTAGGTTCATTTATGTTTATCTTTTATTTGTCTTTACTTTTTTGTTTAAATGTAAATCACTATAACTCTGGTTTTGGTCATTATTTTACCATTATCCTTAGTTATAGGTATTCACATTTAAACTAGCTCAACACAATTGAAATCTTATGTCATTATAAGTTATTCATATTTATGATGCCTAATTTCTTTTGCTATATCAAAAAATTTGTGCTTATGTCTCAAGGTCTTAATGTCAACATCAGCTTTGATGAACGATTTTCAAGAACACTCCATAAAACCTAGGCTCATGATATGGAATTAGGCTTCTAGGTAGCATGCATTTTAGGCTTATTTTTATATGCTTAGATGTTCATATCTTTGCATAAATTGTGAGTCTAATCATTCTTGGTCATTTTTCATCATTCTTCCTTCCATTCTCTCCCAAACTTGGGTGAACTACATTGGCTTGAAGTTCATGTTGGAACATGAGTCCATGTAACTATGTAGGCAGCATCATGGGTCTATTCTAATTTCTTCTTGAAAACTCTTTTCTTTGAAAATATGTTACTTCACTTAAATGTCTTGCTACACCTTCTCAAATAATGGCAAAATGTAGACATCCAATTCCTAACACCATTTGTGTTGAAATTGTCAATCTTACTTAAATTGCACTCAAATGCACATTTTAGGTCAAAATCCATAAAACACCCTAAATGGTTTGAAATTTTCACTTAAAAGTGCCAATTTAGGTCAAATTATCCCTAAATAAGGAAATGAAATTTATAGGCCAACTAACTTTGAACAATTCATTTCGAGTCAAAATGACCATTTCACCATTTAGTGCTCTAGATCACTCTTTTCTTCTAATTCATTGGTATATGTCATGTACCTTTATTATCTAGTTTTAGCAATATACTAAATCAAAATATGGTTCTAATGCATCTAATGTCACTTTATAATTCTTTTTGAGTCAAATTATAACTCAATAATATGACTTTTTGACTATTTTGATTAATTGAAGGCCAATTTTCAAATAATTGCAAAAATGTTCATTAACCTTGTTTAAGGCTAATTAATCCAAATCAAGAGATTAAGTGGATTTTCCATGAGAGTTTTTGAATATTTATTTTTGAAAATTGATTCCTATTAACTGCATCATTAGGTGACATCATTTCTTGGGAAGACATTCATAGGCCATAAATGCCATAAATATCAAGGTTATGGGTCACCCATGCCTAGTTAATGCCTCCCATGCCTCTTATTCAGAGGTCATGATGAATATAATTATGGATTTAATTCCAAACATTAGGATTATCCATGGCCACACATCTCAATCTTGAGATGAATGGTCATGGTTGATCTTAGCCAATCTCAAAAATCTATAAATAGAGAGGCCATGAACATCATTTCTAAGCTATTTTGGTGCAAGGTTATTAATCTCAAATATCTTCAAAGATTGAATATTGAAAATTTATAATGCTAAATTATTTCCACAAGGATTTGTATTTGATCATAGTGTTTACTTGCAAGCTTCATTAATAGGCTAGTTTAGTTATTTGGAATCAAGAGCCTAGGTTCTATAGAGTGTTCTTGAGGCATTGGAGGAGATTACCACCATTTTTGACAAATCCAAGGATGCTTAATCAATGGAGAATATGTTATTGAGCCACATGGGTATGGTGAATCCATTTGGGAAGGTAATATGGTTTTGCTTTCTTTCATTTGTTTCTTGCTATCCTTTGTAATTCCCATAGGAATATATAGGCTTGGTTAATTAGTTTTTTATTCATATTTCATTATTTATGGACTAATGATTGACTAAATTTATTTTTAATCCTCTCTAAAATTTTTATGTTGATATATACAAGAGCCATGAAATGTTTTATCTCTCATAGAATGTTAAGTAAATTATCTAGGAAAGCTAGTTTTATGGCAAATGCTTGGTTGGTTTAGTATGGGAATGAATCCAAGGTTAATGTGGACAATTGTCTTGTATATCCTAAGGTTTATATGATATTTTGTGATTATTTAGTACCTAAGTCTTGTACACTTGGAAAATTTAGACTCTAGTTGTTCCTCTTAGTTATACTCATGCCTTGCTTCCATAACCCTCACATCTACTTTATCTTGTGCCCTTTGGCCTATCTCTTAGTCTGACCAAATTTATATTGATGAAAAAAACATCCCATCTTACCCAAAATAATTAAAATGTACTTATACTTCTACAAGTTCTAAGCCTATGTCTACTCTCTTTCTTCCTGGACACTAATGTCCAGGATAAACAGTAATATTGATGTTACTATCTTGGCTTGATGTAAGTGTCCAGTGCCCTAAAGTCATCCAATTTATAAATGAAACATATTATAATGGTTGTCCAAAGTGATTTAATGTGAGTTATATCCTAATAGTATTGGAATAATATAATACCAACCCTTATTCATTCGTCACCTAGCAATCAAACCAAAAGAGCACTCAAGAATCACTCAAGTTACCAAAACCTTTCCTATCCTACCCTATTCTACTATCAGTTAAAGGAATAACCCAACTAAAGGTCTAAAGTACTAAATGAGAAATCATAATGTCATATTTACCAAGTCATAATCTAGGTCACTACTGTACTTGCTTTACACATATTTTATGATTCACACATAATCTAACACATAGGGGATAACTACATGAGTTTGAGGCTATCTATGATAGTGGGGTCATTACGGGTTAGCTCAACACCATGTTCACACTAACTCATTTTTCTCCAAGGTCATATTGAAGATGGAAATCCAAGGTTTTACCATTTCACAAGGAGTGACAGTCCATGACCTAGATTTGAATACACAAGAGTGAAGGTGAAGCCAAACCCAAAAACATCTAAGTGGTCACATCCAATTTGATAATATATTTTATACATGACACTAACATAAAACTTAGACATTAATGCCAACATTATCATCTTAGGCTGATGTAAGTATCCAAAGAGCTAGAGGCACTAGATCCAAATCTAATGACTGATCTAATATTGTCTTCCTACTTATATCAGATACAACATTGTATTAGCATAAAAGATAATTAAATATTTTATTTTATGTCATTTATATATCTAGCATAGCTATACTTTCCATTAATAACCTATCTCAATTTTATAAATTCAACATATGGTACATCTAAGTTTAGCACATTAATTAGCCTATTATAGATCTGATATTCACCCTTGTGGCCTATCATTTATATATCCTCAACCCTTTTTAGCCAAGTAGGATTCCATGATACAAATTAGGGTTAAAAATTTGGTGAACCTAACCTTTGAACATCAATCCCTATGCCACTTAGGGTTTTATGATTGTTGTACTATGTACTTTTCATTCGTGAAGCAATGGAAAATGTTAGTGCAAAACCTTGATTCCAAATAGAGGATGAAGAAACATTGATTACTCATGTAAATAATAACAAAGGCTTAATAGATGCATCTTTATATGTTATAAGAGATGAAATAATCAAACAAGATAAAACTAAGGCCTAGTAATGGTTAATCCATAGAAGGTACTATAACTTAGCCCACACTACAACTTAATACATATAACAGGGGCATGAATTATGCATTCTAAACTTTGTTCCCTAAAAATACTATATATATATATATATATATATATAAAATGAGATTACCCTTTGTTTCGACATAAATATCAGTTTCAATACCTATTACTACTCAAAACATGTTTCTATCCCCTTTAGTGACTAATCATATTATTAATCAATATCTCACTAGGCCTATGGGTCAATCAATGCTTAAAGTCATCAAGACATTACATGATAGGGTTAAAGACATTAAACAAAAGGTTTAAAAGTCTTTACATGCTATAGATTCACAAGATGTGTCGCAAAATCCTCTTGTACTTGATATCTCTTTGTACCCTTTGCCAACTAGATTTGTTGCACCTAAGTTTACATTTTATGATGGCAAGGGTGATCCTAAAAAACATATTCAAACCTTCTATGTGGCATGCCTTGATAATGCTTTAAATGATTAAAATTTAACCAAATAATTTCTGAAGAGCCTCAAGGACTATGCTTTGAGGTGGTTTTATAAATTACCTCTCCAATCTACAAAAGCATTCAAACCTCTTGTAGATCAATTTTTGGCACACTTTTGTATTAACATCATCGAAAAGGTTTCCTATGCTCAAATTGTAAAGATCAAATAAGGAACTAATGAACTAGTCAATGAATATACCTTGAGATATAAGATAATGCTATCCAAAATGATCAATCTTATGGAAAATAAAGATTTGTAAGACATATTCAAACAAAGTTTGTTAGCTCCTTTACATGATCCATTATTTTAATTTTTTTTCAATCTTTTGATGACTTATTCCATGTTTTAGGAGACCATGAAATGAAGCTTATGTCATTAAATAAGCTCAACTATGTAGCAAAAATATGAGTTGCATCTACATCTATTACAAAATTTATAATTAAACCAAGTTATAAGGTAAAACCTCCTGAGCCTAAAAAGGAAATAACCACCATAGTTAACATAATTGAACAACAACCTAATTAGATTGTCCTATCTAACACACCAAGGAGACAGTTTTTACATTTACCTCAGTCTCCTACTTCATTACTCCCTTGGTTGCTAGAGTGTCATGTTATATCTCTCCTTCCTCCTATAGAGGTTAATGTAAATATACCTTTACCAAAATGATATGATGCAAATTCTTATTATGAATATCAATAAGGCCCTTGGCATTCTATGAACATATGTTTTACTTTAAAGCATAAGATTTATGACCTAATCGATGACCAATAATTACATTTGATGATCCTTTAAAGGAATCAAGTTCACACCCTGGTGATCACCATAAATAGAAAATATTTAACAACCCTTTGTAAGACCATTCCAAGAAGGAACTAGAAGTTCAAATGGCATATAATGTACATACTCATCTATCATATTATGGACACCCACTATATGGGGTAATTGGTACTTACATGAGACATATACCTCCTATGGTTCATAAACCTACCATTTCCTTTAATGATAACAAAATTAAGGATGATGACTTTGATCTTCATTCTCTATTCATTTGAGAATACCTTGATAAACACCCCATACACAGTGTTATGATTGATAATGGTGAAAGAAAAAATGTTTGCACCATGACATTACTTACACATTTAGGTTATACTCTTCATGACTTGCACCCCTCTACTAGATTAGTCATATCATTTGATGGGACCTACCAGAAGGTTCTTGGTGAGATTGATCTACATTTATAGGTCATCCCCGCACGTGTGGTTACTACTTTTTTAGTTATACCTTTTATGGGTGTATTTAACATGTTTTTGGATAACCTTGGATACATACTCTTCAATAAGTACCTTCTATAGTGTATGTGTGTGTTAGGCCAATCAAGTAATCATAGTTTCTAGTAATCCATATGAGCATCCACTTAAACAAGATAAATTCATACCCATATAGTTAATTATTAATCCTATTAAGGCTAATACACCACAAAATGTTAAGCAAAAAGTAATCCCCTTTTCTAGGAGACCATTACTTGAGAGAGATTTACATCAGATACAAATAGTGGGTTCCATAAAATCCACATCTTCTATGTACCATATTTAGATATGTAGATCACCTAAACATGTTCTTACTATTGCTATTCCAAATAAATCATAAAGTACACATAAATAGGTTCCAAGAACTCCTATTCCTTCTATCGGTACTTCATAATCCCATAATACTATTATACATACATCAAGCATCAGAACTACTATAGTGACGAATATTACACATATACATGCTCCTTGGTCATAGAACTAGTTTCTTGCACTAGGTTATGAGTGGGGAGACACCTATGATCACCCTTTTGATGAGTTCATAGGATGATCTCGTCTCTTCTAAAAATATGAAAAAAATAAAAAAATATTAAAGAATCCAAAAACACTTTCAACACCTATATGTTCTATTAACTCTTTGGCATTTGTGTGTTAGTTCTATGTTGAGGACTAGCATATAATTTAAACCTACACACACATTCACATGCATACAAATATATATGATACCTTCCTATTTCATATGTTGGGCTGTCCCTCTACTTATGTCATATGGACATTGGGGGCATCTGCTTATTCAATATTTATACACATATGTTATATGATTTGACGATCATTCTACATTATCATGTTTGAGATTACATATGTACTTACACATGCCTATTATCCATGATAATATCTTATAAAGGGTACTTCATATTCTATACACTTGAGATACTTTTCCTAACATATTGTTAGGGTGTGGAGCTAAAAGCTTCAACTGTTGCAAACATGAAGAAATAGGAGGTTGCTGAAGATCCAGAAGTATCAGCCTCAACAGCATGACCGACGTCGGTCATTACTAGTGTAGAAGGAAACCGGTGTCAGCAGATAGTCAGCCAACGTTGGCAGGACCAGGCAAGCAGGGACTGATGTCGGTCGCCTGTGTGTTCCAAAACTGTTGTTGATGAATAGTTAGTTAAGTGAAGTGAGTGCATGTTAAATGACTAATTTTAGTCACGAGCTGCATGTCTAATTATTGTAATTAGAGTTCTATTTTTGTATGCTTGGGATTCTATTTAAAGACCCATGAGGCATGTATTGTAAAATTAAGCAAGCAAGTAAAGCATTGAAGCATTGAAGCAAGGTCAAGGAGATCTACAGGTGTAAGGTCAAGGAGATTAGCTGAAGTATTTAAGGAGGGGATAACAACTCAGGTTGTTGAGTTGGTTGTGTTGAGCAAGAGAGAGAGGGAAGAAGGTCTTGAGGTGTGGCAAGCCTTTGAGGTGGAGGAAGAAGTGGCATCTTCCTTATTGTATTTTCTTCTAGTAGTATTTAATACAAGAGTGTGTATTATCTCTCAAATTCTTTGCTGTCTCAAGTTTCTAGTTACTTAATTATTCTGGTATAATTTCGTGTTTAATTGCTTATAAGAAAGTAATCAATTGTGATTCTATTGGATAAGGGGTTCCTAACAGTTGGTATCAGAGCTATGGTTTGCAGGGAGCAGGTTATTGTTTTTTGATTACAGGTCATTCACAGGGTTTTTTGATTGAGTGGGAGTTCAACAATGGCAAAAGAAAGTAAGCTATGAATGGAGAAGTTTAATGGCAAGAATTATCAACATTGGAGGATGCAGATAGAGGATTATCTGTATCAGAAGGATTTGTACTTACCATTGGGTGGGGTTGCATGCAAGCCCACAGATATGAAGGATGAAGAATGGAGTGTTCTTGATCAGAAGGCTCTCGATTCCATAAGGTTGAGCCTTGAATCATCTGTGATTTCTAACTTGTCACAGTGCAAGACAATGAAAGAGTTGATAAAATCCTTGGCGAATTTATACAAAAAACCCTCGGCTTCTAATAAGGTATTTCTTATGAAGCAGTTATTTACTTTGAAAATGCAGGAAGGCAGATCGGTACATACTCATCTTAGTAATTTCCATGGTTTGGTAAACCAGTTAGCTTCAGTCAATATTGTTTTTGATGATGAAGTAAAGGCTCTTTTAATTTTATGCTCCTTACCTGAAAGTTGGGATAATTTGGTTATGGCAGTAAGTAATTCTGCATCTGCTTCTAAAATCTTAAAAGTTGATGATGTTGTGAGTGTGATCTTGAATGAAGAAATACACAAGAGAAGCACAGGTGAATCATCAGGGAATTCTCTAAGTGCAAAAAGTAGGGGAAGGCAAAGAGAGAAGGTAGAGCAAGAGAAATCAAGGTCGAAGGTGGGAAGGAGATCCAAATCCAGAGGTATCTCTTGCTAGTTTTGTAGAAAGAGAGGACACACAAAGGAGTGTTGGTTGAGGGATAAAGAGAATCAACATGAAGGTAATGAAGAAGCAAAGGATGCAAATATTATGGTACAGGATGCTCTCATACTTTCTTTGGATAGTCAGGTAGGATCTTGGATTTTAGATTCTGGTTCTTCTTTTCATGCATCCCTAAACAGAGATTTGTTCCATGAGTATGAACAGGGAGACTTTGGAGTGCTTTATTTAGGGGATGGTACGCCTTGTCAAATAGTTGGCAAAGGGAAAGTGTAGCTGAGATTGCAGATTGACAACACATGGGTGTTGAAGGAGGTCATGCATGTCCCAGTTTTGAAGCAGAGTTTGGTTTCTGTAGGAAGGTTGGGTGATGAGGGATGCACAATAACCCTCACAATGGATTCTTGGAAGGTTACCAAGGGAGCACTTGTTTTAGCTAGAGGTAAGAAAGTAGGTACTCTTTATCTATCTACTTGTATTACTGATTCTACTTTTGGTTTATCTACTTCAGCTATAGATTCAAAGATGTGGCTTAATAGGCTTGGTCACATGAATAAGAAGGGAATGGACGTTCTTGATTCAAAAGGTATGTGTTTAGATTTGGAAAGCATAGATAGAGTTCATTGCAGGAAAAGGAAATTTGATGCTTTTGACAGGAACAAAGAAGCCTTGGTGTTTATGGAGGAGATGAAGGACAAAATCAGTCACAGGGGTTGAATAATTCTGAGTAGGGCACTATGGACAGAGGTTTGATCCAAGATGAGCTTGTAGATGAAAATTTCATCACTTATAGGAACACACAGACACCGATGTCAGTCACTTGGGACTGATATCGGTCAGGCAAATATCGACATCGGTCATGTGCAGATCAGCAGGGTCGGTAGAGTCAGGCAGAGAAGTCTGATGTTGGTCAAGTAGGTACTAACATCGGTAGCAGGGACACTGATGTTGGCTAGGGAAACGATGTCGGTAGTCAGGGTCAGTGCAGGGAATCGACATCGGTCAGGAGCAGACTCGGAGATGGCCAAGATCAGTCACTGAAACGGATGTTGGGTGGACAGCAAGCTGTCAGAGAGTCTCAAACACCCATATAGAGGTCAAAAAGGGTAAGTGAACCTCATATTCATTGTTCACCTTCTTTATATTGCTTACTGATGGTCAATAACTAGGAAGATGTTAAGAAGCAATGTAGGTAGAATCCAGAAATAGTGGGAGCTTGGCATGGATGAGGAGTGTGAGTCCTTGGAGAAGAACCAAATAGGTATTTGTTGGTGGAGTTGTCAGTTGGAAGGAAGCACTAGATGAGGGATGGATTCCCATGTTAGAGAAGAGAGTGGATGGACACGTGAGACAGAAGGCTATGGTGTATGGTCTTGATTAGGCTGCAGGACAATGGAGGTTTGACCATTGTATTTTATCTTTACCAGGTTGGATAATATTAGCTACATTATCTTGTTACTGTATTGTGTTGCTTGTTGCAGGGTTTCATATACAGGGAGTTTTCTGAGCTAAGGGTAGAGTTGGTTCAGAAGTATGTCATGAAGAATTTGGGAGTAGCAAAATTCTTTTGGCATAAGTGATAGGTATTACATCATAGGTTTAGTGGTGGTTGGTCTTCAAGAGTGACTTTAAAGAGGGATACAGAGCCAAGGGAACAAAGTAGATGGTGTACAGGTATAGGTATAGTTGCAACTATTTATCTCCAAGTGGGAGATTGTTAGGGTGTGGAGCTAAAAGCTTCAACTATTGCAGACATGAAGAAATAGTAGGTTGCTAAAGATCCAAAAGTACTAGCGTCAGCAGCATGATTGACGTCGGTCATTACTAGTGTAGAAGGAAACTGGCGTCGGCAGATAGTCAATTGACGTCGGTAGCACTAGGCAAGCAGGGACCGATGTCGGTCGCCTGTGTGTTCCAAAACTGCTGTTGATGAATAGTCAGTTAAGTGAAGTGAGTGTTTGCATGTTAAATGACTAATTTTAGTCACGAGCTGCATGTCTAATTATTGTAATTAGAGTTCTATTTTTGTATGCATGGGATTCTATTTAAAGACCCATGAGGCATGTATTGTAAAACTAAGCAAGTAAGTAAAGCATTGAAGCATTGAAGCAAGGTCAAGGAGATCTACAGGTGTAAGGTCAAGGAGATCAGCTGAAGTATTCAAGGAGGGGATAATAACTCAGGTTGTTGAGTTGGTTGTGTTGAGCAAGAGAGAGAGGGAAGAAGGTCTTGAGGTGTGGCAAGCCTTTTTAGGTGGAGGAAGAAGTGACATCTTCCTTATTGTATTTTCTTCTAGTAGTATTTAGTACAAGAGTGTGTATTGTCTCTCAAATTTTTTGCTGTCTCAAGTTTCTAGTTACTTAATCATTCTGGTATAATTTCATGTTTAATTGCTTATAAGAAAGTGATCAATTGTGCTTCCATTGGATAAGGGGTTCCTAACACATTAGATCTATGGGCCACTATGACATGTTTATGTTGGTTGCTTATGATTTTCCTTTACACACTTCCTTGAGTGTTTTTCCATGTTATTGTCTTGTTTTTTATAAGCATTTGAATGTGCTCCATTATATGTGGCCGTTGTGCCTATGTTTGATTTATTAGACATTTGAATATGTCATTACATTTTCAGACATTTGAATATGTCATTGCATTCTTGTACATTTGAATATGTCATTCCTTTATTTTGTGGACATTTGACTAAGTCGTGCTCAATCAATTTCATGGCATCTGAACATGCCCCTTATTTATGGTCTCTTTGGACCATTACCTTTTGACTTGCTTTTAACTACTCTTATGTGTGTACTTATTTGCTTATTGAGATTGTAATGTTATTATCTAGACATTTCCATGATCTTTATCATACATCTTAGGCATACATGTGATTACATTGGTTCTATTCATTTAAATAATACATTTACCTAGACATGTTTCCTTCTATATGATACATGATTACATTCATAGATTTACAGTTGTCTTACCCTTTTGAGGTAAGATAACTACTAGGTATTATTTTTATCTCACCTTAAGGGGGCATATTAGTAGGGCCATGTTAGGATGACATGGCTTCCATATTTTCATATTTCTCAAATTTGGTGGGTTCATGATTTGGAATCATGTTCTCCACACTCACATAAGATATGGTACTTACACCATTTTACAAATTCAATATGGGCATGTCATGATGACATGGCTTCCACACATTCACAATTTTTAGATTTAGTGAAGGCATGATTTTGGAGCATGTTATCCACATTCATTTAGTATGGTACTTATATTGATTCAAGAATTCAATAGGGGCATGTTTTGGAAGCATGTTCTCCACACATACTTAGTATTCAACATCTCTAGTTTATAATGGGATCATGTTTCGAATAAATGCCCTCCACATTGGTACTTATATCAGTTTTAGATTTCTCCATATATAGTATGGGCATGCTTTGGAATCATGTCCTTCACACTTATACAATTTTTTGAATTGGCCAAAGCACATAATTATATTCTTGTGATACATATTTGTGGAAAAATTCTATACATGTCACTATTGTTACACATAGTTTCAACATGAGACAAATCTAAGGTGCATATGCTATACAACATGTGCCCAATATTGAAAAATCCAAATCAAATTTATATTACAAAACTATTACATGTATTGATATCCTAAAGACTTTTATGGACTTTAGCGAGCTAATCTATTGTAGTAGTTGGTTCACCTTTTGGCATGGTTTGGTTGATTAGATCACTCAATCTTGTCAAGTTTTTAGTTTGGACTTGATCATTCAAATTCACTAGGTTATGAGTATCATTGGGTTTCATAGTTAATCTAATCTCAAATTCTAGGTGGCAACTCACTTTTGCTCCAAATTTGGGGCCATTTACCCTCCAATCTCTCTCTCAATCTCTCTCTCTCTCTACTCTTGGATATATGCACTTTAAAGATTTATCTATATTTATCCTAATCTCAGTTTTAGAGACTTACAATGATACATATTTTGAAAAAATAACACACTAATAGGCAATGAAATTACATCAACACACATGTATACTCATAAACCTTGCTCTTTAAATTTCAATTTATTTAAAGTACTTTTGACCTAAATTATATGCACTAATTTTACACAATAACATGCTCTTGGTTGCAGTTCAATCACTAAAAAAGCACTCAAATTAGACTTAAGAAAATATAAGGTGTGCATAAACACCCAAGTACTTATTATTTTAATTTAAAATAGAAATTTAATTACTATATTAAGGGGGGAATATAGACAATATTGTGTTATTATATAACACCTTAGTATTCTACACTTGGAAAATTTAGACCTTGGTTATTCCTCTTAGTTATACACATGCCTTCCTTACACAAGCCTTACATATACTATATATTATGCCCCTTTTATTATGTTGGGTTTTTATTCTTTTAATCACATTTATTTAAGCATTAGAGTGTATCCCAAACAAGTTTGCACACTCACCCTTCATGTAAGACTATGGTCTTGCGTGCTCACTCAAAGTGTGCAACAAGAGACCGATTCCCATGGGTTATGTTTCTCATTAAAAAACAATTCATATGTTTGATATTATTCATATATCTAATTATTAATTACATATAAAAATAAATACACTATTATATACCTTAAATCATTAATCACAACCACCAAGAACATAAACACAAATTTAATGAAGTTTAAGGGACTGCCAATTCATAATGCATGTTCTATAAATCCTATTATGAAAGATAAGAAACATAATTAGTTAATAAAATACATTGTTCATACTCAAATATCAATTACACATATACACATAATGCCTAAACTTATCAAAATATCCACAAGTCTATATTTTATATTTCCAATAATTTATCCATAATTAGTCACCTTACATGCTTCCTCATAGGGGTATTTATACTTATTTTTCCTTGACTAAGTAGTTACATAATAAATGAAAACATGAGTGATTGGCCAACTAACTCTTAGTAGACTAAGATTCATGTCAGTCTTTCAATTATTCTGTCCTAAGGACTTAGGCCTTTGTGCCCCATATATTCTTATTCGAATTTATATCCTTGATGCCAAATGTCCTCCTCTTAACAATCCAGTGCAAAAATCATGATGGTTAAAGTATATGTGGTATTTAAGAATCATTCCTCAACCATCTCTCACTTCAACATGCACTCCCCAAGTATTTCAATACTATTTCAAGTCCTATGCTCTTTAGTTCCTCATAGTTATGTTCCATATTTGACTGGGTCTTCTTATGCTGATACTTCCACACCCTTGTCCTTTTACACCTTACTGGTTCTATTCCATGATCTTCCTACACCATGATAATTATATGCCATGGTATTTTTGTGTCATGCTCCTCTCACACTATGCTAGTTCTATGCCAAAAAGCCAAACCACTTAGTCAAAATTTGGGGTCCAACATCACTCCACACTATGATCTTAGCCCATCCTAGATTAAATATTTATTTTAGCCTAAGCTAAAACACTGTCCCAATGTGATAAATTTTTGAGTAGTTTGGATGTTATCTCTTTGATAACCACCTTTGATTTTTTCATCTCCTCAAGTTGGTTAGGACATTCATTGGCCTTTTTAACAAATTGGTTGAGGGATGTGCTAGCATCCTTCTGAACCTCTTCAAGTGTAGCAACCTTAAAAAAAATGGCATTAAGTTGTTATGAATGTACAGTTATTATTTCTTCCATAGATTCAACATCTTTGAATGTCTTTGAATGCTCAGTGTAGTCTTTTATTATGAGGGTAACATCCACCAACTACTGCCTTTGAGACTCCTTTGTGTTGAGTCGAGCCTTTAAATTTTTATTAGGACGTGCCTATTTTTCAAAAATCCTATCCAAGATGGGGATCACTTCCCCAAATCTTTCAAGGGTGCTCTTATAGACTTCCACTACCTCAGTAAACTATTCAGCCTCCTAGAGTGCTTCATTTCTTAGCACAAGTTGTTTCTTGTAGCATTTCAATAGGAGATTTACTAAGGTCTCTAATTTGTCCACATATTCTACATCTATAGGTACTCCATCTACCAATATCAGTTCTTGGCCCAAAATAGATTTACATAAATTAAAAGTTTTTACTTTGGCCTCTATGGCTTCCTTCATTTATCATCTTAACCCAGCCACTTCTTCTTTGAGTGCCTTATGAGCGATAACCTCTTTCTCATACATTATCACTACATGTCGATGTTTCTTTTCTACATCATGCACATCAAAATATGAAAGTATATTTTGGTGCATGACTTCAAAAATAATTTAAAAAAATGTAGCACTGGCTTAGAGAGGGGATATCTTCTAGGGATAAAACCATAGTGGATTTGGCAATGCTAGTGCTTGAGAGTTTAATAGGAGGCTATTTGAAAGAATCTTAAAATGGGACTCTTTGCTGTACATGTTTAGTAATAAGGAAATTTTTTGTTTTATATCAATAGTTACATCCTAGGGAAGGAAATACGGCCATAGATAGAGCATCCTATTTGGGATACCTATTTGATACTAAACATGCAAGTTGGTGGATGTATCAATGAATGGATGTTGTTCTTGAAAAATGATAGGCTCTTTGCCTTTATTGGGATCATGATCAAGGATTTTGACCTCTATATTAGTAGCCAAATAAATTCTATCAATGGTCATTTTGCGCATCTACTGAGTATCAAAACCATCCCCCTCTTCACCAAATGGACCCCCAATATCTAATTACACATCATTAAAGGTTGTATCCTCCTCTTTTGCTATGGAGGGTGTATTTTTAGAGTTAGATTCCTATATTTATTCCTTGTGGCTTTCAAGTTCTTCCTACATTAGTTTCAAAGTAGGTAATGGTGTGAACCCATCAAGTTCTTTCTCCAATATACTTTATAGAACAACCTTGATGACAAAACCCTTGGTTGTGATGCCTTTGGTGAAGGAGTTCTTGGAGGTGATGCTATGGGTGGAGAAGCCTATGGAGGTGAATGTCTATGTGATGAATCTCGTGGTGGTGAATGTCTAGGTAGAAAAGCTCGTGGTGGTGAAGCTCTAGATGGAGAAGCCCATGGTGGTGAAGGTTTAGATGGAGAAACTCATGGTGGTAAAAGTCTTCATGGTAGTGCCTTGGTAGTTCTCTACCATTTTAGAGGATCTTGTCATGAACTTGTGCTTGCATCATGCCCAACCTAATTCATTTTAACAATTTATGCTACCAATGGAATTTTTTATCTTGTATGCTCTGCACCTTTTGAATATTTATTCTTGGGTCGTAGTATGTAAAATAGATTGTGCATTTATTCCTCCACCATGGTCTACTTGAACTTGATGTCAGTTTGATCAATCTACCACGTTTATTTGTAGGCCTTCTTACCAAGATAGATGTACATATTTTAGAGAGTGTGAATCTCCAAGTCAATTCAGTCTACTTTTAGAGTGAGAGGCTATGCATAAAAAATGCAATTCATCTAATTTATCAAGTACTATACCAAAAAAGCATATGATATCTTCAACCAAATTAAAAGTTCTCCCAAAGGGACTATCTTGATTTACACTGGTGAAAAATTTTGCTTTACAAAAAAGTGAGCTTGCTCACCAACCTAGATAGGAAAGTCTTTAAGAATGAACCATTCATTCGCAAAGTCCTCCTTCATACTATTGTACCATGATTTCATCTTATTTTTATAACTAGAGGTGATATGCTCAGGGTATGTAAATGCCTTATGGCACTCAATGGGGGAATTGTGTTTAGGTAGATATGCCCACTTTAGTTATCCTAAGGTGTAATTTGGTACACCTATCTAATCAAATACCATTAACAACAAAAATACCCCCCATAGAAACTTGTCTTGGTATTCGATGGGCTTCTCAACATCTTCTATGATTTTGTGGGCAAAATACATTGCCAAATTGTATTTCAGGACCTTAGTCACTTGGTGAGTGATGTAAAAGTGAGTCATATCCACATCTTTATAATAATTAGTGCCACTAATCTTGGTCATGATGATGCACAAAACTACTTGAAGGGTAGGATCTTGCAAGTTTTTGATGTGCATGGCATGGCCCTGCTTCTGGTACATGAGTGCCATTATTAATTTCCCTATTTCCTCTAATTATTTTAAGTCAAAATCCACATCCATGTCAGAGCACTGCATCTCTAATTCCTTGATTATTCTCTCAAGTTTAATATTCATATTGTGCCCAATATAGTAGAGATAATCCTCATGGATGCATGAGAATATAAACTTAACTAGTTTAATAGGTTTTACAAAGTATGTAAGGTTAAATAATTGAAATAACCTCACAACATATAAGGCATTGAAAATTTTGAGGTCATACACAAATTAATTTTTGGTGTTCTAGCACTCAACCCAGTAGTCATTTTGTAACTTGACCTCATTCCCTGGTTGATAGTGTTTGTAGTTGAATATAGTGCAAGAGGGTACTTTTGAGACCCAATTTTATATATGCAACACCATCTCTAGGTACTATATATATTCTATCATCAATGGTAGGGGTGGAGGTGCTTGTGCCTTCTTTGCTTGGTGTGCCTTCCCAGATTCTTTGCCTTCCACACATTGTGTGTCTTCTTCAAGTGTTTCTTCTTTGATTAGTATTGCTTCCTCCCAAGTGATGCTTCCTCTTATAGTATAGTTGGCAGTGGATCATTTCTTAAAGCCTTTTTCTTAGGCCACATCACCCTCTATATATCCTAAAGGTTGAGGCATGGCTATCTAATGTTCCTAAAGGAATACATGATTATAGTGTAGATGACTCATATTTTCCTACTTTTTCACCCTCTAATGGTAGATGTCTACCTCTATAACCTACAACTACTACTTCTCTCTATTGTAAGGCATGTTTTAGGGTTATCTTTGTGCTTGATTACTTAGTTTAATGTTCCTTTCAATAGTTTTTAATGGGATTTTGATGATCTAAACTTGCACTTGCTCTAGAATCAATTAGGCTTAGTTTGCTCTTCAGATCTATATAACTCAAATTAAAGCAAAGGTGAAAAGTAAAATTAGCTCTTATGTCCTTTTATAGGTTTGAGGGTGTAACTTACATTAACTACCCCACTTATTTTTGACCATCACTTCTCATCATTAATGCATTTGTGATGACCACCATTCTTCGCTCATCACTTCTCACCATAAATGTATTTAATGGTATTATCTTATCACGATGTTGGCACACTTATCAAAACTATTACTCCTTTCACATTAATGACACATCTTATTATGTGCTTTTATTTGGAGTGGAAAATAGTTGTATAAATTTTCAAAATTTAAAACTATTTGGTGGGAATCTCTTATCTTAGAGCTAATTAACTTGCATGCTTTAATTTGTGCACACATCCTTAACATGAATATATGTACTTCCCCTTACCCTAGACTAAAAGTGTGTCATAGTCATCTATAAAATAAAAAATATAAAAAAAACAAACCTTTATAAAAGAAATGTCATGCAACTAAGGCAATGATTTTATTGAAAACAAGAATTCCTTAACTAATGGCATAAGCCTGATTGTTACAAAATCTATATTTTAAAGTAGGAACGTATGGCCATAGCTAACTACCATTTTAATGTCTAGGAAGAAATTAAACATCTAATATTTGTAAATGACAAACACCAGTAGACTGAATGCTATAAATAATAAAAGGACCATCCTAGTGATAATGAAGTTTCCTAGAATGACACACAATCTTTGAATTGTATAGCAAGACTTTCATTCCAGGGGTAAATGTATTATGCTTGATGTGTTGATCATGTCATGCCTTTTATTTAAATTTCTCAACATCTTGACTCTAATGAGCAAGGAAATGGGCTTAATCCAACTAAAACAAAGCATCTAGATGTGATTTTCATGATAAATATTCATCTAATTATCCAACATGCATAATACAAATTGATGGTACCAAAAATTCAATTAGTAGAACTACTTCCATGCCATACACCAAAATGAATGGTGTGTTTTTGTTCAAGCACTTATAAGTTATTTGGTAAGCCCAAAGTACTGAAAATACTCTATCATCCCAATTTGTATAGCCAATATTCCAAATCTTTGTAAGTGTTGTGCCTAAGATCTTATTAAATGCCTTGGTAGTGCCATTGGCCTGGGGATGATACAGTGTTATTTTTTGAGGGGTAATCATGAACTTAGCAAGTAATATGTAGATAGTTTTATTGAGGAAATATGTACCATAATCACTAGTAAAACTTAAAGGGTAACTAAAATAGGTGATGATATGTTCCCAAATGAAGTGCACAACAATAGTAACAATACAATCACTTATTGGCATGGCCTCAACCTAGTACGTGAGATAATTAGTTGCTATAATACTATAATAGAAACATGTACATCATCTAGCTATATTGATGGTTCTGATAAAATCAATGGCCCACTTTTCAAATGGTTCTTGAGATAGAATAGGATGTAATGGCATGATATCTTGATGATTTGGTTTTTTGACGTGTTGAAAAATATCACACTTCCTACCATTCATTTTAACATCTTAAAAAAGGGTAGGCCACCATAGTCCAGCTAGTAATACCTTGTATGCAGTATCTTCCCTAGTATAGTGTTTGCTTGTAATAACTTTATGAACTTCCTAGAGTACTTCTAAGCATTCATGTTTCATGACACAATTTTAAAGAACTTCATCTTAGCTAGGCTTGTAGAGGTCCCCCCAATGAGTTGAAAAGGTGCGATGTGGACTATAAGTTATTTCTTAGCCTATGGGGTCATACATTTGGGCACTAAGATAGTAGTTAAGAAAGTTACAATATCTTCTAACTCCTCAGGAACATGAGAAAATTAAAATAGTTGAGCATCAAGTAGGTCATCCTTAATGGTACGTGGTGGTTCTCTAGAATCAATTCGACAAATATGGTTAGGACCACAATTATTTTTTCTTGGTTTGACCATGACAGAGAATTAAAATTATTGAAATAATACTATCTAATGATAGATTTAACCATGCAACATAGGTTTATTAACCATATATTTTAAAGCTTCATGATCTATATAAAATAGAAAAGGAGTGTCCAAAAGATATTGTCAAAATTTATGTAGAGCATATACCATTGAAAGTGCTTCGCACTCCATGGTGGTGTAATTCCTCTTAGCTGGAGTAAGTTTCCTATTAAAAAAATAGATAGGGTGATCAAGGTGACCTTCACCTAGTTGTGCAAGGATTTCACCAATGGTCATTCTAGAGGCATCAACATAGACATGGAATGGTTTTGTCCATTTAGGGAACTATAGAATTGGAGTAGTGACCAATTTATCTTTTAAGGCCTCAAAGGCTTATTGGCAAGAATAGGTCCATATAAAGTGATCATTATGTTTTAAGAGTTCCTCCAAAGGTATGTCAATATTTACATACCCTTGAATGAATTTCATATAATACTTGGTATGTCCTAAAAAGGTGCAAACTTTACACTGATACTTTGGTGCTGGGAGGCAAAGAATGATAGATAATTTTTCCAGGTCTACCAAAAGTCCATCCTTGTAGATAATATGTCCTAGAAGAACACTAAAAAGCATATCAAAAAGACATTTCTTTATATTTAGTGATATTTTTAGTACTCAACAATGCTTAAGCATGAGCCATAGATTAGAATAATGGTCCTTTACCAAGCCATATACTATTCGGTTATCCAAGTAAACTTAAAGAAATTCATTGATGAAATATTTAAAGGCCTCAATAACTATATAAGAAAATATAATAGGTGCATTATTCAACCCAAAAAGCATGATGGTATATGCGAAGGATCCCCATTCAATGACAAACATAATATTAGGTCATTATTGCTTGATGATCTTGACCTGATGGTACCTAAAGAATCCATC
Source organism: Torreya grandis (assembly GCA_037957365.1). NCBI lineage: Eukaryota > Viridiplantae > Streptophyta > Pinopsida > Cupressales > Taxaceae > Torreya > Torreya grandis. Next base: position 2,654,815 of record JARHVA010000188.1, read on the forward strand.
AATGAAAGTATAAATTTCACACCTAATGATGCCTTCAAGGATTTCTTCTATGAATGGTATTAGGAAGGGATCAATAACATATATGCATTAAGTATATGGTAATCAATGCAAATCCTAATGCATCCATATTTTTTTATACTTATGACTATGGGAATGACCCACTCAGATTCATCAATTGGGGTGATCACTCTGACACGTAACATACTATCAATTTCTTCATTTATGTACAAATTCAAATTTGGATTCATCTTATATGGCCTTTTTTTGAATGGTTGAGAACCATTAACTAATTTGATATGCATTTCACCAAGAAATAGATCAACATCTTTCATCTCATTATAACTTCTTGGAAATACATGGTACTATTTTAATAACTCAAATATTTTTGAGACCTTTATATCATTCTAGTAGTTACCTACAATAGCTATTTTTGGTTCTTCCTCTATGCTGATGTTGTTCTAGATAGTTTGAAGAGGTTCTGAGTAAGGCTGGCCTATATCGATACCGGTATCATGAACAATTCATGTACAATAGTCTGTATAGATATCCAAATGGTTTGCCAATGGGCCAGGTGGGTTAGAACCTTCACTTTCATCCACCTAAAATATGAGTTTTTTCTTCCCTAGATGTATCTCTTCATAGTGTTACTAATCAAAGATAGGGTCTAGCATGGGAATGAGTTATTTAGAGGGATCATGAAATAGAACTAAACCTTCTTCTAGGACATCATGCATATATCTCAAGTGATCTTGAGTGGGACTAGGGTCACCAAAAATTACTTCATGCATGGCTTGGTGAGTGAGGCACAAATCCATTCTTGAAGATGAATAAGATAATGCTAAGTTCATTCTCTCTTTCAAAAGATGCCAAAAATGAGAACCCATATGTCATTCTTCATGAACATACCATACTCTAGCCCAAATTCTTAAAGTGCCATAAAAAGCATGTACCCATAGGTAATCTAGAAAGAAAAAATTTTTAGTCCTCCACATGGATTCATAAGATTCTATGTATGGTTCTAATTCTCATACTCTACTATAGTTGATTGTACCCCATATTTAATTATCATGATGAAATTGGTGATACAAAGCAGAGCATAATTGATCCCAATGGAGAAGTTGCTCATTATGGGTTTAACATCACCTTGTGGCTATACCATAAAAAAGATTAACCAATGATTGTATACGATCATTATCAAAGTTATATAAGTCTTCAAGGCACTAGATAAAGTCATAGACTTCCATTTGTCCATGAAACCAAGGAGCTTCATCAAGTCTTTCTAATGGTGCATCCATAACTGGTCCTCTCATAACTTATCCAATAACAAAGTGAACAAACCTATGGTATATATGATACTAGCATGGAATGTTCTCAAAACTACATATGGCACCACACACTCTTCTAATAGGTCATAGTCAATGTGGGCCCAATAATTACAAGCATTACTTGTAGTATTAGAAAGGGACTGAGTGTTCATCCATTGAAGGATGCCATCAGGAGTAAGATCTTGATTATCACCATATCTGGATATGACATTATAGATGTGGTTAATATATTCTTATTCATTAATAGGTTCTACATATGGGGCCCCATGTGTTTGATCTAATAAAATAATAATGCATTGATTAGTATTCTTAAAACTGATGTAGCACTTTTTGAAACTTAAGTCTATGTTGTTTTCATAACACCAATGTTTCCCCAATAGAGATGGAAAATGATCTACCTTAGCTAACTCAATAACTTTAGAATTAGCTTTGAAGGATATTCCAAGGATATCAACCATTGTATTCTTAAGGATGCCAATTGGTAGAACATGAGTTTTATTAGCCATAGAAAATACATATGGTAATGGTTATAATGTTGGACTAGCCATTTTTCACCATGCATCCTTTGTGAGGATGTTAACTTCAACATCAGTGTCAACTAATGTATTTCAAATCACCCAACCATCTATGGTAGCATTCACTAGTATTTATTTATCTTATTGAGGGCTAGGAAGAACAAGGGTGTCTTGTCATCAAACATGATTCAATTGATTATCCTTAATTAGCTGATTCAATTAATCTTTAATGTTAGTTAGTGTTTTTACTTGGTTTTTAAGATAATTAATTAGTTGTGGGATAATGTCTTTATCAAACATACTCTTGCAAAACTATTGAAAATTATCTCATGCCACATTTTGAGGTTCTATGGCCTTTTACATATTAGCATGTTGTGTTGCTTCTTAGTCTTTAAGAAAATGAATTTCTCTTTGTAGTTCCCTTATCAATGTGATAGTATCTTGAATTACATCCTTCTGATGCTGGGAATTAGGATACTTCTTTGTATGAGGCTCTTCACATTGTATTTTCTCAATAGGAGTAGATTTAGACTGAGATTATCCACCACTACATATAGTGATATTCACCTATTGGGATGTTGGGGTGCTAGAGCATGACCTCTAGTGAGGTTTATCAATGTGAATCATACCTACACCTTTTTCATTTCTTTCTTTAATGATGGCCATGTATAGGTTAGGACATTATTCTAACTGATGCTCTTTTTTATAAAAGGCACATGTTGGGTAGATGAGACAATCTTGCTAATAGTGATTTGGAGATCACACTTATAACACATTCTTGGTGGGAAATGGACACCTCCTCATCCTTATCCTTTGACTCATCCTCGATAGCCACCATTTTATTGATTATTATAAATAGAGGTTTGGTAGGTACCACACACATGCCTCATGTATATCACTATTTAGCCAACAATAATTTGTATCATGGGTGTAGGCATTCCATATTTTGCATTATTCAAACACCTTAAAATGTATAGCCCACTATAGGAGAGGATAGGAGTGTACATCATTATCTTCATGGAAAATTTCACATGATTGCTTCAGTACAATGTGGATGTTTTTACATGGGTAGTTGCTTTAGTTATGACCTTCAGAGTCACAATCGGTACACTAAAGACTATTATGATTATCATACACATTATTTTTAGTCAATATTTCTAGTTGTGATGCCATTGAAGCTCTTTGGGCTTCCATGAAAGGACTAATTCTAGTGTCAATACTACCAATAGCTTCAACATGGAAGATGGCTTCTAGGGTTTTGTGCAGGTTAGTAAAGGTCTTCTAAGATTATGTTCATCTAAAGGGAAGCAACAATCCTCCCGTAAACCATTGGGCATTTTGAGAAACATTAATTTCAAATGAAAGTTTTGATAAGAGTGTTTTTAACTATGCATCATACTCCCATACACTTTTAATAAGTTCTTGCTTTATATCTTTCAGTATGATGATACTTTATTGCTCAAATTCAAGAATATCGAATTCATGAAAGAATGCTATTTTGAGCTAATCATAGTCAATTACCACTTATTGAGGGTCAAACTTCTTATACCAGTTGTGTGCTCTCTCCATAAATGTGGTAATTAATTATGTGGCCTTTCACTTAGAATAAGTTATGCCTTACACCCTCTAAATGAGTTTGTACTTATGGACATGTTCCATAACATTCTCCATGGCTTGATATTTAGGTAGGTAAAGCATCATTTCATAATTTACTATTAATATTTGAGGTGCCTATGCTAGTGGCTATTGAGAACCCCCATACCCTATTCTTTGAGGGGGAAGTCCACCATTTCCTCCTGTGCCACCTCTTAGTCTACCTCCATCACCTCTAGTAGAAACACCCATGATGTGGGGTGCAGTAGATGGGTGATTAATAATATTTAGGCCTATAATTTGTCCACCATGAATGCAAGGTCCACCAGGCATCCCAAATTGGGCCATGAAATTCCATTGAAAAGGAAAAGAAAGTGTTAATTTTAAATGAGTTACAATTAGCTCAGCTACAATTTTCCTTATAGGATTAGTTTTTGATTCTACACTATTTGTATCCCAATTATGTATACATAATTTATCTAATTCAAAATCGTAAGTGCACACTATGGGTTGGGAACTCAGTTGGTTCAAACTTAGTTCTTTAGTCTCTTTTATCTGGCTAGTTTCTCCTTCATATGATAAAATTGGCATCGGGCATAATTTGAAAGTGATGGAGTCCTTGTACATTCCCACTTCCCTATGGATCCTAACAACACTTCCTAAGTTCTCTTAGTCCCTTCCTACAATTCCTCCTCCGATGATCCTCTACAGAGCTTCATCATAGTTTTTATTTCACAATGCCCCTTGACTAGTTACTATTTTGAACCTAAAATTCTTTACCAACACTTTTATATTTCCATTCTAATTGTGTGGCTCATGAGATGATGGATTTAACCTTCCATTGGCTGATTTTTGAGTCCATAATCAATGAACAAATTCTTGACTTCTAGTGAGAAATGTCTAATTTACCAACCACATGGTTCTTAGATAAATTGGAACTTGGCTTCTTTAAGACAAGAGTAAGTGGTTACAACATACTCTAGAATTTAGTTATTCAAGACTCCTCTCCACCAGATATTAACAACTCATGTCCATAGTGTTATTAGTTGTACCAAAGCCCTTTGACATTATAACATCCAAGCTTTTCTTCTCCCAAAAATTCATGATCAACCTAGAGTATAAGCAGATAACCAAGCATGCAAATGAATAGGGACTTAGACAAATAAGGTTTCATATAATGTGCTATAGAGATGTTGTTCCACCCACTAATGTGTAGAAACTCCTGGTTCAAGATAAGGAATCATAAAATTATCCTCAACCCCAGTAATCCATTATTCAATATTTTAAGGGTTATATGTTCAAGCATCTTCCATTACTATGCAACAAGTGCTACAATTCCCAACAATGGAAATAAAATGTTGGATTTTTATTCTATTAATAATATTTATTTAAGCACTAGAGTGTAACCCTAACAAGCTTGCACATTGACCCTTCACGCAAAATTATGGTCTTGTGCACTCACCCAAAGTGTTCAATAAGAGACTGATTCCTTGGTTTATGTTGCTTAGTAAAAAACTAGTCATATACTTGAGTTTATTCATATATATGATAAGTAATTATAGAGAAATATAAATACACTATTATATACCTTGACTCATTAATGACAACCACCAAGAACATAAACAAAAAATCCATGAAGTTTAAGGGACTGTTGATCCATAATACATGTTATATAAATCCTATTATGAAAGATAAGAAACATAATTAGTTAATCCAATCCACTATTCATAATTAAATATGAATTAAATATACACGCATAATGATTGGACTTATCACAATATCTGTAAGTCTATATTTTATAGTTCTAATAATCTATCCATAATCAGTCACCTTACATGTTTCCTCACAAGGGTATTTATACTTATTTTTCCCTGACCAAGTAGTTACATAATAAATGATAACATGGGTGATTTGCCAACAAAATCTTAGTAGACTGAGAGTCGTGGTATTATTTCATTTATTCTCTCTTAAGAACCTAGCCCTTTGTACCCCTATATTCTTGTTTGATGTTAGATTCTTGCTACCAAATGTCCTCCTCTTTGTAGGCTAGTGTGAAACTCATGATGATTAAAGTCTAGTTGGTCCTTCATAATTTCTCGTCAACCGTCTCTCACTTCCCATACACTCCCTAAGTCTTTTGTTACTATTATAAGTCCTATGCTCTTAGGTTCTTCATAGTTATGTTCCATCTTTGATTGGGTCTTCTTATATTGATACTTCTATGCCCTTGTCCTTTCATGCCTCACTAGTTCTATACCATGGTCTTCATGTTCCATGATATTTCTATTCCATGGTCTTCTTGTGCCATGCACCTCTCATATCATACCAATTTTGTTATAAAAAACCAAAACACTTAGTCAAAATTTAGAGTCCAACATCCTATTTCTTAGTTTAACTAGCCTTATATTAATGAAAAAAACATTCTATCATACCTAAAATTCTTAAAATGTACTTATCTTATACCTATGTAAGTTCTAAGCCTATGATTGCTCTCATTCTCCATGGACACTAACATCTAGGACAAATAGTAGAACCAATGTTACTGTCCTAGCCTGACACAAGTGTCCAGTGCCTTAAAGTCATATAATTTTCAAATGAAAAGTATTACAATGCTCAACCTATGTGATTCAATGTGATTTATCTCCTGATAGGATTGGTATAAATATAATATCTATCCTCATTCATTCCTCACCTATAAATCAAACCAAAAGAGCACCCAAGAAGCACTCAAGTTACCAAAAATTTCCTATCCTACCTCTATTCTGATATCAGTCAAATGAACAACCCAACTATAGGTGTAAAGTACTAAGGAGTAGTCATGAGGTCATAGTTTTCAAGTTATAAGATAGGTCACTATTATAATTACTTTACACACATTACATGATTCACACACAAGACAATATGTAGGGGATACCTACATGAGTGTAAGGCCCTCTTATGGACTATTGGATATGGAGGCAGTGCCCTTTGATAGTGGGGTAATTTAGAGATAACTCAACACCATGTGTACACTAATCCATTTCCCCCAAGGTCATATTGAAGATGGAAAGCTAAGGTTTTAGAATTTCACTAGGAATGACAGTCCATGACCCCGATCTAAATGAACTAGAGCAAAGGTGAATCCAAGCCCAAAAGCATCTCAATAGTTTCATCCCATTTGAGTAGATATTTCATATAGGACACTAGTGTTGATGTAACCATCTTAGGCTACCACAAGTGTCTAAAGAGATAAAGGTACCAGATCCAAAATCTAATGACTGATCTAGTATTATTTTCTTACCTATACTAGATCCAACACTATATTACATTAGAAACAACTAAGTAATTTCTCTTATGTCATTTATATATCTAATATAGCTATACTTTCCATTAATATCCTATCTCAATTTTATAAATTAAACACATGGTACATTTGAGTTTAACACATTAATAGGCTTGTTATAGATCTGATATTAATTTTTAGAGGATGAGGTAAAGTTGCTAGAATTCAACATGATTATTGATCTTTATGCATCACTACTAGGGTCATATGATGTGATCATGGAAGTGAATTGGTTCTCTAAGTATAAATCTAAGGTTGAATATTTTGTTAAGAAAATTGAGTGTTTAGATGATTTGAGAAATTAAACCCAAATTCAAGGGGAAACGAGAGTTAAAACTAATACAATTTTCAGCCATTCAATTGAATAAGTCTCAGTGAAAGGGATGCTAAGTGTTCCTAGTCAAAATGGTTTCATTAGAGAAACCAAGAAACCCTTTATAGAAGACTATCCTTTTTTTTGTGATAATTTTAGGATGTTTTTCCTAAGGAACTACCAGCTCTATCTCCCAAGAGGGAATTTGACTTCACTATTGATATCATTATAGGATTAGAACCTCAATCCAAAGCTCCCTACAAAATCATAACAACTAAATTAGTTGAGTTAAAAGCTTAAATTTAGGAGATGTTGTCCAAAGGTTTGATTTGGATAAACATTTCATAATGGGGTACACTTGTAGTTTTTGTTTAAAAGAAGGATGAAACCTTTTGCCTGTGCATAGACTACCAAATGTTAAACAAAGAAACAATAAATAATATGTATCCTTTACCCCACATTGATGATATTTTTGATCAGATATATGGAGAAATAATATTTTCAAAGATTGATCTTCATGATGGGTAGCATCAATTGAGAATTAGAGAGGAATATATTCCAAAAATAGCTTTCAAGACTCGATACATGCATTATAGTTTATTTTGCTTCCTTTTAGGCTAATGAATGGACCCAGAACATTCATAATCTTATGAATAGTGGGTTCATTGATTATCCTGATTATTTTATTTTATTATTCCTGGATGATATTCTCATATATTTAAAAAGTGAATAAGAGCATATTAAGCATTTGTGTTTGGTTTTACAATGATTACAGAAGCATAAACTCTATGGGAAATTGTCTAAGTGTGCCTTATTTCAAAGAAGAGTACAATAATTAGGACATATTATCTATGTATAAGGGATTTATGTGGATCCAACCAAGATTAGATCCATTAGGAGTGAGAAACACTAAAATTTTTGCATGAAATGCATAGCTTGATGGGTTTAACAGGGTACTACAAGAAGTTTATGCCAAATTTCTCTAAGATAGCAAAGCTGATCATCTCTCTTTAGTGAAAAGATTAGTAAAATGTTTGGTTTGGTAAGTGTAAAAAATCCTTTCAAATTTTGAAAATGAGGCTTACTTTAGCATCGATGTTGCAGATTCTAGATCCAAATGGTTAATTTGTAGCTATAATTGATGCCTCACGAGATAGTTTAGGAGGAGTTCTTATGTAGGATGGTTCTATTATAACTTACGAATCAAGGAAGTTTAAGACTTATGAGGCAAATTATGCTCCATATGACCTAAAATTAGTTTCCATAGCGCATGATTTACATGTTTGGAGGTATTATTTATTGAGAAAACCTTTTGAGCTTAAAACTAATAATTTGGGGTTCAAGTATATATTTATCCAACTTGACCTTAATTCTCATTAAAGGTAATGGTTAATTTTTTTGTTAGACTATGGTTTCAATATTAGATACATTAAACTTAAATAAAATAGAGTTGTAGATGACCTTAGTTTTAGAGGGTACATTATAGAAATAACCACTATAAGAAGTAATTTTTGAGATCAAGTAGTAAAATTCTCACCCAAATATGAATTATATGATATGGTAAAGAAAGAATTAGTTGAGAATTCATAGAATCATAGATACAAATGATTTCAATTTGAGAATGATCAACTTTTGAGGATGGTAGAATTTATGTCCGATAGGGAAAATTTGATGTGTTGTCCTGAAAGAGTTTCATAATGATCCATATTTAGGACACCCCAGAGCGACTAAGCTCTTAACAAAATTAAGACCATCATATTTCTAGAAGGGAATCAAGAAGGAAATAACAATATTGTTGTCTAGATAATTAGAATGTTAGCGAGTTAAGGTTGAACAATATTAGGTTGTTATACCCACATTTCATACCAAAATGGAAGTGGCAAGTTATTAGCTTGGACTTTGTCTAGGGATTACCTATGTCTAAAAATTGTCATGACATAATATTGGTAGTTGTTGATAAACTCATCAAAGTAACATACCTCATTCTAGGTAATATGACATATGATGCACCAATGCTCACTAAAAGGTTTGTGTATAAATTACATGGGTTTATAAAAAAATCATTTCATACAAGGATCCTAGAATGACCTCAAGGTTTTGGGAAACTCTCAATACAACCTAAACTTTAGTATGAATTACCATATAGAAACAAATGGGCAAACAAAAGTGTGAATCAGATTTTGGAGGATATTTAGATGATGTATTACATGGACTAATAACATAAATAGGTGGAATACCTACCATTGGTTTAGTTTACTTATAACAACTCATTCAAATTAGAATTGAAAATGGATCCTTTTGAGGCATTGTAGGGTAGGAAGTGTAGAACACCAATCAGTTGGGATAAGCTAGAAGATAGAGTGGTCTTTGGACCTGATATGCTTGTTGAAATGGAAGAATAAATAAAGTTAATAAGGTAGAGATCAGCTGAAGCCTATGATAGGGAAAACATTTATGCTGATATAAAAGGAACAAGATAATTTTTAGTTGGAGAAAAAGTTTTTCTACGAGTCAAACCCCAAAATAGTGATATTAAGTTTGGAAAATTAATGAAATTATCACCAAGATATGTGGGACCCTTCAAGATTTTATAAGTGATCAATCATGTATCATTTAAACTTTTTTTGCCACTAGTTTTAGCTCAAATGCATAATGTTTTTCATATATATATTACCTTAAGAAATATATAGTTGATCCTTCACATGATTTGGACTAAAATACATTACATGTTCTAGATTTAGGGGGGTCATTGTAGAACCAATCAAAATAATTGAAACTCATAAGGTTATCTTTCATAATGGAGAAGTATCACAATGCAAGGTCTAATGGGACCAATATTCTAAAGATAATGTTACATGGGAGGCTTATGAGGAATTATTTATGTTTTTTCCTTATATATTTAAATAATTTTCTATTGAAGATTATTATTTATTTCCAAAACTATTGTTTGAAATAAAAGTCATTGGGAGGATGACCTATTTTAGGTGGGAAGGATGTCACATCTTATCCCCCTATTTAAAAACTACACTAGTATTAATAAGGGAAGTGAAACTAATGATTATTAATTTCTAATTTTTATAAGTATATCTAGATATTACTGCTATAAGTTGATCGCTGTACTATTTAATTTTATGATTAATTATGTTTGAGGACATTTGATGGATGTACTATGTGTCTATGTATGGGAATCATGTTTGATTGTGATTTCATTTATGGATTTGATTTGCACTATAATAGTTCATTGATATATATATATATATATATATATATATATATATATATATTCTTAGTACTTTATTATTTTATTACAAGCTCAGACTAACTACCTTTTTGTTTGATCGAGGTGTTTATAGGACTTCCCCACCCTCACAGAGGGGAATAGAGGGAGAGTATTGTAGGGGAGGAGGATACTGATATCAACATTGGGGATAGATAGAATGGAACCAAACCCACACACACACACACACTACACTCTTGATTGCTTAGATGAAATAAATGATAATAATATTTTACAAAAATGTTAAGTGTTTGATTTGCATTGTTTGTCTATGTGGTTAATAAAGCATGCTTGCATTGGTTCTAAGTTAATTACTTGTCTTTGATGATTTTGATTTACATAATACATTAAGTTTATGTATTCACTTTCTATATTTATATATGGACTAAACTATGTTGAATTATGCTATGATAAACCATTTATGCATTTTAACTTATATGAGTGTTGGGTGTTTTGTGAATCTTATGTAAATTTGTATACTTATATACCCATTTTAGTGACCTAAAGGTGGGGAGGGGGAGGGGGTAGGCTGGGGCAATGAAATAAGGTAAAAAACACCCAAATCAATTATATTAACAAAGTTTTATGATTTTGAGAAAAAATGGGCATTATATTTGTAAACGTTTTAATATCAAAGTTACCACATACTTTTTGAATAAAATGAAATTAAGCCATAATAGAATCAGGTTTAAGTTTCTATGATTTAGGTTGAATTCAAATTTTGATATGATGAGGAGGTATTTCATGTGTTGATCATGCTCAAAATTAGGGTAATAGACTACAAGTGAATGAGCCAAATAAATAGATCAAACATAAATGAAGGGGAGTTCATAATGAATAACTCACAATATAGTAGAAGAGTTGTGATGCCATGCAAAACATGGATGTGGAGTGGAAATATAATATAAGAGGAATAAAAAGAGGAGAATGGGGGATGATAGAGAAATAATGGACCTTTAGCAGGAAGGAAGAAAAGCTACCATCAAATACATTCAAGCGACATCCATTACTTAACTAAGTTAGTTAAGCTTTGAGTTTGTAATTTTGGGTTTTAATTACAGACCTAGTTTCTAATAGGGAATAAAATATTAAATGTTTCCTTGATATGGGTTTAATAATGTATATCATTTGAATGTATATAATGGTATATTACTTGAAAAAAATCTAGGGTTTCATATTTATAGACCTTGGGATGGAACTCGATTCCATCTATAGGCCTATAAAAATGATGTCGAGCCTGTTTTAAAAGAAAATTGAGTGTATTCAAGATGTTCAACCCTGTACCCATGATTCATCTTTTAAGATTGGAAATCTGGGTGAGTTCTATCATCCGTTAATAACCTAGACTATATAGTGACTAGGTATATTTATTATTTGGCTTATAAATTGTTAAAAAACATATGGATTCCATTTTAGGTTGTTAGCTATAGTAGTACACATTGCATAAAAACTTGAATTGGATACCTTTCTTTATAAAATGTTTGTATAGACTATGTATGATAATTAAGAGCTATAGTGTATAAGATTTGAGTAAGTTTGATGGTGGTTATCCTTGAAATTTGTGATAGCTATTGTGAGGTATATAATGAAAATAAAAAACCATAAATCTACAAAGGATTGCATATAATAAGAAATATATAAGTAATGATAAACTTGTTTTAGGATGTTAGGAAAAATTGCACTCATATATTAATATGGGACATGTATCTGCATCCTATTATGTTATACTTCCTCATGCTGAGGTACTCAAGTTACAAGGCAGATTATATTTAAATTATTATTTTACACTAAATTTACATGTATATATTTTATACACAATATTTTTAACTTTTACCAATTACTGACACTTTATATCTTATAAGAACCCATTGAGTCTTAATCTCTTTGAGTACATACCTTAAAGGGTGTACTGAGAAAGGGGTGGGAAGACCATTGGTGCTTCATAAGATTGTTGTCCCTTTTTCCACTTACCATCTACACACTCATCTCCCAAAAACCATTAACCCGAACCTTATTCTTCTCATCCTTACCCATTCCAATATTTTTCCATACTTTATCCTCCTTTTATTGCCTTAATTCCCTTTTGGATAGTCAACTATACTAGGTCAATTGGGTTGACCATGTACAGTCTAGTGGTATTTTTCACTTTTTGGGTTTTTTATCCTTTCAGCTGACCTAACTCAGACCTAGTGAATTATCCTAAAAAACATATAGGATCAACTGGGTTGACCCTGTATAATCAACATTTTTGAGAGGATTTAGGGCAAGATCTGGCTATATATACAAGTTCATTTCTAACCATTTGTAAGAAGAGAAGAATAATAAGTGTGAATGAACATCTGCTTATTAACCATTCTACTTGAGGAATAATGCTTAGGGTTCCATACTTTTTTTGGAGATACAAATTTTGTCTTTTGGAGAAGTCTTTTGGATGCATAGATAGGTTGTGTATCCTAGAGCTAATTTTTATTTGTTATCCCTACATACCATAACAATCTCTTGTGAAGCACCTTGGACAAGGGAGATATTGAGGCTTAGTGTGTTCATGTTCAAAGGTAAGTATTCCTAACTTTATTTCTCCTTTATAAGAGTAGATAGATAATGTAGTTGTGCTTCTTTCTTCCATGCATTAGGATTCCATAGACATTAACATGAGTATATGTCTTCTATGCATGTTTAGTTTAGTTTTTTTTGTTTCTAACTTTGAATTTACACCAAAAGCTTTGGTGTGCACTAGATTAGATTTACTTTCTTATTTATTAGAATAGAGTGAACATTAAACTTAGGACTCTTTTAGAATTATTTCTTGATTATGTTAGACTGTAGGCTTTTGAACCCTTCCTAGCATGGTGTATTATGACAAGTGATCCCCTAATCAGGTCTAGTAAATCCCCATATTAGTCATGCCCTCACTTAACAAATGTATCCCCTATTGAAAGTGTAGGTATGCTCTATCTTATCCAAACTAAGATTGATTTATAGACATGATGCATTTTTGATTTCATAAATTTTGGTGAACCCAACGTGAACTAAACCTTCTAAGATTTGTTCATCTTATTTAATTTATTTCATTTTTTCATCATTATTTTTATCATATAGTTGTTATACTAGATCAACTCTATCAACCTAGTATATAAATTATATGCACAAGTTTTCAGATACATGCTACTGGATCGATCCTATCAACCCAATATAGTTTTTCAAATTTATAGACATCTACTCCAGACTACTCGGTTGACCTAGTCAACCTTGTAATTTTTTAGACATTAGGTTCATCACACTAGATTGACCCAATTGACCTTGTACATTTCAATCACTCAACAACAAGTTTTTGTAAAGCTTGATCGATCCAATTGACCTCAATAGTAGAATTTGTGAGCATATACCAAGGTTTTTGAATAATAATATTCATTATCTACATCTCTAATCAACCAAGGTTCCTTTCTATTTATCTATCTCTTTATTTACAATCTTTCATTTTATAGTTTGTAGTCTTCAAAACTACCCTTGCATAGCTAACTAGATCAACACTGTTGACCCAATTCTATGTTTTATATGCTATCTAGATAACTAAGGCGACTCTATCAACCTTGTTCATTTTTAGACCTTGCTTCTATAGTACAGGTTTGACCCTATCGATCTTGTTTTATATTTTGTGCATACATTTTTAGCCATATCAACATTGTACCTTATTTCAAAGTTGAAATTAAAATTATATGCTAGTAATTAGTTCACACTTTCTTTTCTTATTGTTTGCATTCTTAGAATAGATCACATAATCTAATTAGGTGGTTTTGTAATTAATCATTTAGTTCACTATTTTATATTTTATGCACACATGGCCAAATAAAAAAATATAAACAATCATTTTAACATTTGTCTACCCAAGGCCAACCTACTTGGATTTCATCACCAAGGGGGAAGTTGACTTGATACTTTGGTCAAGTATAAAGAATGGTTAATGGTATATTATGGATAAGCACATGACATTATTATCACTATGATGTGTGAAGTGAGGGGGTAAGCCCCAATACCAAACTTGTATCATTGCCACTACAGTCCCTTTCATCTCAAACTACTTGAAACCATCTTTAGATTACCATTATAGTTCCTTGCTTACAACCAACTTCCCATCACATTTAAAATCATATCTTAATAATGTAATAAACATTTAGGTTAACTAGTTATATAGTTATGTACTTTTCAAGTTGATTGCTTTCTCTTTGCTCAATTATATTTTATATTGTAAAAACTTGCATTAGCCAACATTGGTACAAGGTTTTATGTTGTGTGCCTCAATTGGATTAGCCAACGTTAATCTAATTGACTGTTTATTTCCTTTCAATTATTTATTTTCAATTTGATTGTAAAATTTATCTTATTTAATTTCATAACCTGTTATAGACTTCTTCATTTTCCCTCTTTTCTATACTAGGTTGACCCAGTTGACCTTATACTGTTTGTAGAACATGTTTTCCATTTTCCTAACCTCTGTTTGTTGTACTGGGTCGACCAAGTCGACCGTATAAAATTTTCTTGTGTGATTATATAGTCTTATTTCATCATGATGACATATTTTTACCCTGATTTTAGTCAGGAACATTGCATAATTAAATATTTGGATAATAACCTCACTTATTTCATTACTTTAGATGAAATTATCCAATTTCTTCCTTCTTCTTCTCCTAAATCAAAACCAATTACTACACAATGTAATGTAGTTGAGGTCATTCATCCTTATCCTCTTCCCAATTCAAATTTTGATAATCTTCCACCAACTAGTACTTATCCTATCAACACTCATACTCTTACAACCAATGTTCATAATCCTCTTGTTATACCCATAATAAGATCACCAAGTCTTATCAATTCCCAAAGTAACATGGTTGAAACCAATCAAATTAATAATCTAGATGGTTTCCAATTATTCAAAAACCTTGATGATAATACTATTTACACCCCTCACAATAATGGTGGCTTAACCAAGCTTCCTTCTTATTCTACCACACTAAAGACAAATAACACCGATATTGGGAATCCTCCACCTACAAAGAATCATCCTCCCACCAACACTAAAAATCCTCCTCCCACCACCACTAACAATCCTCCTCCTACCAATACTAATAATCCTCTTCCTAATAAAACTAATACCCTTCCTACAAACACCAATCCACCTATTGATACAACTCAACTTCTTACACATGTAGTTCAAAAAATAAACATCATGCAAACAACCAATCAATCTCAAATGATGAACATGAAACAACATTTATTAAACATGATTAGTTAACCACCTCAATTCATCATGTCTCAACCAAATCAAAATTTTATCCCTCCTCTTAGAGATGCCAAGGGGAATATCATCCCTTAACCTCTAATAAATAAAAAAATGCTTCAATATCTTCAAAATGAACCTTTATCCCCATTCATTGCATCCATATATATTGAATTTTTTTTTCCAACTATCACATATAATGGGACTGAGGATCCTAATATCTTTCTTAAGTCTTTTGGTAATCTCTATAGGGAATGAGTCCAAACTAACACCTTTTCTACAACCAAGCACTTATTCAAAACTTTTTTTGGTGATGCACTTGAATGGTACAACCAAATTCCTAGACATTCCATCTCACAAATAAAGGATTTAGTTAATGCTATAGTGAAGGAATTCCAACATGATGACCTTCCTAAAAATTACCTTATCCATTTCATCAATGCCAAGCAACTTCCTAATGAATATGTTTATACTTTCATTAAATTATGGAAGTCTCTCACTCATAAAGTGGACCATAACATTAATGATGATACTCTTTTAAAATATTTGTCACTACTCTTAAACCTCCCCTTTAATACAAAGTTTGAATCTTTTCACCTCAAACTTTAGCAGAAGCCTTAGACCAAGCAAAAAGGCAAGATTTTATTATTACCCAATTTAAAACACCTAAAAAAACTACTAAAGCACCTTTTTAATCATCTTCTCATAACATTGATTCATATAATCCTTCCCAACCTCAAAATGGATCATCCAAATTAATGAATTGTACCCCAATCCACCCACCCTTGATTCTAGAACAACTTAAGTAGAAATTGCCACCCTCTAAACCCATGAGCTTTGATCCTTTCAAACCTCCTCCAAACTAGTACCTAATAAATTTTGTTGGTGGCATGCTACTATAGTTCATTATCATGAGTCTTGTCATGGTCTTCACTGATTTCTTCTTTCTTCTTTGCTTGGTCCACATTTGAATTTTGATACTCTCACAAAACAAAATTATAAAGACTATCTTCAAGCTTCTCAAAGTCAATCTCAAGAACCACAATAACACCAAAATCAACTACCTAATGATCAACAACAATCATCCCATACCTATACCTCATCTGGTAATTTTTTTCAAACCAACGTTGATCTTGCTTCCTACACCAATAAGGAAAGGATATCTCACATGAACAACTTTAACCATTTTGTGGCATCTATTGAACCTCAACCTCTTAGGTCACATGAACCAAAAGAGTACTTAATTTAAATGAATACTCCAAATCATATCATACATGGTCCTAATTTACCTGATTTATCTCTTCATACCTCTCCTACACATCATATGTCACATTCAACATCCTTAAAATCTAACAAACCAAGACATTTACTTATCTCCACATGCACCTACCAACCCAATGCAAATCATTTTAATAGTTCAATGTTACCTCACTAAACATCACATGTTCAGGCATCTTGAAATACCCTTCCACATGTCCCTTCAGACTTTGAGGTATCTTTTAATACCCATCCCTGTAGCCACTTACCCTTTGGGGCACCTATGATGCCCACTCTTATTCTACAATGCATAATAACAAAAAAATCTAGTTTCAAGAAACATTGAGACGTATAGATTTGTATTTCACATGCTCATCTTTGATACAGATGTTAGCATAAATCTTACTTACTATTTTTGTCTCATGTTTCTTTGTTTTTATGCACTTTCTTTCCTTTACTTTAATTTTACTAGCATCATTTTTTTCCTTTACATTCTTTGGTTTTATTTCACATTACATTTGGCATTTGTTTTCATTTTTATCCTTATATATCTCTTTTATTTTTATCTTTTTAAGTTATTCTTTGCCTTAATATATTTATGTTTATTTTTTCCCTTATTTATCATTTGCCCCTATGGGTTTATCTTTTGTAAGTTTTCAGTATAAGACCATGGATAAAACCTGGACCTCCTCGCAAAATACCACCTTTGCTTCTTTTCTCATTTCATTGTTTCACATTTTGGTTTTTGGTACCCTCGTGGGTTTCTCTTTATGAGTTGAAGTATAAGACCATGGATAGGAATTAGATCTCTTCATAACATTACCATCATATCATTCTTTTTATAATAAAATATTATTTGATCCTTGTTCTCACACTTTAGCTTTTGCTTCTTTTGATAGACAAAATTTGCACAACAATCTATGTTAGCATGTTTTCCCCCATTTACCTCATTCTTATGATAAGGAATAAAATTTATTATCATTGTATCCCATTTTTCCCTTTGTCACATGTTTTTACAATTTAAAGTAACTCAAATTATTTCATGTGTCACTCCTATTAAAATCCCCTTTCTTTCACTCCACATTGGATAAAACAAGGTTGAAGTCAATATATCACTTTTATTTCACCTAGATTTATGAGACTCTTAGAACCCATGATATTTTAGGTTTATCTCTCTTAGAAATCAAGTCCCAAGTTTTCAAATGAAAGTCATCTTTATCACCCATGTTTGGTATTCCAAATCTATATGGAGGAGGAATTGAAAAAAGGCATCAAGAAAGTTAAAAGCCAATTCACTTGAAATAAAAGGAAATGATATCTCAAAGGCAACACACAAATTTCAAAAGTCAAATCAGACCAAAATATGTGATAAAAAAGACATCTCCTATCTCTAATCAAAGCTCAAACTCTATAGTTGGCCTCACATAGAGCTGATGTCCTTTGGGGTATAGTAGGCCAATAGATTGGAATAGGGAAATTTAAAAAACTCTAATGTACTACCTACTTTCTCATGTAAGTACCCAATATTTTTAGTAGACCAACAACTCTATAAGGAGTCTTGAGGAATGGGGAACACATTGTGAGAATGTAAGTCCATTTTATATTTCATGTATATAACCTTCATGGGATGATCTATAAACTACATTTGTTGACCTAATACTTTTGTAGCTAATAGAAGTTATTCATAGTCCTTAAGTTTGAAAGTCCTCTTGTTTTGACAAACCTAATTTGAGTGTTTTGACTTCGATAAAGAGTTTTTCTATGTTGGTTTTTCCTTAATTTCTCCCCTCCACCCATTTCATTTGCCCCCCTTGAAAATAAAATTGTGATTCCAAATCTATTTTTCCTCTTCTATTATTCCTTCTTCTTCACATCTTTAAAAACATGCTAGCACTACTTTGTTTTGGTTTTATCTATCCTTAAGAACAAAACATGTTGGAGTAACTATGGATTACACCCTTACACCATTTATTTACCACACCACATCATTATCATCCTAGTCATGTCATTAGGTGGTTGTGTTTTGTTACATTATATCTTTAGAACAAACACTAAGTTTGAGTCTTCATCCTTAATAGCTCTTGATTTTCCTTTATCCATCATGTTCTCTTTTTATTTTTGCAGACTTCACTTATCTTACATATGACATTTTCCATTATTACAGGTTTTTCTTTATGTATGCCTTCTTTATGTTTGTCTCACATATTCAAATACATTTCATTTTTCATCTTTCATGTTTTTGTTTTTGCCTATCTTACATGAGCTTATTTTTCCATTTCTTACATATCTTTATTCAAGTTTTCTTGCATTGATATTTCATTTGTTATTCATGTTTTACATGCTTCCCAATGTGATTTAGTATGTTCTACATTACTTTTTGACATTTATGTTTTACATGCTTTCCAATATGATTTAATATGTTCTATAATCATTTGTCATTCATTTGCCATTCTTTAGCCATCATTTTGTCATTCATTTGCCTTAAATATTATAGCCTTGCCTTAACAATCCTAATTTACCAAAATTTTCTAAATACCCTAATATCTTTGCCTTAACTAATTTTTACTATTATATGCCTATTTTCTAAAAGCTTTCAATTTTTGGCTATTTTTTGGCACTATTTTCTACAAGTTTGCCTAATGTTCTTCACATTGGATGCCTTTAATTCCTCTTGTAGTCTACTTCTTTATCTACAACACTAAGGTAATTAAAGGTATGTGTTTTTCAATTCTATCATTTCTTTTATCTTATTTACTACTTATTGCACTTTACTTAGAATTAGAATTGTGTGTTATCATGTTCTATCCTAAAGCACCATCCCGTGTTACACTCACATGACACATGATATGCTTCGAGTGAGGAATATGTACACATAATATTTTTAACTTTTATCAATTACTAACACTTTTTATCTTACAAGAACCCATCAAGTCTCAATATCTATGAGTGCATACCTTAAGGGGTGCACTAAGAAAGTGGTGGGTAGACCATTAGTGCTTCGTAAGATTGTTGTCCCTTTTGCCTCTTTCCATCTACACACTCATATCCTCAGAACCATTAACCCTAAGCTTATTCTTCTTAGCCTTACCCATTATAGTCTTTTGCCATGCTTTATCATCCTTTTCTTGCCTTAATTACCTTTTGGATAGTCAACTATACTAGGTCAACTGGGTCGACCCTATATAATCTAGGGTTATTTTTCACTTTTTGGGTTTGTTAGCCTTTTGACTGACCTTGCTTAGACCTAGTGAATTGTCCCTAAAAAAATATAGGGTCGACTAGGTTGAACTTATATAACTAATGTTTTTGTGAGTATTTAGGGCAAGATATACCTATATATATATAAGTTCATTTCTAACCATTTGTAAAAAGAGAAGAGAAGAAGAATAAGTGCGAATGAACATCTGCTTATTGACCATTCTACTTGAGGAATAAATCTTAGTGTTCCATACTTTCTTTGGAGATATAAGTTTTGTCTTATGGAGAAATGTTTTGGATGCATAGATAGCTTGTGTAGCCTAGAGCTGATTTTTCTTTGTTATCTTTACATTCCACAACAATATTTTATGAAGCACCTTGGCCAAGGGAGATATTGAGGCTCAGTGGGTTCATCTTCAAAGGTAAGTATTCCTAACTTTATTTCTCCTTTGTAAGAGTAAATAATTAATGTAGTTATGATTCTTTTTTCCATGCATTAAAATTATATATACATTGACATGAGTATATGTCTTCTATTCATGTTTAGTTTAGTTTGTTTTATTTCTAACCCCCACTTTATGCAACAAGCTTTAATGTGCACTAGATTAGATTTACTTTCTTGTTTATTAGAATAGAGTGAACATTAAACCTAGGATTCTTTTAGGGTTTTTGCATGATTGTGTTAGAATACAAAATTTGGAACTCTTTTTAGCATGGTGTATTATGACAAGTGATCCCCTAATTAGGTCTGGTGGATCCCATATTGGTCATGCCCCTACTTAACAAATGTATCCCCAATCGAAAGTGTAGGTATGCTCTATCTTCTTCGAGGTAGGATTGATTTATAAATATGATGCATTTATGATTACATATATATATATATATAAAATATATATGTGTATATACATATATATACATTATGTATATATATATATACATAATATATATATATACATTATGTATATATATACATATATGTATGTATGTATATACATACATATATATATGTGTGTGTGTGTATATATATGTATGTATGTATGTATGTGTATATATATATTCATACATATATACATACATACATATATATGTATGTATATACATATATCTATATATGTATACACACATATATGTATATATATGCATACATATATATACATATACATATATACATATATGTATACATAAATACATATATGTATAGCTACATACATATATATATGTATATATACATATATGTATATATGTATATGTATACATACATACACATACACATATACATATACATATACATATACATACACATACACATATACATACACATATACATATACATATACATATACATATACATATACATATACATATACATATACATATACATATACATATACATATACATGTGTGTGTGTGTGTGTGCGCGTGCGTGTGCGCACATGCGCACACTTGTGCGTGCATGCGTGCATTAGTATGTGTGTGTAGACGAGTGTGCATGTGCCCTTATCTTATGGAATGTCTAGGGATATGTGTGGCCGAATTGTGGTATACATACCTTTTATGAGATGATAAATTTGAGATATGGATCTAAAATACTAAAAATATGAAATTAACCCAAAACTTATAATAACATCAAAGAGAGAATTATGGAAGCAATCAAAATTATAAGATAAATCTTACCATGATTTTTTTCCTCTTGGCTTCCCTCCAAGATATTCAAACTGATTCGTCAAAGATATTTAGATTTTGTGATGATTTATTGATAATAGGGGATTCAAGATGAAAGGATGAATTGATTAATGGCCTCTTTGATGTGGATAATGTAGATGCAATGAGATTATGATGGCTTAGAGAGCTTGTGGCTATGATAATTAGTTTGGCAACGGAGAGGTGGCATATTTAATAACCTCTAAAAATAGGGTGTTATAGAGGAGGGATAATATGGAGAAGATTATAGAATTGGATAATTATAGAATCTATTAAAAGGATAAACAAGATTAGTAAATGATTAAATGAGGTGATTAGGGACTAGGGATGTAGGAGAGCCTAATAATAGGCTAGGGTAGGTGGGATTTGAATTTTTAATTCCAATATAATGGTTAAGTGGGATTAGTTAGTTGATAATCAAGATAAATTATAAGAATTAATGAAGACATGGGAAGGGGTAAGGTTAGTATGCTGAATAATAATGAAGGGGGATGTTAGATAAATGACTAGAAGGGGGTTAAATAGGCTATGTTAGATGGAATTGTGACAAGAGGAGTTAATTAGTGAATTATTAGATGAAATTAGAGAGGTATTAGTATCAAAATTAACAAGTTGAGAAAGGTGAACAATTTTAGATGCATACTTTTGCCCATTAATTGAAAGGGCATTACGAGTGGATGAAGTAGAAGGAATAATGGTCTTTAAAAGAAGAAAGAAACTCATGGATGAATGTTAGTAAATGATGTCAATAGATATGATTCCCCCTTGAGGGGACATGCAGAGAAGAATGAGATGGATGGACAATTAAAAAGAAGAAATGAGGGGTGGGATGTAAAGAATAGACAAGGGGATGGGATGTGAGATAAATGATGAAGAAGATGAACTCAACTTGAGTAATGAGATACAAATTGATGATACACATATAAAATACATATGCATAGTGAGTGAAAATGATTATGTCATAGTTGTTGACACATCCTAAAGGGGAATCAACTATAACATGATGATGATAAGACAAAAGCATGTAATATTTTGACATATATTAGAAAAGGATGCATGCCAAGTATTAATATCTTTCTGCCCTTTGACTTAGAAAGGATCAACTTTTGCTCAAAGCACTTGAACAATGTCCTTGTCTTCCTTTTGAGTCTTTGCTTATCATGATAGTCTAAGAGAGGGTCAATTTTTCTTAGGTTCATAAGTAGCATGTTTTTGTAGTGTGATTATGTCAAATAATTTCATGGTAGTCCCCATCTCATCTTGTTTAATCTTATGTCAAGGTTTCATCTTATATTGATTATGTCTAAGAGTCTACACCAAGTCATGATGTAGTCTTCATGATCCAAAATCACTCATAATATGATGACCTATGGTGTTGTATCCCATGACCAGTCATCAATTCATTTAAGCATGCCAAGAACCTATAGAATATGGGAAAATCAAAAGGATTAGGGCTATTATGAAGAGATAATAATAACTTTGTTTGAAGCCTTTAACATATTTTAAGAGTTTTTAGCAAATATTAAGGTAAATACTTCAATTATTATTACATTTGATATTATGTATGTATTGACTTCAAAGGGTGTTCAAACCATGAGAATAGTGTTATTATGTCCCCCAGGACATCATTAATTCATCATCAAGAGTAAAATACTACCAAAAGGTCTCACAATCATTGCAAAGTCATAACAAGGTGGTCTTATATGCAAAAAGCAGTCTTTTTATGGGTTAAACATCCTTCATTCACCATAAATGGCCCCACATGATTGAAAAGTGACCTTTCAACTTCCATCCATCCATACCCCCTAATTTAAAAAATGTTTTTTAACCTCTCATTTCCGTCATTTTGGCCTCTAGTGTTTTTTAAAGATCTCAAACCTAGAAAAATGTAGAGAAAAGAGGTTTTGTAGGTGTTTTCAAGACTTGTATGGACTTGTAAAATTAGGTCAAAGTTATATAAGGTTAGATATATCATGGGGGTTTCATTTCAAGCATAAAAAAAAGAATCCATGTTCATAAAGCCATGAGAAAGGCAAAAAACACAATAGGATCTCCATCGAGCTTTTAGCAAGCTCACAAGGGCCAGTTTGAGTTGAATGGTATGGTCTGTATAGAGAGACTTAGAGCTTGATCTATTATCTAGAGGTGGAGTCCCTAGTGGGATTACAATATTGGAATTGGTTTGCAAATCAAAGCCTTAGGCTTTATAAATAATCATTAAGATCCCCATGTAGTCTTAAACCCCCCCTTAAATCATAACATCAAATTAATGGGGGTGAAAGTGAATTAAATGGTTCCAAATGCATTAAGTTTTCATGGAAACACCTAGGTCATGTCTAACACTCCATGAAGGGAATTTGCACACAGTCTGATGGTACAGTCACCCATACATATATGAGGAAAACTAGGTTTTGTAGAGGTTTCAAGTATAAGAG
Organism: Torreya grandis; assembly: GCA_037957365.1. Classification (NCBI taxonomy): domain Eukaryota; kingdom Viridiplantae; phylum Streptophyta; class Pinopsida; order Cupressales; family Taxaceae; genus Torreya; species Torreya grandis. Next base: position 2,679,026 of record JARHVA010000188.1, read on the forward strand.
TAGGGTTTCAGGTATGATAATGGTTCAAAATCATGGATAAAGGTGTTTTAGGCTATTTCACCACCTTTTAAGTCTAAAAAACCCTATCACTTTCCCTGAAGATGCTTCTATAGACCTAGAATGCAAAATAGTCATAAGGTGATGGGAGAGAAAGGGTAATGTGATCATTAGAGAGGGATGAAACCATCCTATTTGAATCGAAGTAGTAGCATAACATGGTTTGAATATCCTAAAACATGCTCATGAAACTAGTTTTAGAGTTATAATGAGGTTTCATGGCCATTCTAATGGCTAATAGCAAGTAGAACAAGCTTAACTGACTTGTAGGCCTAATTGGCCAATGTGAGAGGATCATAAGGAGTTTAGATATCTACAAGGTGTATAAAAAGTCTTGTTTGAGACCAATGAAGACACATAAAGACATTCAAACACATGTCTAATATGAAATATCAAAATTTTCAAGACTATCTCAAGGGTATATAGGGCTTAACACCCTTCACCTCATGCCTAAAATAGTTTGGATTTGACTAGAATGCTTTTAACCCTGTTTAAGGTTATTTAGTAGAAGTTAAGGTTGTTTAGCATAAGTTAAGGTTGTTTAGAATTATTTAAAATTTAAGGTATTGGGGTAACTTTTTAAAGTTTCAATATGAAGGATTCTCAAAGGGTTTAAGCTAGGAAGGATGTCTTAACAGGTTTATAAATGGTGTGATTTTTGTCTAGAAGTGTTTCATGCTTTTAAAGGAATATCATTGCTTGAGAAATAGTTTAGAGGGTTATAGAAGGTCTGGGAATGATCTAAGTCCTTCAAATTAGGTTTCATGATAATAATTGCAAGACTCCAAGTCCTATTGAGAGGCATGGTAATTCTGAGTTGTGGTGAAAAGATGTCAAAATCCTTGATGCTTACTTTTGTAAGGCCTTCATGGAAGTAGGATAGTGAGAAAGGATTTACAATGGAATTTGGATACTATGAAGGTGTTAATGAAATAATTGAGAAATCCAAGATTAAGCTTAACTTTCAATAATTCCCCTAAATAGTTACCTACAACTAAGCCTATATAGATGCAAGAAAAGATTGTATGCTTCTAAATATGACTGTCTTGAGAGATTTGAAGAAGTTCAAAGGAGGTCAAATGAGTTCTCAGTATGGTGTATAAAATCTTTGTCTTGCTCATTGATTTATAGAAGGATCCTAAAATTCTAATTGTAGTCAAATAACTCCAATCATCACCTACAAGATTACAATCAAGTAGTCTGCAAACTTGAAAATAAGATGACACATACACATTGAGGTTGGAGCTCAAGAAAATGAACAAGGCACAAATGTTATTGAAGATCAAAGGAAACATGAAAGAATGACTAAAGAAGATAATGAAACATAGTTGATTTAGTGTATATAGGTCTACCTAATTAAAATTGGAATGCCTAACTAGTTTGGATAATGAGATCTGTTGGAAGAAAAAATCCATGTGAAAATTATCCTATGATGGTTTTATGGACATCTGTATGGTCTTCATGATCTTTGAAGGCAAATTCAGGTTTAGAAGGGGTTGCCCAGGCCTGATTGAGCACTCACAACACATAGGCCTATGTATGTATAGTTATAAGGTATGTTTTATTGCAAGTAAGAGGGAGACCTAAGTCCAAGAAGGTGTTGAAATGTACTATCCCATAATACATGAAGTTTCCAACCCCATTGGTAGTGATAAAATGAGGAAACACAAACTGCTCAGGTCATTGGCATCAACTGGTTTGAGAACCTAGTATAGGCTAATAATGGTCATAGTAGATGATAAAGACAGAGGTCTAAGACACTATGATACTATATAAAAGGTTTGATTTTAATGGAAAAGTTTATAATAAGGATTTGAGGTCACCACAAACACCTATAGGTGGTCTGGGGCTTTTAGGATCAGTCTAGGCTTATAAGGCCTAAAACCTTACATAAGCCCTTAGACATCCACCTCCACTCTTATGACAAGGTGAGTTCCTAAAGAATATTTAGGGATATAAAAAATTGTTTAATGATGGTACATGTCTTAAATAAGGTGTTTCAGGTAGTGAGAAATAGAAAAGGTGCCTTTTTAACCTAAAACCCTTCCTCAAAATCTCTCATCACAATCTGCCAACTTGAGTTGCAAGTTTGGATGCTCATATATTACATGAAGAAGTGCATGGGACCCAATGATATTAGGGGAAGTTTAGGAATACTATGTACTTACAATCCATGGTGGAGAGAGCTAGATTTAGGGGTAAATATATGAATTATCCTTAAGACTATAGACATGCCCATACTACTTAGAAGAAACCTGAGGGGTACCAACCTTTGCTCAGATCTCACTAGATAAGATACATGGGAATAATAGATATTAGAAAAATTTGAGGGGGTATATTCAATAAATATTTATGTCCTGAAGTTTCCAATTCAAGGCCTGTGCTTTATGAACCATCGTTAAGATGGTAGGCCACTCCAAACCCTCCAAAACCCTCATGGAGAACTCGATGGCAAAGAAACTACTCCTAATGACTCTAATGGCCATAAAACACATTAAGAACATAAATAAGACACCTATAGGTATAATGTGACCCTTTTTGACTAGGAATTTGGCACGTGTGAGGAAAATTATATAGGGAAATGGCTTATAATGTCTTGTTTTGGGATTGTTTCATGGTTCCTATGCATATTTGTGCTCCTAAGTGAGTTGGAAGGCCTTTTGGGCCTATGAAGAGATGTAATGGACTTAAAAAAATAATTATTTGACCTTATAGTAGTATAATAAATCCTAATGAGTAAAATTGAACTATATTAGAGAGGTAACCCTCATTTGCATTGATAAGGGAGAGTTACAAGTCTATCCACATGGTAAAAAGGATTTCTAATGTAGAAGCATCACTGTATCAACATTTATAATCCATTACCAATATAAATACTAACTTGAAAATGTATAATTCTTAGGTCTCTCACCCACTAAATCAACATATACAATGTATAAGCTGTGAATGGCATGAAGGGTGGTAGCTAAGCAAGTGATGGCCATGTTCAAACATGTAACTGCCTTCCCATAATACATGCATGAACTTTTACTACATGTTAAAGAGTAATGGATCAATTTAAAGGATCATGGTGCCTTCATAGAGTCAATTATGATAAAAAATTAGTCATCCACCACACCTCTATGCCCAAAAGGCTTATTGAAGGCTACTATGCCACCAAGACAATGCATGGGGAGAGTTATGAGACTATTTTTACCCCTCATTCATGTTTATAACTATTCATTAGATGATTAATGGTAATTATGGCATTTCCAATCCATTTCTATGCCATGTTCTCCCTCTCTCTTTCTCATGTTCTATAAATTAGGTTTACAAAGCCATTATAATGATCCCTTTGATGGGTATGATAAAGTTATGCCCATTTGTATCTTATAACCTTTGAGATAATATAATTATTGATTCATCTTTTTCTATACTGGTCTCGAATGTGTTTCATGCTTGTTTTATTTGCATAAGTGTTTGATCCTTTTCTCCCTTTGTAGGTCCTTATCTCTCACCTATATTCTAGTGGATTGTCTTATGTAGGTCACATGGTGTGTAGAGGTTTTAATGCTTGATCACAGTGGAAATTGATTGCTAGTGTCTTTTATCAGACCTTGCACTCATCACCCTTAGGTTATAAGTAGTTGGCATGGTATCCATGTGAAACATTGATGTGTATGAGTCTTTTTAAGAAAGTGTGTTAGTAATTAGTCTTTGTTTTATCCATAAGTGTTATTGAAGGATCAAGTAGAGGAGACATAACTTTGGTGCATCACCTCTTATAGTATATGGTTTGATTTCATGTCTTTATTCTATCCCTTTTTATTGGAAAAATAAGTAAGGTTAGTAGCTGAGATTAGATGATGCATCAGGGGAGCTAGCCCCAAAACTAGAGACTTGCCTCACTCATTAGGCTACCCACACCTAGAGGTGATTCCATTGTATCAGTTGGATGAGGCATGTTTTAAAATTCTTTACCTTAAGGGTGTAATCCAAATCGATAACACCAAGGAAAGCTTCAGACCAAGATAAAACTAATTTGATAAGATTAATGATGAGTCTAGATCAAGGCTAAAGTTGAGTGATATGATGGAGGATATGAGAGAAGACAAAGGGGAAGAATTAAACTATAATGCATCAAATCAATGAGCCATAATGTGATTAATTATCAATGATGTCTATAAAAAGAACACACACAAGGGAGCAAGAGATGATACATTTATGGTCTTTATCATACCCCAATTGAAGGATGAAACCACAAAATTTAAATGATGAATTTATCAATAAGTGATAATGGATGATTGATGGAAGAAAATATGGATGCTATGATTTTTTGGGCCCAATCAATAGGTGTGGGTAATTGAATGGGAATATTAGGAAGATGAATATGGTGATGGTGATTGATTAATATATTGATTGATTAATTATTGATATTATAACTCAAGGATTTGATTTATGGAAGAAGCAAGGATGAGTAAGGATAAGATAAATGTGATGAATGTTGAGAAAGAAGGAAAGAGTGGATGAGCTGATCTTAGACACATTATGTGATTAAGCACTGCCTACATAGTCTAAAAAGACCTAAGGCCATTGTAGTTTAGACTATATGATGGATGACAAGATAAACTAGAGGAGGGTGATAATGCCTATTAGACATGTTAGTTGTTAGATAAAGGATGTGACTTGACTTAGATGGTAGTCATTTAGATATAAGACTAGGAGAAGTGATTGGATATGAGATATTAGATGTTATGACATGTGATTGGGTTAGACATGCTAATAGATGATTTATTAGTTAGAGAATATAGACATGATAAATAAAAAACTCAGAAGAATGATTGGATATGAGATGAGTGGAATTATATGATTGGCTTGAAGATAAAAGTCTAGGATAAATGATTAGATATGGGATTTTAGACACGTGATTGGGTTAGATGATTGGACCTAGATGATCAAATTGATGATGGGATGATGATTGATTTGGTGATTAGGAAGGTGATAGTGTATAGGAGAAATGATGAGTGTTTCATTATAGATCTATCATTATTGTAATAGGTCTCATCATAGTTTAAACAATCTGATGTAAATATAACACTAAGAGGTATGACCCATGTTATAAGTATGACGAAGAGGACATTGTGCCAAAGTGTATAACTATAAAAAGGGTAAATAGTGAACTTTGAATCATTAAGGGTACCTAAAATACTCATTATGGATTTTGGTTTCATCATATAATCTTAGTTCATTACCCAATAGGAAAAATGAGACATGATACAAGACTAATTAAAAGGCAAACAAGGACAAGTAAATATATCTAGATATATACATGATAAAAGACATGGAATCAAATCAAATGAGAGTAACACACACAAGTTTTTATATGTAGAACAATTATGAGTAATGTATTGTCCATGAGAGTTGATGGGATGAGTGATCAGGTGATGAATTGGACTAGGTTGGTCATGATGATCATGATGTGATTTTGGATTAAGGATAGGAATTTGGACAAGGTATGGACTTGGAGTAGATTAGTGATGTGGATTAAGATTAATATGGAATGGTGATTATGAATAGGGTGTGATTAATTAAATTTAAACTTGAACATAGGGGATAGTAGACATATGGATTGATCATGTTTTAGAGAAGAGACATAACACTTATCAAGCTAAAGTGAGACTAGGTCAATGATATCTCTATATCTACCACAATTCAAAATAGGGGATAAAAGACAAGAGTGAGATGGATGGCTATGATTGGGTTATGGAGGACAAAGGAAATGGAGATGGATGTGAATGAGGGGGACAAGACATCTTGGAATTTTTGTGTCTTTTTATAGATTTTTTGATTTTTTTGTATTTTTGACATATTTTAATTTTTAGGTCTTTTGGGATATGTATGTACACAATACAAATTGGGGGTTACTATCAAAGGGAATACCAAGCCTAAAAACTAGGATAGGGACATATGGGATAATGGATGGGGTGACAAAAGGATGAGGGTAATGTAGAAAAGGGGATGATGACCAAGGAAGAATGGACTAAAGATTGCCAATGACCACATCGTGAAGGAACCATGTATCTAGTTACTCAAGTGTCAAGTGGGAGGATATACTAAGATGTTTTTAGAATATTTCCCTAGACATTATTTGATTCCTTATGAAGGTAAAGATTAGAAGAAAGGATGGATATAATAGGATGCATGATATGATGGCATATGATGGGTAAAAACAATAGAGAAGATGACATGGAGGGAACTAAAAAGGGATGGATTTTATTGCCAAGTGTTGAGGTATAATGCAAATAATAGATTATTTTACCTTGGCACTAGAAAATTGTTTTCATCATGGTAATTTCCCAAGGCACCAAAAAATTAGTTTTCACTATTGGATGAATGATTTTTATTATTATTATTATTATTATTATTTGGCATTTTTGACATTTTTGACTTTTTATCATCTTGATTTATTAGAGGTGGGTGAGATGCAAGATGCAATAATTTTATTGATCTTTATCCAACACCTATTTTAGAGATATGTGATGCTAGGACCATGTTGTTGTTATTAGATGTATTAATGTCCTTGTGATGTTTGTTGATTCTTTATTTAACATCCTTTGGATGTCTCAACTAGGTGTCTTTATAACCCCTATGAGAGATGATGCTACATATAAAAATGATGTGTGGTAGGGATTCAAGGTATGGTATGGGAGGGATAATGCCATGATTTTGATGGTGGGGTATAGGATGTGAATGAGTGATATAGTTATGATGGACAATGTGACTAGAAGGGGAGTGAAAATGGGGTTCAATAGCTGCATACACCATTGGATATGGTGAAGGGGAATATTTTTATTGGTGTCAAGGGGTTAAGGGATCTAAGACCTTCTAACTTATTTATTTTTTGATCTAAATATTAGGAGGATTGTCATCCATAATCCTATTACTTTTGAAAGATTTTTGATTTTCTAATATTTGACTTGGATTTTGATTGCCCCTTGGTGCTTGTAACTAAGATTCACCAAGGCTTTTTGAATTTAGACTTGGAGGATGATTATTTTGAATTAGATGATCTCCTAGCATCTCAAGGATGTTTTTACTAGGGGATGATGCTTTTTGACTTGGTCGATTATGAAAATCTTCTTGACTTTGATTGATTATTTTTGGATCATAGTTAACTAGATTATTTATCTTGATGAATTTATTATTATCTTTGATCCTTATATATTCAGCACATGAGATTACATGTTGAGGGGAATCCAATGATGCATGTTCCTATTTATCCCATTTGGAGAGTGGGATAGGGGGATTATTAACATGAGATGAATGATTAGGGATGTATGGTGAAAGGGGTGGATTAAGGGGATAGTGGGAAGCATAGTCCTCATAGGAGCCACTAGGAGACCCAGCCTCAATGTCATAGAAAATGTCCTCAAGAATCCCAAAAGGATCACTAAGAATCTTTGAATAATTAACATCAAAATTTGATTCATATCCATCTTGATGATCTTGAACTAATAAAGTATCCAATAATTGTGTACTGATTTCATCATACTGAGATGGATCAAGAGTCATGCCTTGTGATTGTTTGATATCTAAATTAGACACATTTTCAAAGAGATGGGTGTTAACATGACTTTCATTATCTGAAAGGGATGATTCTTTTGACATGAATTTTGTTACATATGCCAATGTTGGATATGATATTAATGTAGATGACCATTCTAACATTAAATCTAATTAGGATGTTGATGAGGTGATGTTGCTAATAGATGATTTTTAATTATCCATAAAGAGGGGATTTTGGATAGCATCATTGTATAGAAGTACCTCTTTTACCTTGGGTTTGTGGATGGATGTCTTAGGCTAATTGGATTTGTGAAAATGGGGGATTTGATGTGAATAGGATATAGGGATGGTTAGATCAGGGATGGCTATGGTATGGTAAAGATTGGGGTCATGACCTTCATTGAGGAGGGAAGAATCTTGATCATGGTTAAGAAGTGCTTCTTGGCATACCCCATTTTAGACACTACTAGGTGTAGGTATATTAGATTCATCCTCAATTTTAATGTCACCATTATCAATTAAGTTTTGGACATAATCTCTAAAAAGGTGACACATATTAATAGAATACTCAGGGACTTTATGATATAGATAAAATTGTTCTGATCAATGCCATGAGGGCATATGTTTGGAAAAATCTAGGGGTCTTATTTTTGGGTGAATAATTATGCCTATGGCCCTTAGTTTCCAAAATAGGGATTCTATAAATACTGGGAGAGTGTATATGGCTTATCTCCAGTGTTGGATTTAGGAGTGGAAGAATGTGATGGTGATGTTATGATGAAAGGAGATGGCAAAGTGTGAATTGGTTAGGAGGTCAACATGAATTAGATTAAGTTGATAAGCTAGGCTTCCCTTTGCTAGTATGTGAGGGATTTATAATGGACCATGACTGGTAAAAAGAGGATTCGACTAGGGATGGGTAGGAACTAGAGGTAAGGTTAGCTAAATGGGGTAAATACCTTTGGGAAATTAGGTATCCATCTTAAGGAGTTGTAAGAGGACTTCATCCCTACTAGAAATAGTATAGTTATTAAACAAGGTAATTGTTATATTAGGAAGGTCATGACTAGGACTAGTGGATGGGGGACTGGAATGGAATTAGTTGTCATAAGAATTAGATGGGGATAAGCTTTGATGAGGCATTTTTTTGGTGGGTGACTTTAGGTTTATGGATTCAAAATTATTGGGAAGGTAGGCACTCATCTCCAATAGCCATAAATGTCATTCATCCTTGTTGGCAAAGATATATTCATTAAATAGGGTGATCTTATCACTTGTATATTGAGGGAGGTTATGAATATAGTTATGGTGAATGGAAAATGGAGTTCTCCATGGTTGGATAAGGGATTATTTATTGGAAGGACATGGGAAATTAGTTTAGGCTTGATGGGATCAACTTTTGAAGTTAAGAAAACACCCATTTTTAAGGCTTGCAAAAGGATCTTATCCTAATTAGAAAATATGTATTATTCTACAAGAATTGGGTCCAGATCCATGTGGATAGATGATAAATGGGTTATGGATGAAAAAGGGGGCTTGATGTGAAGGTAGGTTAAGGCTTGGATATAAATATGATCCTTGGACAAAGTTAGTTTGAATGATTGAGATAGTATGATAGATGATGGTGAGGATGAGATCGACTAAATGGATTATGATATGAGATGGATAAAATTTGAAATTGATAGTATGATAACCACTAATGATCTATTGATAATGCCTAGTTTTCAAACTAGAAAAAAGATGGGGATTCTACTAGTGATTGGATGGGTGATAGTTATAAATAGGAAAGATGAGTAGATTAGAGATAATTGGATTAAGGATGATTGGATGTTAGATTGAAACCAATAAAGTGACAGGTTATTAACAAGTTATTGACTAAGTATAAAATTTGATAAAGTAACAGGTGATGGATGAAATTGTGAATAAAGTGATAAGATGATATGAATGGACAAAAGTATTATCTCAAGCCTTAGATCGATTTTTATCAAGGTGGGATGGATATAATATTATGTGATGAAGGATAAATGGGAATTGAGGGATCAAAGATGATGGGATTGAGATTAAAAAAAGTATATAAGGGTGGTGATGTAATGATGATTTGGGGTATGGTGAATATGGTTTGGACAAGTGCGTAACCTAAAATCCCAACTAGATGTGTCATGGGATAAAAAGGGCAAGACCAAGTAAGATGGAATTTGTCTAGATGGGGTAAGACTAGATGAAATGATTAAGGATGTACAAGATATGATGAGAGATAAAGTAGATATAAGATATGATGATGGGTAAAGTAGATAAGGATGTATAAGATGTATAGTATGGGGATGATGATATAGGATATCTAGATAGCCATGTATAAGTTTGAGTAAAATATGACTCAGCTCACAAAAAACACTGGTCTAGCACAATACACACCAAATCAATTAGACCATAAACCTAAGATTAATACATTAATGTGGGAGTGTAACTTAAAAACTACATCATCTAATGGCTTCACGGGTGAGCTATATGCTAATGACCTACTAAAAAATCATGAAAATTCTCTCAACCCCATCTAAACTTGATAATCACTAGGAGTTGATACTAACTTTGAAAATAAGCTTCTTGTTATGGCTTAAATGTCTTAAGCTAGGTTTACAAAAGGTTTATAGGGGCATCCTCGATATATGTAAGGTACATGGGGCCCAAATATATGTAGGGTGTTATCTAATGCTTGGTTTAAAGAATTAAATATTTCCCTTCACAAAATACCTTTATGGGGTCAACCACTTAGCCTAATGACAACTATCCTTAATATTTATAATCTACCAGAACATGGAGTGTTGTGCATGGTGGTGAAATCCATGGTCACAATCCCCCTAAGACTATGACAAGTACATGGGAATCACTTCCACATCATGTTGCCCCTAAAAAATTAAAGAATGAGAGGCTTTATTAGTAGTTTTTGATCCTCTAAAACCCACTACTAGGACACATGGAGGAGATCATACACTACTTTAGCCCTCGGGTAATATTCAAGCAAGTAAAAAGTTTTATTAACTGATTAAGTGTGATATATATAAAATATATACAATATATTTTCAAAAATACTAAAATATTTGATAGGTGTCCTATAAAGCAAGTGATTAATAGTTTCAATTGGTAATCTTGAGGGGTAACCTACAAGACAATACTTTAAACAAAAATATGACATGTAAAAGATGTTAACAAGCCAAAACTTTCACTAGATTCATCCCTATAAAAAACAAAATGTTTGTCCAATGAGCCTTAATAAAAAACACTAAAAAAATCACAATTTTGCACTTTAAATTTTTTAGATGAGAGGTCATGAAGTGGGGGTCTAAGGGTAGTATCCCCCAATGGGGTCAAGGGGTAGTGCCCATTACAGGGTCTGAGGCCAATGCCTTAGGTGCACTCCTTATCATAGTATAGGGTGGGGTCAAAGGGCGGTGCCCTGATGTCAAATACAATTTGGGATTTATAAAACCTTTAGAATGACTCAAAATCCACTAAAAATGATCTTAAAAAATGCATTCAAAAAAGAAAAATTGAAGGAAAAAATGAATGCAAAATCACCACTACAGAAGGCAAAACCACTTATACACAATTGAATTTTCAAAACCAATTCTCAAGAGGTAAAAACATAGTTGATAAGTCAATATCATAATTGATAGATAAACAATTTTTTGGATAATTAGATGTGATCGTGCGGCTAGTCAAAACCACCTATGGTTAGTGTCAAACTACCTCTAGAAATAAAAAAACCTATGTCTAGAGGTGATTTTGAAATTGATAGGGAAAATAATAAGTTTTTACAATATATTACAAAATGAAATATTTTAAATGCTAAAAGTGATATTATTATACTAGGAACATGACTATATCATATGCTATCACACAGAAGTATTATGAAAATGATTAATGTCAAAACCATAGATGTATCCAAAAAATTCCCTGTAAGAATCAATATCACCTCTGTCAAGAGGTAATTTTACGACCAGGCTGATTAAAGTATATGCAAGAAAATTATTGGAAATAGGAATCAAGATCACTTCTATCAAGAAGCAGTTTTGCATAGATAAAATATATACATAGAGAATGTTTTATAGACTATTAATACTACTTATGGTTTTTATGACTAGATTATTAATGAGAACCAAAATATCTACTAAAGACTAGATTAACAATACTTGTTTGTCTAACTAATGAAAAAATTCACTCTACAACTTTCAAAACCATAGGTAAGAATCAAAACCACTTCTATCGACAAGCAATATTGCATAAGGTAGTTAAAAGGGTTACTTTGGGAATAATAAGTGTGTATGAATAGAGTCTCCTCTTCCTTGAAAGTAGATAACAACAAAACAGAGGCAACAAGATCTTCAAATATCAAAAACATAGATTTGGGTTAGTAACCTTATGAATAAATCAAAACCACACTTCATGAAAGAAAAATAATAGGTACAATTCAAAATCATGAGTGATCAGAGGAATTTTTAGTAATATAAGATACCTGCTTATTAAAAATGATTTTTTTTTAATCTATCCTTGTGGAGCAACAAGGTTATTTTAAACTTAAAAAAACCCACAAGAAGTCAATATGCCTAATGTTTGACCTTAATACAATACTTAGTCAAAATTGCCACTATATTAGCAAAACTGCAATTACCTCTATTGAGGAGTGATTTTGTAAAAGGTCAAAAAACTACCAAGGAGGTTAGTAGTTAGCAGTTAGGTTTGTGTGGTTAGTCAAAACTACAACTGGTATCTTCAAAATCACCTCTGTAAGACCATGATTTATAATGCAATATCACACTTTGCCCAGAATGTGAAAATTTCAAAATTTTAGAGCCCAATCTTCTTCTAACCTATCTTGCAAGCTGATTTATAAAATATAACACACACATGAGTTAGTTTAAAGGAGGATTCCCACTATGGTCACCAAATGTGAGATGATAAATTTAATATATGGATATAAAATTCTAAAAGTATCAAATTAACCCAAAACTTACAATAAAATCAAAGGGAGAGAATTATGAAATCAATTAGAATTATAAGAGAAACCATACCATCATTTTTCTCCTCTTGGATTCCATCTAAGATCTTCAAACCGATTCTTCAAGGATTTTTGGATTATTTGATGATTTCTTGACAATGGTGGATTCAAAATGAAAGGATGAATGGATTAATGGCCATTTTGATGTGGATAGTGTGAATGTAATGAGATTATGATGGCTTAGAGGGATTTTGGATATGCTAATTAGTTTGGCAATGGAGGGGTGGCAGATTTAAATAGAGGAGATAGGGAGAATTAAAAGGAATTAAAAATTCCTTAGAAACCTTTAGAATTAGAGGCTTATAGAGAGGAGGGCCAAGATTGGAAGGATTTTAAAATTAGAGAATTATATAATCTATTAAAAGGATAAATAAGATTAGTAAATCATTAAATGATGTGATTAGATAGGTGATTAGAGACTAGGTATGTAGGAGAGCCTAGGAATAGGCTATGGTAGGTGGGATTAAAATTTTAAATTCTAATATAATGGTTAAGTGAGATTAGTTAGTGGATAATCAAGATAGATTAGAAGAATTAATAAAGACATGGGAAGGGGTAAGCTTAGTATGATATATAAATGACTATAAGGGGCTTAAATGGGATATGTTAGATGAAATAGTGACAAGAAGAGTTAATTAGTGAATTATTAGATGGAATTAGACAAGAATTAGGATCAAAATTAACAAGCTAGGGAAGGTGAGTAATTTTAGATGTATACATGTATTTTATATTCTTGTAACATTTCTCTATGTTCTTATTAGGTCAGATTATGGAGTAACCACGACTAGGTAGTAGTTAGTCTTAGAGGATCATAATACAAATTATGTTCTTATTTCATTGGTATGGAGGTTGCCCCCTCAAAGTGGCTTAGTCATAATATTTAGAAATTCTTCTCTTTTGCCAATTTTTGTTGTGGATATGCTTATTCTATTCTTAAATATGTGATTTATTATTCTATTGTTGTGAATCATCTAATTAATTTCATTACAAGATGTATAAGATATTTAATTTGGGTAAGTTTTTATGATATAATTTTTTCAGATATAGCATCTTGAGCACTAGAAGGTCAAAAAAACATAACTTGTGATTAGGGAAGAATTGAATTTTTTCATCACCATAATTTTGTTCATGGATTTTTCTAGAAAAAGAAAAAGAAATAAATAAATTAGTAAAATTGTATAAAAAGTCTAATTTTTTTTTAACCTTTTGTAAATTAGTAGTCATTAGATTCATCTCTATGAGATGATTACAATGATATATTCTACTAGTATAATTTTTTAGGCCAAAAATTTTCACCCTTGTGCACATTAACAGTTATCAAATTGTCTTGGTGAGGTGATCACAATGGTATCATATTCTATTACATTTTTTTGGTGTTGTAACCCTCTTAAGGTTTGTGTATGGTTGGGCCTAACACTCTTAGACATGGGAAAAGTAAAGAAACACCTAAAAATCCTCACTAGGATGACATGGAGTTTGAAACTTTGGATATAAGGATTTTAGTGGTGGTTCAACACCTTCAATGAGAGTAACATGACATGGTGTGAAAATATGACTTCCATACGGTTCAAGGGGAAATCATGGGGATGATAGGGGGATGAATGAATTGAGGGATTAATTGAAATAACTAACTAAGAAATTGGAAAACCTTGTAGTTTAGCCTTTGCAAAAATAACTCTCCACCACCCCAATTTAGGTTTCCCAATCTAAACAATTCTAATACCAATCTAGGGTTGAAGCTGATGTTACCAAAAGTGGACTTGTGAAAGTTTGATGGTAAATATTTGATCACATGGATTACTCAAATTGAAAATTAATTTTATCTACATCAGACTCCCTATTCATAAAAGGTGGTCATGGTCTCTCTATATCTAGAACCTAAACAATTCATTTGGTATCACTGGTTGTGTGTTCAAAAGAAAAAGAAGCGTGTCCTAGGTTCATGGTTGGTATTTTATGAGGAATTTTAGCTCTACTATCACAAAAATGTATTGAAAAATAACTTCTAATAGCTAGCTAAGACATGCTAAATTGGGATTATAAATGATTACATTCATCAATTTTAGAATCTCTTTTTACTTATGGCAAAAATCACTAAGGAGAATTTGATTGAACTATTTTTGGGTGACCTAAAAGATAACATCCAATTGGAGGTTCACATGTTTCATCCTAGTAATGTATCTAAAGCCATACCAAGGGTACACATGGTAGAGGAAATGGATATGATCAAGCAAAGACCTTTCAATAATGTTTGTGAATGCACTTTCCCAACTCCATTATTTTCATAACCTATTAGATTGACCCCTCATCAAATTGAAGAAAAACATGCAAAAGGTTTATGTTTTGGCTATGATAGCAAATGGAGAAAAAGACATCAATATGATAAAAATAGGTTTTTTTACATTGAAGGTGCCAATGAGAAGGAAGAAGATGATAAGGAGTTAGGGACATGTTTGGAAGAACCCAAGAATGAATCTAAAGATTCTCAATCTACTATTTCTTGTCATGAACTTTCAATCATTAATAATCCTTAAAATATTAAGGTGGTAGGTTTATTGAAGAAACAGAAGGTGATTATGTTAATTGAATCTAGGATTACACATAACTTCATCAATAGTAAGATGGTTACTCATTTTAACTATTTCATTTACCTAGCCCCATAATTTTAGGTCATGATTCAATATGGTGGTATAATATACTATTATAGAAAATGCAATAGCACTAAGCTTGATGTGGGAGACTACTTGTTAGATTCCCCTATGTTTGTATTCCCCTGGGAGGAGCTAACATTATTTTAGGAGTGTAGCGGCATACCACTTTGGTCACTATTGAGATGAATTTCTAAGAACTATTCATGAGGTTCCATTTAGAAGGCATGACCTTTGAATTGTGTGGATTACATGCTAAATCTCCGTAATTGGTTAGTTCCCATCAGATGACAAATATTCTCAGAAAAGGTAGTGAGAGATTTATGGCATGCTTATTTTCCATATAGGTTTAACCAACCAACAAGTCTACACATCTTGATTTACAAAGGGTGCTAGATGACCATTCTATTATTTTTTATGACATGCCAAAAGGTCTTATTCCAAGTCACACACATGATCATGCCATCAGGCTCTTTTTAGGAAGTAAACCACCTAAAATCAGATCCTACATGTATCCCTATGCTGAGAAGAGTGAAATTGAAAATATGGTACATGAGATGTTGGAGGAATGAATCATTTAACATAGTCAAAGTGAATATTCATCCCTTGTGGTCATGGTGCAAAATAAGGATGAAACTTAGAGGATGTGCCTAGAATATAGAGAACTCAATAAATACACCATCAAAGATAATTTTCCTATTCTAGTAATTTATGATTTTCTAGATGAATTGCATGGTGATGTTTATTTTCCCAAGTTAGACCTTCACTCTAGGTATTATAATATTTAAATCTATGATGAGGACATACCTAAAATAGCTTTCTAAACTCATGAAGGCCATTATGATTTATGGTCACAACTTTTGGCTTCATAAATGCACCATATAAATTTTAGAGTTTGATGAATACTATTTTTAGGCCATTTTTGAGAAAGTTTGTATTGGTGTTTTTTGATGATATCCTCATCTACAACAAAAATTAGGAAGATCATTTGAAGCATGTGAAATATGCACTTTAAATTTTGGATCAACATTAGATTTATGCCAAACCTTCCAAATATTATTTTGGTGTCTAAGAGGTGGAGTACTTGGGTCATATTTTTTACCATGGAGTGAA
The DNA here is from genome assembly GCA_037957365.1 of Torreya grandis. Lineage (NCBI taxonomy): Eukaryota > Viridiplantae > Streptophyta > Pinopsida > Cupressales > Taxaceae > Torreya > Torreya grandis. The sequence continues at coordinate 2,695,442 of JARHVA010000188.1, forward strand.
ATTTGATCCTAAAAAATCAAATTCATGATGGAGTGGCAAGTTCCCAAGATCCTCAAGAACCTCTGAAGATTTATGGGGCTAACTGGTAACTATCATAAGTTTGTCAAAAATTATCATAGCATTGCAATCCCACTCACCTCTTTTTTAAATAAAGAGTCATTCCAATGGACTTATTCAGCTACCAAGGCATTTGAATAGTTGAAAATGGCTCTATGCACAACTATAGTTTTTTCTATTTCTAATTTTTCAAAAACTTTTGTTATGGAGTGTGACACATTAGGATATTTCATGGGGGATGTAATCATGCAATAAGGTAGACTATTGTCATTTTAAATTCACTAACTAAATGGAAAATATAGGCTCAAACCAATCTATGAGAAAGAGATGATGGTTATTCTATATAAAGTCAAGTAATGAAGACCTTATTTAATGGGTCATCACTTTTAGGTAAACACTGATCATTATAGCCTCATATTTTTAATAAAAATGATTATCATCTAAAAAATAACATAAATAGGTGACCAATATGTTAGACTATGATTTCAAAGTATTTTATAAGAAATAAAAATAGAATGTGGTGGTATATTCCCTCTCCCAATATAATTAATTAGTTGAGACATTATTACGCACCATGACCATGTGGAAGACATATTGGCTAGAGGAAACAAGATCAAAATGGGAGAATGATAGTGCTATCAAGGATTTGATTAATAATATTGAATAAAGTTATGATAAATCTAAAAAAATTACATTGAAAGGTAACACATTATGGTATAAATATATATTATACCTATATAAGCATTCTCTCAAACATAAAATTAATCAAGAACTTCATGCCTCTCGACTCAGAGGCCACTCTAAATTTTTGAAAACATATAATAGAATTAAGAAAGATTTATTTTGGGAAGGAATCAAGGGGTATTTCCAAAAATATGTGGAAAAATTGATGATCTATCAATATAATAAAGGGGAAACCATTAAGACACCAAGTTTTTTGTAGCCTTTAGCCTTTGTAGAGTTTGTGTGTATAGTTTCCAAGAGATATACTATTAGCACTAAAAGTTTAATATGAAGTTCATGTACACAGGTCTAATTATCAAATATTAATATGGGAGTTTGAGTATTATGCTTGTCCATTTTTAAACACAAGGGAAAGGGTAGTTCAATCTTAAAAAGAAACACAAAAATAGGGAAGAGTAAAGCATAAAAGAAAGCCTCTACATCTATAACGATCTTAATGCATTGATCATTGAACCAAGTGACATTTCCATAGTTATACCACTATGGATTGAATTTCACTAAAGTTATACCTCAAAGAACACATAGTGGGAAGAGTCTAAGGAAACACAAAGTATGCCTCAAATATGAGCCCTCATTAAATATGAGCACTAGGATTTTATATTAAACTACACAAATACCATATGGTAGTTTATAGATTAACACACAATTAATAGTAATACAAAAGGGAAATGAGAAAACTCACACAAATGATTATAATAACTAAACACATCATAACGTCTCAATAACCAGAAAGTAGATGAGGAGACAGAATGGGAAAGTTCTAAAAAAATTGGGGAGGATAGCCTAGAGGAAGAGGGAGGATCAAAAAGCAGGCATTCAAGTTCAAGTCCTAGTGAGGAAGAAGAAGTACAAGATAAGAATAAGAAAGATGGAGACACTATAGAGGAAAAGACTGAAAATAGCAACCATGAGCCTGAGGAAACCCAGCAAGTGAATGAGGAAATTGATAAAGATCTAGATGTTTCTGCTGTGGACCCTGATTTGATTAATGAAAATGATAATCTTGTTTAGGTTGCAAACCAAATATTGGAAATGGGAGCTCAAGTAAAGGAAGTAAGCAACCAAAATGTAAACCCGGTTGTAGCCACAAAACAGAAATGAAGGGAAATAGAGGACTTTATTGAAGAAGGTGGAAGCAGTCCTAAAAAGAACACAAAAGGCTGGAGCAACAAAAGGCAGAATGATGAAAGGAACTCACCTACAAGATTGGCCAATTGCAAAGCTGATGCCACTCTTCAATTGGATCTATGGATGTATAAGGAGATAATGTAAATCAATAGGAAAATGGAAATTATGGAGGGTAAACAGGAGGCAGCATGGAACAAAATCAACAACATAGAAAAGCAGATGAGGGATATTCCCATAAAACTCAAAGATTATGAGAACAACCTAAGGGAACTTATAAAGGAAAGCAGAACAAAGATGGAGGAGGTTACCTCTAGCATTTGTGCTGCTGCTGTAAACATTGGAAAGAGAGAAAATGAGGAAATCAAAACTTTGGAGGGGCCTAGCAAGAGAACTAGACAAAGCTCAAGAAGGAAAGCAACGCAAGAGGGTTCAACGCAGGTGACTGCTGCTATCCAAGACACTTTGTGAAAGGCAAGGAAGCAGTGAAGATGATATTGGAACTAGAAGAATAGTTCCTGGTTCTTATAGTTGGTTTTACTAGTTGGCTGTGATATCTGGCCTTGGTATCTGCTTTTTTAAACTTTTTCTACTATGGAGTTTCCAGGTCTCTGTAAAACTGGGGTATATCTTTGGTCTTCCGTTTGTTAGCTTAAGGTCTTTGCTTTCCTGGTTTTATACTTTGATGAAGTAGGTTTAAGGTTCTGCCTATGGTCATTACTGTTCTATCTTTCTCCTTTTGTTCAGGGTTTCGGGGCCCCTTCAAAACCTATTTTTACCTTAATCTAAAACTAAACACATCATAACCATAACACACATAAAGTAGTAAAATATTAATCCAATTAATCTATCATTGACAAGCATTTAGAAATGGAGATGAAAGATAATCGAGAAACAAAACAAACCCTTTAAAAAAAATAAGAATTGTATTTATTAAAAGTGAGTGCTATTTACAATAATCGATCTTGGACAACTTTACAGTCTAGGGAGATGAAGGAAAAATAGATGAAATCTTGACTATAATCTAACAACACTTTTGCACAAGTTTTGGTTGAACCCTATGTTATAATAGGGATTCATCTTATATAGATACGGATGAGATTCACCTATAAATAACATGAAATTCTCATCTTGGGCCATGATAGCCATTCATGAAAGTTATGAACTTAATTCAAAATTCAAAACAAACAAATCCCTTCAAACCCATAAAAGATTTGTGAGGACCACTAAGTTGATATATGGATGCAATTGTGAAGGTTTGACTCCCAAGTACTTTTATCTAGAGTCTCTAGCCTCCAACATGGCTATGAAGAGGTTAAATTCCTTATCTAGCTTAGCAAGGTTCATTGGGGGCTCCCTGAATATCACCTTGACTTGAGTCAATAGCCTATGATAGACTTGAAAAGGCACTTCCATTGACACCTAGATCCCATAGACCTAGTTTATGCTCATCATGGATTATGTTGATAGCTCTAGCACCACTTGGGCCTCTTATTGGTTTACTTTGGCAACATTATCCCTCATGACATGGTTGAATTGACCCAGGTGGAATCCAAATTATTCTTGGTCTAGTAGGGTGCAATTTAGATGGAATAACAGAGAGATATTGACCTCCTTAAAGTAGGTCAATATTTTATTCTTACCTTCTTCTAAGGGTCCAATTATAGTATGAGATATGGCCAACCACTCCTTCATAGTAGTCTTCATGTTCCCAATATACATTTTATGTAACCCAAAGTCTAAGGTTGGCATTAGTTTCAACTTTGGGAAGATGCCTTTGCTAATCACCACTTGTAACTTCCTACACTTCGCATCTATCTTTATAATCCTATCCAAGTAAGCCTAAGTCCTCAAAATAAACACATTAGTTTAAGAACATTGGTCACAATGGGCCTGAGTTAATGTTTAGAGTCCATAGGTGCAAAAGACAAATCCTATGTGGCCAAATGACTAAAGTTATAAGTTTGAAGTTTCCCTTGAGCATAAAGAGTCAACAACTTGGCCCAAGGTTATTCACTGAGCTCCCTTTAAAAAATAAAAATGTGCCTAAGTGTTTTATTAGGTCAAACCTCTCTTGGAAATGTCAAATCCTAGGAGCCTAAAACCAATGGTGTGAGGACATGTGGAGGTACATAGTCTTAAGCCTCTCTCAAAGATGTTAAATAATAGGAAACTAAAACCAATGATGTGAGGATATGTAGAGGTACATAGTATAGGGGATTACAAACTTGTCAATCATCAAGAACCTAGGATGAATGAGATTGGGACACAAAACCCTAGTGTTAGTTGGTAGAGCTGACACCATGAGAGATGATTAGATGAAGTGAATAGAACTCACTTAGATTGAATGGCAATGTGATAAGTGGTAGCTACATATCAAGTTTGGGGATAATGTGGTAGGATATTGACTAATGGGTGATGGGCACGTGTCCAAGTGGTACCCTTGTTGGTAAGCTTGACCTATTTCATAGTGTGATAAGGGGAACACTCTTGTGTTGACACATAACATAATTAATGAATGAGCTTTGAGTATAAGTAGTCTTTCAAGAGCAAGTAACTAAGTGAGCACTCTTCATTATAAATCACTTTTCTTTTTTTCCTCTTATGAATGTGGAACAAAATTCCTAGGGTGAATGTAGTGAGATTGATAGATGTTTCATGGCCATAACCTAGGTTTAACAAGCTTGAGGTAAGGATATCTCAAGCTCAGATGGAAACAAAGAGCTCAAATTCATATAGAAAATATCATCCTAAGATCATAGAGTGGGCCCAACTATACAAACAACATAAGGTCAATTGAACCTTGGTTTTTATATAAATAAGCCTCATGATTGAGATAATGGCTTGGATGAGATCAAGTATAAGACCAAGAATCATAGGAATATCTAATGGGTCACCAAGTGTCAAATATAAAGGGCCCAAGGGGAAAGTGACAAAGTAGAGAATGAGTTTGAATTTGACATTCTTTGCAAAAAAAAGATGATATTCTTAATATGTTCGCATGAACACCTCATTGTTACATAATATAGAGATAAGTACCTAAGAAATTGAGTAAAAGAGGGTCATCGATTCCTTCTTAGAATCAATATAAATTAGGAGGCATGTTTTAATTAGGCACATTGGGAATAGTTAGAGAAGCTAAGCGTAGAGTGGTGATGGGAGCTCCTAACTGCATTTGGAGGATAGGGCTTAATTTGTACCATGTGTTTTGATACATAAACTCAAGAAATGATGGGAATCAATTACAACTACATCATGGATCTTGAGCATAGATCTCCATGACAATTTATCCAATGGTCAGTCATTATCTATTTAAATAGGCTGAAATCTCATTGTTAAGGGTGATATGCTTTTGGGAATCAAGGCTCTATAGGAATTATGCCAAGATTACACCTACCTTTCCTCCTTTATACTTTGCTCAGGATATTTGTAAATGGTCAGTAAATCTATTTAGTAAAACTCTACCAAAATACTATTTGGGCTTGTACTTGTGCTTTTTTTCTCTATTTGATGTACATTTTACCTTCCAAGTTTGAAAAAAGAGATTTATGTTGATTTTATAAATGTGTGAAAGGGTTTTGTGCTGCTTGTAAAATAATCAATTTGTGCAATGGTTATGTTGGTTATTTTAATCTCTATTTTTAGTGTAAGGTTGATGTAATTTTAGACTGTGCTTTAGCTAGTTTAGATGATTTACATGGGTTGAACATAATGTCTCATTAACAATATGTGCCTTGGATATGCATTATTGGTAGTAACCTTTGTTTAAGTAGTGTTGATTCATTTTGTCTTATTAAAAATAAGGGCTAAAATAATTATGTTTAGACCTAATTTCCTTGGATGCTCACCTATTGGGTCAATTAAGTTTGTATGGTGGCTAAACTTATGATTCAATAGTTTGATGGTGGAAATAATACCTTTCCTATTCCCACATTCATGAATTTATTTTCATTCAAATAACCTTATATTTTTTTCCCTTCCCTCTCCCTCTCTTTTGTGTTTATTTTGGAACTTGAACTATTAGCATTTATTTTAGAAAATGGTAAAATGAAATACAATGACATTAGCAGTAAAACCAAACAATTAATTCACAACAATCATAATTGAATCTCTAGTGGTGGTTTTGCATATATTGGAGGCTATTCCACTTGGGATCCATAGTGAAGCTAAATACTTACAACCATGCCCTGGGCTGATCTCACATCAAATAAAATAGAGGACAAAAGTCCATCATTATTCCCACTCTTCTCTTTGGAAACACCCAATCTCATGAGTGTTTTTGGAATAGTATTTTGGAGTGAACATTAGCTATCACTAAAAGGAGGGCCTTTTATTTTTTAAGAATAATTATCACTAGGGATCCAAAAATTAAAAGAGTATTTGATTGATTGAGTCTTGTTTCCCCTTATTTATGCTTTCTCCATTGTTATGTGTTTTGAACACATAAAACAACTAGTGTTAGAAGAAAGGCCAATCAAGTGCCTAGGGGGTGATTTTTAGTATTTCAATTTTCTTTTATCATTCCTTATGTGCTTAATCTCACACTAATAGGAGTTGGCATTAGGAAGGAGGTTTTATTTGATTTTATTAAAAATTTGGTTGCTTGTTTTTAAAGATATTTTAGTCTATAACTCAATTTTTTCTCCTAGAAAAATTGTTATCCATATTTAGGAGAGAGAAAAAAATTAAGGGTTGAGCTCATTATAAATGTTTATTTATATTTGTAGCTTATCTGTAACCTCTCTTCCACATAATAGCTCCTATGGATTGGATAACTAGGACTACCATTAATATCCTCCATGTTATCCATGCCTTACCTAAGAACTCAAAGATATTTTTACCTAGGTTTAGTCTTATATAAAGTTGAATAGTAGAGGAACACATCACCTCATTTAAGACTACCTTGAGAGTCTTGAATGTCCAATTTGAATATGTGGCATACTATTTATTACTACTTAATTTTGTTAATGGTGATTTTGGTTGGTTTTTAAACCTTCTAAGAGACTCCATAACTACTTGGTTTTAACTCTTAGACACCATCCTTGCCCAATTTGGGCAAAATGATTAACCCTGACATTTAACATCAATAATTGGTCTCTATGAGGCATGAGTTAAATGAACCCATTCAGGACTTTGATGCTCAGTTTCAAAAACTCTATAACATGATTACTCCACCTTACAAACTTGATCCCTTCCTTGCATTTAAAATTTACCAAAGTGCCCTTGACCCATGGATGCCAATGCTTTTAATGAGGGACCCTAACATCACTGATTTGTCATCCACTTATATAGAGTCTATAATCATAGATAGGAAACTAAATCCCCAAGGTCATTCATGTTCATTTGATTTACCCAATGTGCTTGCATTAGGTGCTAGCCAATATATCATTTCAAATACCTAGTTGCCTTAACCAACCCTATTTTATAACCTAACACCATTCATTTATGCTAATCCAAATATTGATTTGAGGTTATTGAACTCTGTAGTAGCATCTCCTATGCAAACCTAGGTCCCTATCCATTTTGTAGTCTAAAATGGGTTTGATATTAAAAATGTGTCTAATATGGAGGTAGAACCAAAGATAACCCATGAGTTTAATCATGATCCCTTCATGATCCCTTTGAATGGCCAAAAAAAGTAAGAAATAAGAGTAGTACTAGAGAAACACAAAATCTCATAATTTATTGTAAGGATAACCCATTCAACTTGTAACATAAACCCATTGAGTCCTATTTTAAAATATTCTATTAGGTTAACCATCTAAATAATGGATCAGCATTTGAAATTAATCTTAGTTTATCTATGTTTGAGAACTCTACAACTATGAGGGAAACCTTATAAGACTCATTGTATCATGATGATGATTATGAAGAAGAAATAAAAAAGACAAATTTCTCATGAGGATCTTAGGCATGATGTTTCATTAATCTCATCAATAAATCAAAAATTTTAGACTTTATTATCACCCCCAACCCTTTATGTCCTAATCTCATTCATGAAATTACCCATCCAAATGGAGGCAAGTTTGCGCAAACCTAATTAACTAAACACAGAGCAACACAAGGAGCTTGTAATTTTTGAATACATAAATTGTGAAAATGATTGCTATATAACACTCAATTTAAATACACAAAGTCCAATAGCCTAGACTCCTGATAATATTGATGTGCTCAATGTTAAAAGGTGAGTTTATATCATCTTTGATGATAAATCTAATGTGATTCCCCTTTTTGATGAAGCTTTCTTTGAAGGATTGTCTAATTTGATTTTACATGCTAAGTTGAGTCTTGATGCTAAATTGTCATCATGATGTATCTTTAATAGATATGCACTTTTTTAATGATTTAATGAGCCCTAATTTTGAATTGATGCATGAATCAAATAAAGAGTCTAGTTTAGATTACTAGATTTATAGGGGTCCCCAAATCAAATGAATGCCACCAAAAGATAAGGTGGATGACATCCCAAGTGAGAATGAATGGGTAAATACATTAACTATGGAGGAGATTAATCAACTCATCCAAAAGGAAGAACTGATAAGTGTTAAAAATTTTATTATAGATATTTCATTCTCTAAAGTTGAGGTAATTGAATACTTTCCTTTTATTTGGCCAAATTTTGAGGTGAACTTTCTTAAGATTTGGTAGATTCTAATTTTGGGATTAAAAAGCCTAGTTATTTTGAGTGCTCAGTCTCAAATAGTATGTGTCTAGAAAAAAGAAGAATCAATGGATCATACAATGAGCATAATTATGAGGATGCTTTTTTGAGGACCCTAACTGGAAGAGTTCTGACATTACTATTAACATATGATTCACAAAATTGCTAGTTTATTCCTCCTAGCCATTTTAGTGAAATGTATAGTATTTCTTTCCTAGATCAAGTGTTATTTTCTATTTTAATCTCTTATTTTGTGGTTTTGTCATTTTGTTACTCATTTTGGTGTGTTTTGTACCTTGGAAACAATGTGCATCAACAATGAACTAGTATGAGTGTCTCTAAAGATATGTATCCCAACCTATGAATGTGTTCAAATTGAATTATGCCCAATCTCAGTCAATTAAAAAAGTGATCCTGATTCATTTTGAAAGTAGAATAGGTGCTTGTATGCTAAAATGTTGAAACAAGGTTTTCCCATTCTAAAAAGGGGTTAGTCTTTCAAGTGGATGAATATATGTGAGGCATTTGTTTAGGATTCAGGGTTTAGAAACTAAATAGTTATTTCAAAGCATACTAGGTATATTTTAAGCTTTCCTTTATTCCATTCTAGGTTGAGAAGGTCTGTGATCCATACCATAATGTGCAGATTTTAGAAAACTTTATTTTCTATTTGAAACCATTTATAACATTTCACTAAATAATTAAAAAAATGAAAACACTTAACATGTTTAGGATTGTATTAGAATTCATGATCTCTAATCTCTCATTTTACCCCTAGTTTGGTCCCTAACCCTCCTCAAATAGAACATTTAAAATATTCTCAAAGAGAAATAAATTGAATACAAAATAAAAGTTTAATCCATGAAAGGGTGGTTTAAACAACCTCCACCACAAGCTTCATGACCTAGTTAGCAGTGGAGCAAGGCTTTGAGCATGGATAAAACATATATATTAGGGCTATGGATGCCTGAATCGTAGCAGAGGGATGGTCATACCATTCCCCCCAAGCCTAAATTCTAAATTGCCTCTTAGAAGTCATGTTTGCTTAGATGATCTAAATTATTTCATATGGATTTATGAATTATGAATAAATTGACCACATCATTCACACACAGATGGGTTTGATAGGGAGTCCTATTATGTCACACATTGAGGTAGGCTTTGGTATATTTACTTCTGAATTAGATCTAAGGTTTTATTATAATTTGTTTTAGTTTTTTGGGAGTAAAGTATTTGAGTTTTTAAGTTTTGAATGCTTGAAACATTCTCCCCATAGATGCCCCCATTATTGGGTCCCAACACACCCCATTATAACAAAAAGGAATTTAATGGGGACCCTCTTGTATGACTAAAACACCCAACCTGGTTCACTTAGTTGAATTACAAGGTCCTTTGTTGAGTCTCTTTGGTGTATCTTTTTTAAATCTCACAATTTCTCTATTCAATTGATAAGACTTAATATTTCATCCCATCTTCCTCACTCTTCTCAAGTCGATCCAAATTATCTAGGTCTTAAGTTTTTCATGTTTTAATTTTACATAGACTTAAAATGTTAAATATTTGGATTACAAATCTATCATGTTAGCTCTCTTTATCTTAGGTTTGGGTTTAATTTTAATAAAATAACCTATTTATTTGTTTTGGAGTTATTCTTGACCCTAACAAGTTTTAGAGGTTCTCCCAGAACCAAAAAATCATTCTCAAGACCCTTTGGCACAATCCACATTCTTTCTTAGCATTTTCTAAGCCTTCATAGGCTTTACATGCAAGAGAGATATCATAATGGGCCCGAGTTCATGTTTAGAATCCATGGGTCCAAAACATAAATCCTATGTGGATGAATGACTAAAGTTGTAACTTCAAAGTTTCCCACTAAGAACAAAGAGTTGACCACTTGGCCCAAGATTATTCATTGAAATACCTTATAAAAAGTAAAATGTGCATAAGTGTTTTATTGGTTCGGGCCTCTCCTAAAGCTATCATATCTCAGGATCTTGAAATCATTGGTGTGAGGGCACATGGAGGTTCACATCTTAGACCTCTCTTAGAATTATCAAACACTGGAATCTAGAAATCAATGGCATTAGGACATGTGAAGGTGCACATTCTTAGGGATTGTGGACTTCTAAATCATCAATAACTTGGGACAAATGATATTAAGACACATGGCCTTAGTATTAGTTGGCAAGACTTATATCAAGAGAGATGATTGAATGAAGTAGATAAAACCTAGATAGAATGGTAATGTGATAAGTGGAATCTCAAGAGTAAGCATAGGGAAAGTGTGGCAAGATATCGACCAATGGGTGCTAGTCATATGTCCAAGTGGTAATCCTGTTAGCATGACTAACACCTTTTACAACATGAGAAGGGACCAATCTTATTTCAACACATGACACAATTGATGAATGATATTTAAGCATAAGTGATCTTTCAAGACCAAGTAATTGAGTGAGTGCTCTTTATTAAACAAAACTTTTATTTTCTTCCCCTTATGAATGCGAGACAAAATTCCCAGAGTGAATGTAGTGAGCTTGGTGGATGTTGCATTCTAGAACCTTGGTTTAGTAATCTTGAGGTAAGGATATCTTAAGCTTGGATAGACACATAGATCTTGAACTTGTGTAGAAAACATCATCCTGAGATCAATAGAGTAGACCCAACTATGGAAACAACACAAAGTAAATTGAACCCAAGTTTTGCTAAAAATAAACATCAATCTCAAGGTAACAACTCAGATAAGCTCAAGCATAAGACCCAAAATAATAGGAAACTTTGATGGGTCACCAAGTGTCAAATAAAGAGGGCCAAAGGGGAAGTGATAAAGTAGATAATGGGTTTGACTTTGATGCTTTATGTAAAGAAAGGATGATATTCTAAAGACATTCACATGAATGCCTCATTGATGCATAAAACAAAGATGAGTCCCTGGGTAATAAATAAAAATGGGTCATTAATTCCTTCTTGGAATCAATCCAAATTAGGTGGTGTGTTTTAATTGGGCCCATTTGGAATGGTTAATAAAGAAGCTAAGTGTAGAGTGTGTGATGGGAGATTGTAATTATGTTTGGGGGATTGGGCCTAGTTTGTCCCATGTGCTTTGATATGCTAGCTCAATAACTAATGGGAATCCATTGTAACTACAATGTGGGATCTTGAGCATGGATCTCCATGATAAATCATCTAATGGTTGGTCATTGTCTATTTAAAGAGGCTAAAATTTCATTGTTAAGGGTGATATACTTTTGGGCATTGAGGTTCTACAAAAATTATGCTAGGATTACACTTACCTTTCCTCATTTGTACTTTGCTCAGATTATCTACCAATGATTGGCAATTATATATAGGAAACCTCTACCAAAACACTACTAGGGCTTATAACTATGTTTTTTGTCTCTATTTGATGTACATTTTACCTTCCAAGTTTGAATAAAGAGATTTATATAGATGTTATGAATGTGTGAAAAGGTTTTGTGTTGCTTATAAACATAATTAATTTGTGTAATAGCTGTGTTGGTTATTTTAATATTTATTTTATATATAAGGTTGATGCAATTTTAGACTATGCTTTAGCTAGTTTATATGTTTTACATGTGTTGATCACAATCTCTCATTAATAGTATGTGCCTTGGCTATGTGTTATTGGCAAAAACCTTTGTTTAATTAGTGTTGAGTTATTATGTCCTATTTAGAATAAGGGTTAAAATCATTGTGTTTGGACTACTTTCCTTGGATGCTCACCTATTGGGTCAATTAAGTTTGAGTGGTGGCTAAACTTATGATTTAATGGTTTTATGGTTGATATAATACCTTTCCTCTTCCTACATTAACAAAGTTATTTTAATTCAAATAACCTTGTCATTTCTTCCCTTCCCTCTCCCTCTCTTTTGGGTTTATTTTGGAACTTGAACTACCTCCCCTTTATTTTAGAAAATGGTAAAATGAAATACACTAAAATTAGTAGTATAACCAAGTAATTAACTCACATTGATTAGAATTGAATCTATGGTGGTGGAATTGCATCTCTTGGAGACTATTACACAAAAGAACCATGGTGAATCTAACACCTATAACTGTTCCCTGTGGTGATCTCATATCAGTCCTAAAATAGAGGATGGAAGTCCATCATTGTTCCCACTCTTCTCTTTAGAAACACCCAATCTCATGAGTGTTTTTGGAGTGAACAAGAAGTGAATTTGACACCACATTATATTTTAATTCATTATATACTATTTCAAAATCATATCTTAAAATTTTAGTCACCCATTTGAATTATTCTTCTAAGGTTATCATGATCAGTCTTCACTTGAAAGTGTTTATCCATTATATAAGGTCTTCATTGCTTGACCGCATGTAGAATAGCCATAATCTCTTTCTCATAGATTGGATTGATCATATTTTTTCCCTTTAGTTGACTACTCTAAAATTAATTGGTATGAATTCTTGCATGAGTACAATCCCCATGTTGTATCTTGATGTATCCACATTCAATATTAACAATTTTAGAAAAATCAAGGGTTGCTAAAATTAGAGTGGTGTACATAACCACTTTTATTTATTTGAATAACTTGGTAGCTATTTAAATACACTAGGAGTCTTTATTCAATAAAGATGTAAAAGGGGATATGATGCTGCCATAATTTTTGATAAACCTATGATAATAACCTGTTATCATGATAAATCCCTGAAGGTTCTTGTGGGTCCTAGGCACTTTCCACTCCATCACCACTTGGATATTTTTAGGATCAAATTTCATTCCTTCATGTGAAATAATATGACCCAAGTGCTCCACCTATCTAATTCCTTAAACACATTTGGAAGGTTTGTCATAAAGTTGATGTTGTTATAGAATTAAAAGTACATGTTTCACATGCTTCAAATAGTCTTTCCAATTTTTATTGTAAATGAGGATTTCATCAAAAAAACCAACACAAACTTTCACAAAATGGCCTAAATTTAAAATTCATCAAACTATAAAATGTAGATGGTGCATTTTTGAGACCAAAAGGCATGAAAATAAACTCATAATGGATTTTATGGATTAGTAAAGATATTTAAGGTATGTCCTATTCATAGATTTGAATCTCATGATACCTAGAGAAAATATCTAATTTGGTAAAATAAACAATGCCATGCAATTCATCTAGAAAATCATCAATTATTGGAATAGGAAACTTATCTTTGTTGGTGTACTTGTTGAGTTATCTATAGTTTTGGAACATCCTCCAATTATCATCCTTCATACACACTATGACCATGGGGGAGGAATATTCATGTTGGCTATGTTTAATAATTCATACCTCTAGCATCTCCTATATAATATTTTAAATTTCACTCTTTTGGGCATAGATAAACTTGTAGGCTCTGATGTTGGGTGGTGTACTACCTAAAAGTAGCTTGATGGTATGAACATGTTCTCTACTTGGCGGAAGTCCTTTTAACATGGCACTAAAAATAATAGAATGGTCATCTAACACTAGTTGTAAATCAAGATGGGTAGACTCCTTGGTTGTTTGAACTTATATGGAAAAAAATCAGGCAAAAAAACCTCCAACACCTTTTTTTAGCATATTCATCTTGTGATAACTAACCAATTTTGGAGATTTAGCCCCTATACCATGCAATTAAAAAGTCCTGCCTTTTGAATGAAATCACAAGAACAATTCTTGGAAATTCATCTCAAAAGAATAATGCTATCCCCACCCATGGGAATAGTAAACATAGGATAATATATTAGGTAGTCTCCAATAACAAGCTTAATATTATGGCATTTAATTGAACAATTGACTGTAACACCATCTGCAATGGTGACTTAAAATTTTTGAGCTGGGTAAATGAAATAATTCAAATGAGTAGCCAACTTGCTATTAATGAAGTTGTGTGTACTCCTAGAGTTAATAAACATAGTAAACTTATATTTATTAAGGAAACCCACCACCTTAAGAGTTTGAGGAGTAATAATACCTAAAAGTGTAGATAGAAAATAGTAGGTTGAGAATCTTCAAATTCATCCTCAGGTTCTTCCAAACCTGAATCTGAGGCTTTATCATCTTCTTCATCCTCATTGACATCTTTAATGTAACATAACTTATTTTTATCACAGATTTTCTTTGCTCCATTTTATATCATATCTAAAACATAACCCTTTTGCACACTTATCTTTAATTTATTGGGGGGTTAATATGGTAAGATGAAGAAATGATGGGGCTAGGAAATTATGTTTGTGGATATTAGAGAAAGGTCTTCCTTTGACCAAATATTTTTCCTCTACCATACATACCATTAGTATGGATTTAGATATTAAACTGGGACTAAACATGTGATCCTCCATTTTGATGCTATCTTTAAGGCCACATAAGAACAAGTTAGTCAAATTTACCTTAGTGATGGCATCCACATGTATGGAGAGATTTTAGAATTGATGAATATAATCCTTCATAGTCCCTATTTGACATAGTTTGGCTAATTGAATGAAATAATTTTATGAGACATTATTGTGATGATCGAGTTAAAGTTCTTTAGAAAATATAAACCAAGTAATCTAAAGGCCATTTTTTTAGTTTGAGCAGACAACCATCTATACTAAATGAATTATTTAGGTTATATATACAAATAGGATATAACCACATTTTGTGCACATGGATTATAATGTAAAGAAAATATTTTTTTAATTTTATTGATCTAAGTGAGTGGATCCTTACCATAAAACTTGCACAAGTCCACTTTTGGAAATAACTACTTTGGACCAAGATTGGAGGTGTGATTGTTTGAATGGGGAGAATTGAACTGGAGTGGTAAAGGATTATGTTATGAAGGCTAAGCTTTAAAAATGGATAATTTCTTAGTTATAAGTGTTAGTTGATCCTTAAAAACATTTAGGTCCCCTCTTATCCCAATGATGTCCTCTTTGACTACATTGAGATCAAAATTCTAAACCATGCTTTGTAAATATATCTAAAGTTGGTGAACCACATAAAAAATAAACAAATCAAAAGTGTCAAACTCTATATCATCCTTGTGAGTAGTTTTTGGAGTTTATTTCCATTTCCCACATACATAAGTATTAGGACCAACCATGCACAAACCCTAGAATGGAGGGTTTCAACTCTAAAAAAAGTGTATCAAAAAATTATACTATTGTGATCATTTCATCAAGACAAATCCAATGACTGCTAATGTGCAAAAGGGTTAAAGTTTTTGGTCCAAAGAGTGCACTAAAAAATTATACCATTATAATCATCATACAAAGTCAAATCCAATGACTGCTAATTTGTATAAGGTTGATAAAATTTCCAATCTTTTTTACTTTTTTTTAAAAATCATTTTGAATCATATCACAATGATGGAAAAATTAAATTCTTCCTAATTACAAGTTATGTTTTTTTATCCTTCCACTCATGAAGACCAACAACTCCAGATCTACAAAAAATGATGCTATAAAAACTTTCCCAAATTCAATCTCTAATACCACTTGTAATTAAATTACTTAGATGTTCACATAATATAATATTATATCTAAGAAAAAGAGTATAATATCTATATCCATAACAATATTTGATAGAAGAGCATAATTATTGATAAATATAGCTGACCCACTTTGAGGGGGAAACTTACACAATAATACAATAAGAGCAAAATTCACAATCTAAACATCAAATACTAACCACTACCTCCTATATATACTCTACTTAGACATGGTTATTCCATAGTCCAACCTTAATAATAACATAGAGAGATGTGATAAGATAATATAGAGGTATGTAAGTCACAAGTCAACTACACATATCCCTAGACATGCCATAGGTTAAGAGAATAGTAGTAAAAAAATAAAGAGAGCATGAAGGCAAAGTCATAGAGGATGGGTATTTATGAGGAGGGTCTAGTTGTATTCTTAAAGGTCTTACCATGAAACTCAAAAATTGAAAATACAAAAGGCACAAATAAATAAGACAACCTAGAGGAGTAAATAAAGAGTGATAAGATGGAAAAAGCAAGGGTGCAGGATAATGATTAGGGAGGTCAAAAGTAATGAAAAGGCATGTAATAAGAGACTTGGATTTTTAGATAAATAAATCTAATCTACAACACAAGAGAGTTATAAAAAACATGAAAATAATGTTATTATAGAATATAAAAAGCAATATACTAGCATGAGATATGTATAAAAAATGAAAAACATATAAACTAGATATATATAAATGTGAGATATGTACAATAAATGAAAAACATAGATACAAATAAAGCTATGAAGAATAATGTCAACCATAATAACTTTTCAACAGCTAAGTATTGGTTAGATCTTTGAAAATGTGTCCTTCATTAGTTTGGAATCAACAATAGTAGGTCTAAGGATGTCTTTGATAAAGTGAGGACCCCACCACGTTTGGTCATATTTACCCTCTTTGTTGTGGGTGTAATCTAATTTTAAAACCAAATCTTTGACATTAAATTTTCCAAATTTTACTTCCATATTTTTTTGTTTAGCAAATGCAAGTTTCATATTGTTAATTGTGTTGGAGAGAGATTATGTGTCTTATATCAAGGAGATCTAAAGTGTCTAGGTGGGATTCATAAAGGTCTTCATTATGGATAATGTCATGAAGAGAAATGTGAAATGAAAGTAAATCCACCTCTAGTGGCAAGATGATCTCAGAGCCATAGACTAGAGAGAATGGAGTTTTCCCTCACGACAGTGTGAACACTAGTGTAATAAGCCTAAAGTGTATGAAAGGGCTTGAGATACCAATATGTGCAGTAATATCTAATAGTATTTTGTAATATATTATTAAATATATTTTTGGTTGATTCAACTTGACCATTTTACTAAGGATGAGAAGGAGAAGAAAAATTGTGAGTAATCTTAAATTTCAAGCAAAGTTATTTCATATCATTAAATTTTTAATTCTTTCCATTTATAGATATAATGGTGTGGGGAATTCCAAAGAAACAAAAAGAATTCCAAAGTGACAAATTATTTTGTTAAGTATAAACTTGTGTAGATACTCAAGTTTGGTATTAGACACGTGACAAATGTTTTACCTTAATTTGGATTAATGGGTAAGAGTAATCTGCCAAAGATATAACTTTTAAATGTAATTTAAATTTTAAAATATGGAATTCAAGCATAAATTTGAATGTAAAAGACTAAGATTGATTCTTCTAATTTGAATAGTGGTATATAATAAATATAGAACATACTAAATATGTCAAGATACTTAACTTTTATAATTGACCATTTGATTGTGACTATATTCAAAAATTGAAAATTAAGATAAAGTAAGCTTGTTGTTTGTTTGGTTCTAGAGTTGATTCATTGTTTGCACTAGGTTAGTTCTGTAATATTGGGTCAACATCATCAATAAATATAGAAATATTGGTCAATATTCACTTATGTAAAATCAAGTTACAATGACTCTTCTATCACCTACACTTAGTTATGATTGCTATGTGTTTACAATCTCAGACACTGATGATGCATGTAACCCCAAAAACTAGTATCCTTTGCCTTAAAACCCTAGGTGTGATTATAAGGGATACACACCTCTAAAAGGGGGGAAATTTAATGGGTTAAGTTTAACCTAATCACCCACATCTAATAATTTACCATTACTTATGTATCTAATACTCCAAGAAGGTAATTCAAATGACACATAGTTTTCCCACCTTGTGTGACTATATAATTGTGTTCCTTCTCTATATGTATGAAACTAATGATGTGGCTTTAATGCTTGACAATGTTTCTTTGATATGGATTTAGAGTTATTCATGCTTGGATTATTATTAATCCTAATACAAGTTTGAAATTTAGTAAGCATATGATAGGTTTTCTCAATGTGCAATAATGTATAGATGTATATCAAATAAGTGCCAAGTCCCTTTCAAATGAGATCTTGATTTGTTTATATATGGATCCAATTGAATAATTTATCATGCCACCAACATGTTTGTCTAATGTTAAAACCTTAAGGATGTGTTTTATTTTATAAATTATTTATTATTGGGAGTGGGTTGGTATCGACCATATCAGGTCAGTATCAACTAGCGATACTAATTTTATCTAGTGAAATTGACCTATATACAAATAACATAACTAAGAGTTTGGAGATCTTTGTGCATGATATTTAGTAGGTTTTAAATAGAGAGTGAGGTTTGTATAAGTTTGTAACATTAGAATATAATTTTTGAATCATAATATAACATGCAAATTTGAGAGAATGGTGGATTAGGACTTTATTTGAGTGCTCAAGTCATGTGTAATAAATGTGTGTTAATCTTGTCATTGTAATGTACAAAAGACCAAATTTTAGTATCTAAAAATTCCCCAAATTTATTATAGTAATGGAATTGATAGAGTAAAAGAATAAAATACACCTAAGTATGCACAACACACTTGTATTTAGTATGTATTTCTAATTATGAAGGTCACTCAATAGTAAAACTTACAATCAAGTGTAGTCAATGTCTATAGATTGACTATTTTAATTTGAAATTGAAATTTTAAATTTTTGAAAGAAAAAGGGTTAGTGTACACCTATGTTTTGGTAAAAACCATGTTTCCCTTGCAACTTATTGGAGATTATGCTTCCTTGTTGAAGCATTGGATAAAATTGTGCTTCTTCACTAAAACATGTGGAGAGTTGGGGTGATCATGATCCAAATTTGTGTAACTATGTAGGATATTGGGTTGTGAAGACAACATACCCCAAAAATAATGAATGTGGGGATAGGTATGTAATGTAATGACCTAAATAGCCACATAGGAAAATGAGAGAACCATTAGACTAGGTCCACTCAAATAAATTGAATCAACCACTGAATATTGCTTAAAGATTAAATTATAATGTGTCTCTCAAGTTTACTCAAGTTTTCTCTATGTAAAAAGAAAAAACATTATTTAAAAGGAATGAAAAATGTTCATGCCCCCATCATGAACACATGCTTTATTTTAGAGTTTTGCACAATGTATAATATAATGTGTGATCAAAATATAATGGATAATGTCCATTCTTGCATTATGACTATAGATATGATAAGTATGAAGTGGAATGGAAACCAATTGTATTAAATAATAAACTATGTTACTATGTATGTTTTGTGAACCAATATCATGCCCCCTAAATCTTAATTAATTGATTTAGAATCTTATGTACCTATATGCTAAATTTTAGAACATGATCTCAAATGTATGTGTATATAGAGACTTGTAATCCTTGTTCATGTAAACTACATGAATATACACCCAAGTGTGGATGAATATGTGTTCAAGATTCTATTAAGTGAGTGCATATTACTAGATGATATTTATCAATGCGACAACATATGTCATGTATCTAAACCATTATGAATCTTTGAAATTTATACTCTAACCTAATTTTCTTCTCATGGAGACTTATGTATCTATGACAAGCCTATTTTAATGCCCCATTTTTGAGATGAGGGATGAATCATGTGATTCAATCATCTCAAAATAATATTTAATTGTATCATGTCATGTATAAAGATAACATCATGTAATATCATTTGATCATGTGAAGAATATGTTGTCATAGTAATGCTTATGTAAATCAAGGCATGTATGTAACATATGTAATATAGGGAATGTAAGTGTCATATATCTATAGATGTATTATTAAATAATGAAAAATAAGTGTAACTAAATAATATTACATAGTAACAATACATGATTTAGATCATGGCACCAATTAGTGTTAGCAATCTCAACAAGCGCAAGTATTAGTGTCACACATAAAGTTGAGAGACACATACAAGGGCTGTATAATGTCACAAAAAATGAAGGCCAAGGGAAAAATTCAAGGAGACATATAAATGTCACAAAAAAGTAACATCAAGGGTGTCACATCAATAAAGGCACATGGGACACACAATAATCACACACAAAGTATCCTATGATTTGAAATAATAACAACTCCAATGGAGCATAGCATAAGGAGCTAGTCTACACCATCCATTTATATCAATGCCACATCTCTTTATAATGGAATATAATGTATCAATGTGTAAGAAATGAGTAACTATAAAGATGTGTAATAAATATATGTATCTTAAAATACTATAAAATGTTATAGAGATATATTACTTGTAATATTGAAACATGTCGAACAATATGTCCCCAATATCAACATGGCCACTCAGTAGAGGTAAAACCAACATTTATATGTCCATATGTAAATTTTATGTCCTAAATAACACTCATATACTATGAAATTCATGTGTTTATGCAAATAATATGCCATCTACTGAACACAAGATAAATAAAATATGTAAATAGTGTAATCTAGCAATCATGTCATGCTCAAGCCCCAATTTTGGATTTTTTGAATAATTGAATGTTTTAATTTTTTGAATTATTTATATTTTTGAAAATTTGAAAAGCTAACCAATTATTTCATCAATGAGAGAGTCATGAGAAGTGCTTATATCAGATGGTGGAGGGATCACCTATTGTGGATTGGAAGTATCAACTATGGGTGGGTAAGGATTATATAAAAACTCATGTGGTTTACCATATATATCATGATAACTACTCATGGGACTCAGAGTATAATCAATAAATCTATATGGTTGGGAAATTTTTGATGTCTATTGTATAGTTGGAGGGTTTCTCACTACTAGTGTTCACTACAAAACATGATGACATGCCTGTGATTGCTAACTGAGTATGTATTGTAGGAGATGGCAGTATTTGTGGTCTTTAAGTCACTCTTTGACATGATCGATGATAAATAATTAGATGTATAGATAAATCATGTATGTGTGTAACAATTAACTCTATATGTTAATCTTGGATATGTATATCAAACATCTCTAAAAAATGATCTTGAATAGGTTTGTCAACCATATTTAAATAATGATCTAGAATAGGTGTATCAACCATCTCTGAATAATAGACCTGCACATGTGTATTGACCATATCTAAATAATTTTCTTGAATATGTGTATCAACCAATTAAAACAGTGGTGGGGGTGGAAGAGATATTGTGACTTTAGAGGATACTCATACAATACATTTATAATTATGACTACTTTGTTATAGTGTTTGTACTTCAAGCATCAATGTAATGTGGGGGAACTATATTAAGTCTCTAATCCAAGGGTGTAATAACAACATGTCTAAGACCCCATTACTTTGTAAAATAAGGAATGGTGTGGCTAATATGGTTGAGCCCACCTATAGAGGTAGTACTATAAATCCCAAAGTATATATTTTTCTATTTGTAGAATCTTTTAACTAATTTTTATGTATCTTATGAATCTCATCATGTGTAACCAAGGGATTGGATAAGTGTCATCATGTAAATTTTATCACTTGAAACATTGTTAATCATAACATTATGTATAAGTTGTTTATCAGTTTGAACACATATGAATAATGCATGAAAATTTGAATCATCATCCATTAAACATGATGCATGAAATGATATAAGATGTTACTTAGGATCACATTTACCTTTATATGATGGGATATACGAATCCTATTGTTAAAGGGTATGTTGTTGTCTTTAGGTATAATGGGTTATGGATAAAATCATTCAAAGCCAAGGATTGACTAGCTCTCGATGCACCTTGCTCTAACTACAATACCTTGGCATACAAAGCTATAATAGTTTGGTTAAGGGAATGTGAAGTAAGTGAGGTTGGTAATGGAATATGTGTAGCCATCATGGGATGGGTAAAGTTTGAACTTGTAAGGATAGGTATTTAAATCTATCGAAGGCATCGTGTTACCCCTAAAATTTGTGTGGATGTCACATAAGTCATTGAAGATGTAGCAATAGGAATAATATAGATAGTAGTGATATTAATACATGATGTATAAGTACTAACTCAAAAGGACTAGATATTAATGTTAAAGGGATATTGTTGAGGTACTTAAAATGTGTCAATCTTAGTTTGGTGTGTGGCTTTAGATATTAGGGTCAAATGGAAAAATCTACCCATGTATTTAGGACATTGGTGGAGTCTTTCATGAAAATTTGATAAGATTTCAACTTAGTTATGATCTATCCCATTAAGTTCATTGGGATCAATTCTATCTTTTCCCTTATAATTATCTTGATCATTATGTTAATTTTAATTATCTTGATTATCATGTTCCATGGAGGTATGTCAACATAATAATATATTTGCACATATTCATGAATAATTACATCATCAAAATAAGAAACATTCAATGTATCCATTTTAGCTAAAATAAAAGGAATGTGATTATGCTCTATATGGGTCCCACTTAATCAATAACTACATCTTAAGGGTAAAAATGAACTATCCTTATTGACTGGCATAAGATGGGATCATGCAAACATGTAGAAGGCTATGGCCAAAGATGAAAAGATTTATTATCTTTTATATGAGAAAAATTAGAGATTAGATTTGAAAAACTAAGACATAAATTTAAAAGTCTATAAGGATGAAACCCTAAGGAAAAAATAGGGTTTTGCATTTTTAGATATGTGTATGAGTTCACCAATATGTTTTCCATAATCTAAATTAATGGGTAAGATTAATTAAATTAAGATAAAACTTTGAAATGTAATTCAGATACAAAGATATGTCATTCAAGCATACATCTAAATGTAAAATATTGAGATTGATTCTTTTGATTTGATAAGTGGCATATGATAAATATAGAAATTACTAAGTAGATTA
The DNA here is from genome assembly GCA_037957365.1 of Torreya grandis. Lineage (NCBI taxonomy): Eukaryota > Viridiplantae > Streptophyta > Pinopsida > Cupressales > Taxaceae > Torreya > Torreya grandis. The sequence continues at coordinate 2,718,696 of JARHVA010000188.1, forward strand.
AGATACTTAGATTTTATAGTTAATTATATGATTGTGACTATATTTTATAAATGAAAATTAGGATAAATTATGATTATGGATCATTTGGTTCCATAATTGATTCATTGTTTACACTAGGTCAGTTCCATAATATTAGGTCAATATCATTAGTTTCTACTCACCTACATGGAAGTAATACATAGTGACTATATGATGTTAGTGTAGGTATTTATTCCATTTAATGGTTTTTTTACTACCCATGGTATTTGAATTGATTAAGTGTTATTAGGTTATTGGGGAAGAAAACCCTACATTTATGAGGATGTTGGGTCATGCTTATCTTTCACCTATATATGCACCTTTCTAAAAACTATTGTTATCAATCTAATCAAGGAAATTATCCATTTTTATTACATAGTTTTGAATACAAGTAGGGTTATCATTACAACATAATTATTGTGTGTTCTCTCTAATAAAGATAAACTACTAGGAAATTATATCATATAATCACTTTCACTTGTATCTACTTACTTTGTGTTTGTGATCTTGAACCTTGATGATGTGCACAACTTCAAAAATTAGTCTCCTTTGCCTTGAAATACTAGGTGGACTTATGAGGGATATAAACTTAAAAAAAAGATAAAATTAATAGGCTCATTTGACCCCAATAATCCTCATCTAATTATTGATTATTTCCTATAGATATAGTTCTCCAAGGAGGGAAGTCATGCCGCATGTATTTCTCCCACCTAGTATGATTGTGCAATTGTATTCCTTCATTATATGTATGAAATTAATGATGTGGCTTTGATACTTGAAAATGATTTCTTTGACTTGGATTTAGAATGATTCAAACTTGCTTTGTGATTTATTCTAGTGATGGGTTTTAAATTTATAAATAATAAGGGATATTTGCATAATGTGTAATAATGTATAGATGTATACCAAATAAGTATCAAGCCCCTTTTGAATGAGACCTTGATTTTTTTATATATGGATCAAATTAAATAATATATAAGGCAATATAATGCTAGGTTAATGGGGTAAACCTAATGATGGATTGGATTTTATAAAAAAAATTGTTGGGAGAGGGTCGGTACTAACCAGATCAAGGCAATATCGATGGGTGATAGTGATCATATCTGGCAAAAATGACATGTGTACAAGTAAATTAAGTTAAGAGTTTTGAGATATTTATGAAAGATATTTAATAGGTTTGAAATAGATAATGAGGTTATTATAAGTGTGCAAAAACATAACTGAAGGGTTCACTCATAAGATTATAGACACCTAAAACTAGTCACAACTAGCTTTTGATCAAACTTTAGATCGATTCCTACCAACCATTGTAAATTAAGCTTAGGAATCACTAAACATCCAAAATTTGATTTTGTATCATTCATAATATCCCATAATCACATTAATCCATCCCTGACTAGGGTATCTTATGATATTCAATAATAACCTCTCACAAATTCATCCCTAATCATCTTGTGGCATCACAATAGTCAATTTGGCCTATGGACATTAAATGGGGCATATGAACAAATATCAAATCTCTAAAGAGATAAATGGATAATTAGAATAATTAACTAGCTAAACCAAATTAAATGCCTAGTTGAATTATCCATGTGCAATTAATGAATATCTAGAAAAGAAAATTCAAATATTCAAAATATCCTAGCCTTTCATCATTGCCTTTATGAGTTGTCAATCTCTTTGAAAATATCTTAAAATATCTCATTTTAGAGAGCCATGTCTAGTAATTAAAAATCATAATTACTTGAAAACTATTAAACCTACTGGGGTTATATTTGACTCACCTAGGTTAGGTTTGAACCCATTCCAAGCCTTAATTCAACCCTAACTCACCTTGGGTGAGAGTTAAATCCTTAGGCTATAAATATAATGCCATGCCTCTTCATTTTGAATCTCTCTTAAGCTAAAGTTATAATACAAATTTGGAGAGAGACATAAGATATTTTGTTACAAGCAATGTTATAATGACAAAATATTGAGCCAAGCAATCACAAGCCACATCAAATCCACTAGTGCCAAGGAGAGAAGGAGCCAACAATATTCATTTTTCAAAGACTTCTTGATGCTCAAGCTGAGAAAACCACTCAACAAAGCATTTGGAGCTCCCAAGGAAGGTAAAGGATTTTTGTCTTTTATGTTTTAGTTGTGATTTCATTTGTCTTTTGTTACTAAGATCTCCTTAAGTTCTAGGCTTGGAGTGTAAGTGATAGTGTGTTTATTTGAGTCTTATTTTCTTAAAATAACATATTACTAACCTCCCTTCTTGGATTCTTATGATGACAAATAACATGCCCATTATGACCTCAAGCATTCCATGCAATAAAGGAGACTAATATGCAACTATTAGTTTTGCTAATGAATGCCTAATAATCTTCAAAATTCAAGTTTTAACTTTGTTTTTCACGTATTCTATTTTTTTAGTTCCACAATTTACACATAGACCAATGTCAATCTTAATAGAATCAATGTTAATCCTACCTAAACTGAAGTTGATCTACCCAAGGCCAACATCAACCCCTATGTGTAGAATAAAGCATGGCATAAATGTGTTTAAATAATTTTTTCTTGATTTTTCTAGTTTTTGTTTTATTTCTAAGGGCTTGAATATCATTTTAACTAACCATTTTCTTGCAAGATCTAGTGTTATTTATAGATTTTATGCTCATATTACTAACCATATTTCTATGAAATCTCTATTATGTTTTACTGTGTTACAAGAAATTGATGTTGATATGTGTCAATTGACATTGATCCTTCTATGACTAAATGACTTTGATTTTTACAGACTGACATCAATCCTTGCATGGGTTGATGTCAATATATGAGATAAAAAATAGAGAAACCTGAGAGTAAAATTTGAAAACTTGTTTTCTCACTCATATTTGGGCTTCTAAATAGGTGAAAACCCTCTAAAAATTGTAGGTCCTAAGATGAAAAGGCCAAGTTTTAATGTGGCTAAATCTTTCACACTTTATCGTTGGGGTTTAAAATAAACCTAGTTCATTTTCATGCCTTTGAAGTTTTCAAAGTTTTGCACATTCTTAAACTAAGGCCAAGGGGCCAAAATTTCATAAACATCTCACCTTGGTATAATAAAGTAAATACTCACACTTAGATACATACTCTTAAGAGTGTTTGTTTTATGCTTATTCTTTCAAAGTTGTTTATTTTAATAAAATTATTGATGTGTGTATGCTCTCTTCCCATCTCCTTAGGGAACTCGGGTGACCAAAATCACTCTTTCTTTGACTTGGATAATTTTATTCCAAAAGCATGAAAAGAATGTCATTAATGACCTCCCAAAATACATATGAATTAGGTGATCCAAAAATGACCTTAAAGTCTTTTCACTTGTCTTTTATTTTAAGGCATTTTTCCTTGTGAATGAGAGTTCATCATCTCCTGACAGGTTCTCTAGGAAAGCATTGACATGGAAATTCATCTCTTATCATCATTTTAACCCCAATCAATGGTGGGGTATACATATTAATGTTGAATTATTGGAATACTTGTTTGGGTGGTTAAACAAGCTTCATTGGTAAGATACTACCTCAAATTGTAGGGGCAACTTAGACATCTCTCTACACTGAGTGAACAACAAATGTAGTGGTTATGAAAAGGACAAGACATTTTTAAAACAAGTTAGTTAACATGGAGCCAAATGACATGAGCATCCATTGTGTTAACCACACTTGGGACCATATAGAAATGTGTAAAAATTGATAGATTTAAACAACCCTACTTACTGTAGATATATTGTTAATGCAAGGTGAGTAGCCCAAAGTTCCATGTCACAGTAAAACTCTTGGGAAAAGAGGGGGCTCAAAAACCCTAATTTTCATGTGATTTTATTTTTGGATTAACATTTAAAATCCTTTCAAGAGTGAGTATATTGATGTAATTTGATAATACTATTCAACCTTTTTAGTTTTAGGATCTAGGATGTTACACTTAGGTGTTTATTTCACTTTATCCTTTATTGCATGGTTTTTGAGTCTAATCTATCTATTTTGTTTGTTTGTTATACCACATCAAAATTAGTTTTATTTCATAAATCACTTAAATATATTGAGGAGGCATTACACCATTTGTTTGACACCATAATTTTGACTTAGTATTTTGACAAATATTTTTGTGTGTGTCACTTGATTGGAAAGGGTAACATTACGCTGCCCAATCCATTTCAAGTTTCGTGACTTTAAGTCTTGAGACAAACCATATATAATATATTTAGAGTGTGATACAATCATTATGCTACTTGAATCATTTCATAGACTTGTTTACCTTGTGTCTAAATTCCAAATTTTAGAAACCAAAAACATGTGTGCCTTTAAGATCTATACCTAGTGCTATCATGTCGTTCATATTTGTCTAGCTTGTTATTTGTTATAAGAAGCCTAGTTTCCTAAGTTGAATTTTTAATTAACCTTTTCGAGTTCAAATCCAAACATTGATTGATTTATACCTATGCCTTATGTAATTTATATTTGGACATTGATATTTCTCTTTTGGGTTGTGTAACTTAGGTTAATTCTTTACCCAATATGAGAACTATTATTTATGCCTTTAGTTAGGAGAAATAACCTATCTTCCATATGTATTTTGTTTCATGCCTTATACCAATTGACCAAGTTCATGTCTAAAGTTAAAATCCTAGTTTATGCCAAAGTGTTTTAGATTTATTAGATTAAATATCTCACCTTGTTATTAAGTCTAGCTTTTGTGCCTTTTCTAAAAGTCCTAGCATATGCCAATTTTGAGCCTATATTTTGTGTTGCATTTATCCAATAGACCTATTAACTTTTATTTTTCTTAGATTGGACTTGTTTGAAACACTTTGAACCTAGAGTTTGGCATTCTAATTTTATTTCGTCCACTTGACCTTTTTGTGTGAGATATTTAATGTTAGATATTTGACGTTAGACTATTTTGTACTAAGTTTTTAGCATAGACCTTTTTGGAGATACAACTCCATCCTTTGACCAAGTTAGACTGATTTTGATCCATTTTTCTTTTGGAGATTGTTTTTTAGAGTTTGTATAACTCTCAAGTCTTTTTATAAAACATTTATCATTAATTTTAATATGTCTCACTATACTCATAGTAGAGCCATGTATAATCTGAGATATGGTAATGTGGTCACACAAGATGAATTTGTTCAAGATCCTTATGGTGATGATTTAGTTTGTGAGACGGATCCTTATCCACCTTAAAACACTTAATCAAGGAAATAAAGCCAAGATATTTTAGCTCACTATTTGGTCAACACACCTCCATACTTAGAGCAAGACCAAGAAAAAATAATGCAATACCTAGCTAGCATACCTTCAGCTGTAGACCAATTTCAAAAAAAATCATACTATGTTAAGATGTCATAGACATATGATCCTTATTTTTTTTATTGTCACTTGATTGTAAATAAGGATAAAGTATTAAGAAGAGTTGTGGAGGTAGGGACTAATTTTCCAGTAGATTTCCCCCATAAAAATTTTCCAAGTTTAGTTAGAGTGCCTTACAACATGCCTTACAACCAAACTAATGAACATGCCTCTTATAACAACCCTCAATATCTAGTGTCGATGCCATATCAGGACCCACATATGATTATCATAGGAATGGGCCTAATGAAGGACCATTTTATATAGATGAAAATAGCATAACAAACCTATTTGAACTTAACATACAATTTTAATAACATTACCATGTCAAATGCTCCTCTTATTGAGCTAACACCTTCAATATGAGTCTTAATTGAATTGACAGGCACAAAGAATCAAGGTATATAGCCATTCATGCAAATCACTTCAGTTGGAGACATGTTTAATTCCCTCACTATCTAATAAGTGTCTTTTGATTCTACACAAATAAATGAGCCAAACATAATGGATAACACATGTCATCCAATCCAGACCAAAGTGGTTTAACCACACAAACAACTAGTACATAATAAAATGTGCCTTTATTTAACACCATGAATGGTTCACAAATGTAGGGGAAATAAATTCTACCTCCCAACCATAATAATTTACCTCTAATACTCAACTAGTTACTTCATAAAACACACAACTTCAAGGATTAACTAGTCAAGTGACCACGGGTGCCTTGCATCAATAAAATGTGGTGAATGTTACTAAATCACAATAGGTGATGACTAATATTCCAAAATAAAAGGAAAAATCCAATTTACCAATGTAACATAGGCAAAACAGGGGCAACCAATTTTTTACCTCATCAGGTGGTGATGAACATACCTCTTTAGTCAAAAACCAACATAAAAATACAATCACAAATGATGTCTAATCAATAGTGTACATTTATTGGTTAGTGATAAATGCTAAAAAATATATAAGCATCTAATTCACAATAGGGGTTCATGCAACTAAGAGGTTCTACTATTTCACAAGTGCCAATTAGGCAATAATTGCCTTTTATTTAAAATATGCCACAATTCGATGATAGGGCCTTATTTCACAAGTTCCCCTTATTCAGTAAGGTTTGAATAGTTCAAAATGAGTCCCTACTCAATCACAATAGACATAGTACTTCACCTAAAGAAATATCCTTCCATTTCAACTACGATTTTCCCAAAACCAGGCCTATGTACCAAATCTGAACTAGAATATTACACCACAATATGTGTAATTTAAATAATATTCCTAGTCAATTCCTTAACCATACCAATATTCTACAATAAACCATGCCTCCATTATACTCCAATCAAAGTAATCCACTTTTGACATCCAAACTTTGCCTTAGACTAATGTTCCATCAAGTTTCTTAGCATAAGAACTGTAATAAATGAAGGATGCAATTGCCACCATTCAATCTAGGAAATAGACCAAGAATTTCAAGTTGTATGACATGTATTCCTACCCATTCAACATGCAATATATATAAATACCATTTCCTCCAGGTATGAATCACTAAAATTTGAAAAATACAAGGGTAAAGGAGACCCTAAGGCCCATTTAATTAAATTATTTATTGATTATCAACTAGTGGCCTAAAACAACATATAAATCCTACTACTATTTCCTTAGAGTTTAGCAGGACAAGCCTTAGAGTGGTTTCTAAAATTGTTGAAGAACTTAGTACCTAATTTTGATGATCTTTTAGAAAATTTTTATGCAACATTTCTCTTACAATATCAAACATGAAATTTCATTAGTAGATTTGACTCAATCCAAATAGAAGGCCAGTGAAAGTTTCACAAGTTATCTATAGAGGTGGAGAGAACTTGCAAATCGATTCACCCATATTTTACCATACAAGAAATTAGTCACTATTTTTACCAAGAATTTACACAATGAGATATCTTACCATTTGGATCTACAAGGTGCACATACCTTTAAAGAAATCATTGACAAAGGTTTGGTCATTGAAAGGGACCTTATTAACAAAGAGATCATCAAGATAACCTCATCAAATTAGAACCATAATCAAAACCAAAATAATGGCCAAAATCAAAACCACAACCAAGTCCAAGTGCAGGCGTAAAAACTAGACCAAGCCAATAATTATGAAAAATATAAGTCATTTAATCACAATAAGAAGGTTGTTGGAAATGGAGTAACTGAGTTATACCACGTCCACATGGTGTAAACACCATTTTATCATTCCATGTTGTAAGTAAAAATTACTCCTCATTAGCAACCTATTCAACAAACACAACCTTCATAATAGTCTAGACCAACTCAATAAACACAACAAACTTTTCCTTTGTAAACCCCTCCTCCAAGGCAAAATGGGCCTACTCATCGAGTTTTCAATGAGCTTGGAGAGCCTATTGAAGTCATGCTTTTCAAGATAACCACTTCTAATCTGATTAGTTGTCCTATTCTGAAGCACTATCTTGAGAACATTCCTTATCTAGATTGGTATAGGTAAAATGGATTCTATGAGTACTATCAGGTTAATGGACATAATTTTTGCTATTATGTGCAAATCAAACATATTATTCATAATATGTTAGAATATAGGGAGATAACATTGGATAATAGAGCTTATACATCTAATTAAAATCTAGGTATTTATCAAAAACCCTTTCCACAACATAAAAACCAATAATAACAACACCAAAGGAAAGAATAGTACCAAAAACAATATCAATAGTTGAGATAATAATAACAATTTTAACAACAATAGAACCAATGTCAGTCAAATGGACAGAACCAAGGCCAAAATGATGCCAACATTCAATAGACCTACCTCATAGTTTCATACGACTATAAAAAAGTTATAGGCCATATTTAAGGAGGTTGTGGTTCCACCATCACCATCAATTTGAGACCAAGTTCCAACCAAACAAGGCCATTTATAATCAATTCTAATTAACCAATATATGCTAGAGATCCTTCATTGACATAGGACCACATACAAGCATACTAGTAAGTAGAGATTTCTAATTTTGGACATCATATTGATAACTTTCCATTAACTTGTGACCACATATAAGTGCATCAACAATCAAGAATTATCCTATCTGGCCCCCTTCCACCCATATTTGCTAGCAATAATGGTCCTGTATCTAATTCTAATTGTGCAATTAGAACTTAATAGTCAAATATTACCATTCTAGGTCCACATCCATCTACCATTCCACCCATTCAAACCACTGTTCTGGCTAGGAACAAGCCATTTAATGTTGTGAAGGAAAATATGTTTGATATTGTGAAATAACTTCAAAAAATGCCTACACAAATCTCCATTTTAGATTTGTTGCATACATCTACAATCCATAAGAACATCTTAACATAGTTCCTTAGATAATCTCAAGTTCCCAATGACATATCCCTAGATAAATTTCAAGCTTTGATTGGACATTTAGCCCCATGCCAATAATTAACCTTCAACCAAAGTGATATATCATCCCTTGGCCCTCTGCATAACAATCCATTATACATCGAAGTTGTCATAATGTGGCACAAAGTGAAACATGTCCTCATAGATAATGGATAATATCTAGATATTGTGTCTCTAAATCTAATCAAGCTTCTCAGGTATAGAATAACTAATCTTGAGCAAAAAAAGATCACTATCAAGGCATATGACAATGAAGAGAGAGAATCACAAGGCATTATCAGCTTGTTAGTTATCATTGGGCCTTTAACCCATGATAAATTATGCCCTATGTTAGACCTTGATTTGTCATACAATTTGCTTTTGGGTAGATTTGGATACATGAAATTTATACAATCCCTTCAATATTACACCAGTGTTTCAGTTTCTCCCATTTACGTATAGAGGTCACCATCTATGGGGATTTGTGACCATATAAACATTGTAAACATTTGAAGGCTGAGTGCAAAATATATAATTAATTCTTTGGCTTAAATCTAGTTCTCAAGATAGATAAGGGGAAATAAATACTTGTTGACTCACCAGAGGTCAATTACATTGACCCAAATACCCTTGATTCACTTTCCCACATGCCATCTCCTAAAATGTCTAATCATTATACCATCTCAGCTAATGGCTTAGGAGAATATGTGACCCATGATATATTCCATATTTCTAAGATTCCATAGGACCCCAAGTCCTATGGAAGACCTAAAGCCAAACCACCCTGCATAGAATGGAAACAAAAGAGAAAGGGTAACCTACATAGTCCAAAATCTATCATTTTCACACTAGTCAGTGGCCAAAAAGAGGACCCATTTGTAGATGATGAATCATGGTTATACAATGAAAAACTAGAAAAATATTATAAAAATTCCAAGTACCCTATTCCAAATAGGATCATAGAGAATCATGCCTATGAAGGAAGAGGCCTCAAGATAAATCAATAAGGAATACATGAGCTAATTTCTACCATTTGATACAAAATAACCTATGGTCTCAAATTTAAACTATTTGGGGGTAATGCCACATATCTTATTCATGTTCCAATGTCAATGACTAGTGGTGAGTATGTTGACAGTGAAGCAAAGTCCAATCATAACATTTATGAAGGCCTAGATAGTACCAATTTTTTTGATACCAATGCCATTTGTACCCTTAGACTAGTCATTTTCAATAATCCACTTACTCTTTATGACCCTCAAATTACAGACTGGGACCATCAAGAATCCATAGTTCTTATAGACGAGTTTGATAATGATGAGGCATTTTTTACAATTTTCTCAGCCTAAGAGATAATGTTCTATTAGGAGATGACAAACAAGGGTTCTCAATTAAACTAGATATTATGGCCTATATTGGAGAATAGGTGAACACCCTTAGACATGAACAATTAAATAAAACATTGAGGTCCCAAAGTGAAAACCTCTTTGAGGTGATTTTGGACCAAGGTAAAATTAAAGAGAAAGGTCAGTCTTTTGGTGAAAATTTGTTTTAGGCACCAATAAATTGGGGTGTTCAACCTTCTTCAAGCAAAGTTTAGGAGACCACCAATGATGAACTAACACATGGGTATGAGTTCAATTTTGAACAATAGTAGGCCTTCAACCAAATCATTCAAGAGTTTCTAATAGTATTTATCACATGGCCATACTTACCATTGGGAGATTCAGATTCATCTTGCCTAGGAGAACTTGAGGATATAGTACAAAAAGAGGACTCTACCATTACAAGCCAATTTAAATATTTGAAAACTATTCTAGAAGATGGTTTAACTCTTCTTATAGAGGATACTACAGAAGTCAACATTGGGATTTCAAACAACCCAAAATGAATCAAATTAGGTGCACCCCTCATTGAGGAGGAATGCAACAACTTTACAACCCTTCTGAGGGAATTTATTGATATATTTGCTTAGGCCTATTCTAACATGATAGGTTTGGACCCCACCTTAGTTGTACACCACCTTGTGATACACCATGATGCCAAAATTGTGAAATAAAAATTGTGAAAGATGTATCTTTGCATTAGTGTATTAATATAGAAAGAGTTAGAAAAACTCTTAGAAGTAAGATGTACTCAACTAATTGACTATTCAGAGTGGGTCTCAAATGTTGTGCTAGTTAGTAAGAAGCTAGAAGGAATTAGAATCTACATTAATTTCAAAGATATAAACAAGGCTTGCATAAAGGATGAATTTCCTTTGATGAACATTGATATGATTATCAACTCCACAGTGGGTTATGAAGTTATTTCACTAATGGGTGGATTCTTAGGGTACAACCAGATCTAGATTGTGCTAGAAAACTAACATAAAATAGTGTTCACCACTCTATGGGGAACCTTATATTATCAAGTTATGCCATTTAGTCTCAAAAATTATGGGGACAGATACCAAAGACCCATGACCATCATATTTCATGATATAATGAATGACATTGTTGAAGACTATATCGATGACATATTGGGAAAATTAAAGATTAGGGTTGATCATCCATCAGCACTATGACAAATATTTGAGAGACTACATGAATACAAGGTCAGACTCAATCCTAATAAGTGTATTTTTGGAGTTGCTTTAGGAAAATTGCTAAGCTTCATTATGTCTCATAGAGGCATTGAAGTTGATCTAGCCAAAGTACAAGACATTATAGAGATGCCACCACCATATAATTTAAAGTAGATTCATAGTTTACAAGGCACGCTTTAGCCTATCAGATACTTTATTTCTTATTTGGTTAACAAATTCCATCCATTCACACACTTACTATATAAGGGTATCACTTTTCATTGGGATGAAGACTGTCAGTAAACTTTTTAGCAATTAAAGGACTATCTAGCAAATCTACCTATTTTCTTGACACCCATACCAGGAAAACTATTTTTACTATATCTATCAGCCATAGACAAAGCCCTGGGGCACTTCTAGATCAATATGATGATATTGAAAAAGAACATGTCACGCACTCTCTAATCTATACACTAGTTGTGTATGAACATAATTATATGCCCATTGAAAAATCTTATTTAGATATGGTCTTCATAGCTCAAAAATTATGAAATTACATACTAAATAACAAGACTGTAGTTCTTTTAAAAGTAGATCTACTCAAGTATCTATTATCTAAAATATCTTTACTAGGCCACATGGCTAGATAGATCATGCTTATGAGTGAGTTTGAGATAGAATACATCAATTGGAAGTCCATTAAGGGATAAGTACTTATAGATCAACTTGCTGAAGCTCCCCTTGTAGACATAAAGCCTCTAACATTCTAATTCCCAAATGAGTCCATTATGACCATCATTGAAACACCTCTTGAGGAGTAATACTGTAAGCTATATTTTGAAGGATCATTCACAACACATAGATCAGGGGTAGGCCTTTTATTTATTACACCAAATGGGGATATTATCCCTAAATCATTCTGTATTAGCTTTATTTATACGAATAACATAGACAAATATGAATAAGTCATTATAGGGATTTAATAGGAAGTACAATGGAATATTCAACATCTTAAGGTTTATGGTGATTCTTAGTTAATCATCAATCAGGTTACAGACCACTTTTATACCAAGGATGACAAGATGGTACCATACAAGGCCATGGTCAACATTATCAAGAAGTAGATTACCAATATATAGTTTGAACATATACCAAGGGCTAGTAAAAAAATAATGGATGCCATGGACACCCTTGGATTTTTGATTCATCATAAAAAAAACAACAAAAGAATACTAATTCCTCATTAAAAATATGCTAACACCAACTCATGAACCTTTAACCATCATAATGATCTATGATATTTTTTCTCCCAACTCTATATGGTATTTTGACCTTTTTGCCGACCTACATGACCATATTATGCCACCTGACTTATCATGCAAACAATCCAAGGCCTTTATCCACCACATCTCATGATATACCTTACTTGGACCAATCCTTTACTTCTACAACTTTAATGGAACTAAAATTTGTTGTTTAGCTTTAGTAGAATCAACATTAGAATTATGGGAAGTACAAAAAGGAGTATGTATATCCCACACTAGCAAGGGAATCCTATTCAAAAGCTCCTATATATCAGTTACTATTGGAAAACTATGGATGTACATGTAGCTACATATGTCAAAAAGTGATATAAATGTCAAAGGCATGCCAATATGATTCATGCATCAAGCAAAAATCTAAAACAAATTCTTACACCTTGGTTCTTTGCAACATGGGGCCTTGATCTCACTGATAAGATAAACCCCACCTCATTAGATGGCCATAAACATATTCTCACTGCTACCAAATATTTCACTAAGTGGGTTAAGGTTATACCCCTCACTTACATGACTGGAAAAAAATTTTCCAAATTCATCTTTAACCATCTCATTTGTTGTTTTGGTATCTCATCCAACATTATATTTGATAATGATGGATCATTCAATAACAAGGATGTCAAATCACTATGTGTTGAGTACAAAATTACTCAACATTTTTCCATGACATATTACCCACAATGTAATGGCCAAGATGAATCATCTAAAAAAACCATTTTCAACATATTTAAAAAGATTATCAATGATGCTGGACATGATTGGCACATCTAAATATTCCATACCCTTTGTTCATACCATAATAATTATTGTACTCTAATAGGGACCACTATATATTCACTTGTTTATGACACTAAGGCCATTCTTCCCATTGAGGTCAAGTTATCTTCTTTATGCATCTCTTTAAAGTATGTCCTGGATGATGAGGACTATTGAGTAGCTCACCTATAAGAGATAGAGTTACTTGGTGAGAAATGCATGGCCATAGTAAAAAATCTTCAAGCATACCAAAATTGAATTTGTGCCCACTATAATCGGTGGGTCATACATAGAGAATTTGATCTTGGTGATCTTGTAATTAAATAAAACCAACAAAATAACATGACTGAGAAGAAGCACAATGACAAGTTCAAACCCAATTAGATATGCCCTTACATCATTGTTGTAAATTATGGCTCTGGAGTATATATGCTGACTACACTAGATGGTGATTAACTTGATAAGCCAATGAACATTATACACCTCAAGTGTTATTTTACTTAAGAGACTAGATGTATTATTTATGAGGCATGTTTCAATTGTACCATAATATTGACATTCTCATTTTTACCATACCATTTTATCACTTTACCATTCTATCATAACTTTTCTATCAACTAGATTTATTTTTAAAGTCCCTACCTAGTCCCTTTGCCCTTGGTTTCATTTCATTGGTTCCACAAGCACTTTAAGTGTGAAGATTTCAATCAAGTTTCAATAGTTGATTTATTATTCTAGACAAAGGTTGTATTTTTGAGCAATATGATAGTGGTTTAGCAATTACATCCTTCATTTCTTATTTCATTCTATATCAAGTGTTCCTAATTATAACCACCTTTGAGAAAACTAGTGTCTCACCATCATGCTAATAACTATAACCACCTATGGGAAAATTAATATAATTGACTTATGTCATTGCTTCATAATTATAACCACCTCTAAGAAAATTAGGAACAACATTATTTATAATTCCTTGAAGTACCACCTTACCATGCCTATGCTATACTATGCCATTTACCTACTTTGCCTTGTTTATGATTTTGATACTACTTAGTCATATTCCTCCATTATAAGGCACAACTATAGTAACTTGAGGTCCCATTTAGGGACTATGCAGGAAATTCTTAATTCAAATTGAGGTCAGCTCAATCACCCCTTTGCATCTATAGTTCATCCATTACCATTCAAGTATTAAGCATATAAGACCTTTTACTTCTTTGGGAAGATGTTACTATGCTTATATCTTGCAATGCCTTTCCAAATAGGGGCAAACTTTAAACAATTAAAACTTGCCACAACTAAATTTTGACTAGACTTCATATCGAATCCTACCAACCATTACAAGTTAAGCCTAAGAATCACTAAACATCTCAAATTTGTTTGTGTATCATTCATCAAAGCCCAAAATCACATTGAGACATCTCTAATTGGGGTATCCTATTGTATGCAATAATAACCTCTCACATATTCATCCCTAATCATCTTATGGTATCACAATAGTTAATTTGGCCTATGGACCTATTTAGTGGGGCACATGAACAAATATCAAATATTGAAAAAGCTAAATGGCTAATCAGAATTAATTAACAAGCTAAACCAAATTAAATGCATAATTAAATTATTCAGGTGCAATTAATAAATATCTAAAAAAGGAAATTAAAAAATTTAAAGTATCTTATCCTTTCATCATTACATTATGAGTTTTCAATCTCTTTGAAAATATCCTAAAATATCTCATTTTAGAGAGCCATGCCTAGTAATTACAAATCATATTTACTTGACAACTATTAAATCTACTAGGGTTATATTTAACTCACCTAGGTTAGATTTGAACCAATTCCAAGAGTTAACTCAACCCTAACTCATCTTGGGTGAGAGTTAAATCCTTAGGCTATAAATACAAATCCATGTATCTTCATTTTGAAGCTCTCATAAACCAAATTTATAATGAAAATTTGAAGAGAGACATAAGCTATTTTGGTGTAAGAAATGTTATAATGCCAAAATTTTGAGCCAAACAATCACAAGCCATATCAAAGCCAATAGTGCCAAGGAGAGAAGGAGCTAATGAGCTTTATTTGATAAATACTTATTGATGCATAAGTTGAGAAAGCCACTCAACAAAGCATTTGGAGTACCCAAGGAAGGTGAAGGATTTCTGTCTTTTAAGTTTTAGTTGTGATTTCATATATCTTTTTTTACTAATCTCTCCCTAAGGTCTAAGCTTGGAGTGTAAGTGTTAAGTGTGTTTATTTGAGTCTTATTTTCTTAAACTAACATATTACTAACCTCCCTTCTTAGATTCCTATGATCACAAATGGCACTCCTGGTGGGATCTTAAGCATCCCATACAATAAAGGAGACTAATATGCAACTGTTAGTTTTGATAATGAATGCCTAATAATCTTCAAAATTTAAGTTTAAACTTTTTTTTTTATGTATTCTATTTTTTTAGTGACACAAAATTTACATAGAGAACAATGTTGATCCTAATAGAACTAAAATTGATCTTAACAAAACCAACATCAATCCTACCCAAACTGATGTCAATCCACCCATGACCAACATCAACCCTTATGTGTAGAACAAATCATGGTAGAAACATGTTTAAACAAGTTTTTCTTTAGTTTTCTAGTTTTTGTTTTGTTTCTAAGGGCCTGAATATCATTTTGACTAATCATTTTCTTGTACGATCTAGTGTTATTTGTTGATTTTATTCTCATTTTTCTAACCATATTTTTATGAAATCCATATTATGTTTTTCTTTGTGTTACAAGAAATTGACATCAATCTATGTTAGCCGACATTGATCTTTTTGTGACTAACTGATATCGATCCTTATGTGGATTGACGCTAATTTTTGAGAAAAAAAATTTAAATCTTGTTTTGTGACTCATCTTTGGGATTCTAAGTAAGAAAAAACCCTCTAAAAATTGTAGGTCCTAAGGTGAAAAGGCCAAGTTTGAATGTGGTTATATTTTGTACACTTTGTATTTAGGGTTTAAAATGAACCTAGTTCATTTTCATGCCTTAGATGTCAAAGTTTTGGAAGTTATTAACTAAAGCCAAGGAGCCAAAATTTCATAAAAATATCACCTTGGTGAAATAAAATAAATACTCACACTTAGATACACACTCTTCAGAGTGTTTGTGTTATGAGTTTTCTTTCAAATTTGTTTACTTTCACAAAATGATTGATGCATGTATGCTCTCCTCCCATCCCCTTTAGGGAACTTGGGTGACAAAAAATGCTCTATATTTGCCTTGATTTATTTTAGTCCAAAAGCATGAAAAGAAATTCATTAAGGCCCTTCTCAAATTCATATTATTTGGGTGATCCAAACGTGACCTTAAAGTCTTTTCACTTGTCTTTTGTTTTCATGCATTTTAGCTTGTGAGTGGAAGTTCATCACCTCCTCATGGGTTCTCTATAGAAGCGTTGACCTAGGAATTCATTTCCTAGCATATTTTCAACCCCACTCCATGGTGGGGTATACAAATTAAGGTCAAATTAATAAGACACTTGTTTAAGTGGTTAAATAGGCTCTGCTAGTAAGATACTACCTCAGACCACAGGGGTAACTCAAATATTATACTACACTGAGCAAGTGATAGATGTAGTAGTTGTGAAAAAGATAATAACTTTTTCATAACAAGATAGTTGATGAAAATCTAAATGATGTGAGCATCCCTTATGTTGGGAACACCTGGGACCATCTAGAAACATGTAAAAATTGATAGATTTCAACAAACCTAGTTACTATAGACATCCTGTTGATGTAGGGTGAGTATCCCAAAGTTCCATATCATAGTACAAATTCTTAGGAGAAGAGGGGGCATAAAAACTCTAATTTTCATGCACTTTAAATTTTGGATTAACACTTAAAATCCTCTAAAGAGAGAGTATATTGATGGAATTTGACATTACTATGAAACCTTGTTAGTTTTAGGATCTAGGACATTACACTTAGGTGTTTGTGTCATTTTATCCTTTATTGCATGGATTTTGAGTCTAATCTATCTATTTTATTTATTTGTTATACCATGTCAAAATGAATTTTGTTTCATACATCACTCCATTGTTTGAGGAGGTGTTATGCAATCTATTTGACACCATTATTTTGCCTTAGTCTTTTGAAAAATATTTGTGTGTGTGTCACTTGATTGGGAAGGGTAATGTTACACTGTCCAATCCATTTCAAGTTATGTGCCTTTAAGTCTTGAAACAAACCATCGATCATATATTTAGAGCATGATAATTGTTGAGAAAATTTGAATTATATTAAAATGGGGTTAACCAATACTATTTTAAACTTTTGAATAAGGTTTCCATGTGTCTTATAGGGTGTCATGTTGTTCTATCATCTTACTTGGCCTTATCCTAGTCCTTGTCTAAGCTCATCCCCCTTGAAATGGCCTAGTCAACCAAAGTCAAAGTTGGTCAACACTATTCAAACTTGGTCAAAGGTCCATTTTGTGTCCAATATTTCCTAACATGGTCTTTGACATGTTTTAATGTGTTTACAAGTCATTAATTTGTTATGCCTCATGGGAAAAAGTGTCATTTTATCATATTTTAGATTAATTAATGACTTATACATACTTTCAAGAGCAAAAATTTGTCACCAAGGTGAGTTTAAACATGGAATAGGTCAAGATATTTTTGTGGGTAGTCAAATGTTAGCTAAGAAGAAGTCATGTGCAGAAAATGGGAGTTTCTTCTTGTTTTAGGCCCTTTTGGGCACTTGTACGGATTATTTGAGTTAAATTGCAACTAAAAATGTGGGTGGAGTGTTTATTACCTCAAAAAATCCATTTAAATGATTTTAGTGTATAAATTTCATCAAAAATTCCATCTTCAACTTATTTTCTTCTATTTTCTCTTGGCAAGCCAAGGAAAGCCATTTTCAAGCACTTGGTGTGGACTGTACAGTTTAAGTTGGGAGGAATGATATTAGGGGTGGATATTAATTTGAGTTTAATTAATTTTAATATTATGAAGTCTAATTTTTGTGTATTTTACCTTATGATCCATCATTAAGACTCCAGGCAACTTTTTAGGCATCTCCATCCAAAGGGGGTCGCCTTTTGAGTTAGTTTTAGAAGATTTTGTTTTGATTTGATAGGTGAAGTGTTTCTATGAGTCTCTAAGGGAATTTATAAAGGTTATCCATTTTTATAATTATTTTTATTTTCTCAAGTGCTTAAGAAAGCCTCTTCTAGGCTTGTAGATGCTTTTAAACTAGTCCTTTCATACTTGTAATTGTCTCAGTTACCAGTAAGGAGATTTTACACATTGGATGGAGGCATGGGATGTTGATTAAAGAGTTATAATCCATGAATATGTATTTTATGGTGTTTTAAAAAGTTTTAAACTCATATAATGTCAAAACAAGGCTCAAATATATAGTCCTTCTATGACTATCAACCCTCACAGTCAAGAAACTTCATCTACAAAAGCCTGCTAATGTCACTGATAAAAGGTGGAGGGTTTGATATGGTCATTAATCTCTTGGGAATGATAAAATAATTTGGTTTACATTTAGGATCTCAATGAAGGCATACAAGTTCCCTTTTAAGGGAGTTTCATGACCTTTTTGCCTGTTACAACTAAAACACCACCTATAGGTGGTTGGGAAGAATGTTTGAATGCCTAAAAGAAAGTGGGAAATGATATTGACACCAATTTTAGGGATGAGGAACACTTAATAAAGGATTTTAAAACCATTTATAGTGTTAATTGAGCAATGGGAGCATAGGAGAATAAGTGGAAACTAAGGAGACTATATTCAAGCCCTTTTGCTCCAAAATGACCAAACAGAGGCCTTAAAGGTTTTGATAGGCCTCTAAAATTACACTTACAAAGGGTTTTAAGTCATAAAATTGGGTGGGAATGTATAATATAAATCAATAAAATTATCTACCAATTTTTGATAAGAAATAATGAAAGGTGACCTAAGTTTAAGGGTTTTGAAAAGGCCCTAAACCACATTGGATTCTCCCAGTGTTGTCTATAAGGCTGATACAAAGAAAAGAGTTTTTCCATTCAAGTTGAAAAATATCCTTCCATCATGACAAAATGTTACCAATGGGTGAAGAAGAATTTTTAATATTAAATATACAATAAGATAATATGGAATTTGACATAATGACCGATAAACACTCTCCTATGCCCATACATAGGCCTAAGAAAGTGGCACTTGCAGTCAGGGTTTCAAATAGTGAGTTGGAGGTTGGAGTTTTGACATTATTATAATAATAAAAGGATAATAGGATTTTTTGTGACCCAAATAACTTCATGGGAAGTTATATAATTTTTAATAAAGTTTCAAATGACCTATAACAATCTACAGGTAGGCCTAAAGTCAGTGAAACACAATCATGTCAAAATCTAGGTAGTAAGTTAGAGTTAGTATTCCTAATGGTGATAATGCCATTCAAGGTTAATTAATGAGTTAAAAATAATATGGAATTAATTTTTAATCCTTAATAAGTGTTTAAAACATTGGTTTTAGGGCCAATGAATCCTCCAAACATAGTAAAAAATTATCTCAGTCAATAGAAGGCAAATGACCCAATCTTAAGGAAGGAGGTGCAATAGCATGGTGATGGTTAAAAAGGTAAATTGGTTTGATAAATACCTTATAGGAATAATATATGGTTTTTAAACCTAAATGAGCCTTCTACATGAGTATATGGCATTGAGAAAACTTCCTTTTTACACAAAACACAACTTATACCTTGCGTACTCTACACAGCTTGCCTAAGGAAAGTCTACCTTGGAAATGGTGTTAGTTGGGAGTCTAAAAATTGGATTTGAGGGATAATTTTTGGTAAATATAATATTTTGGACCCATGAATCACTCTCTAACACATAAATTTTATGAAAAAATAAGGCAGATACCCCCTATTCTATCTCAAAATAGGGGCAATTTTCCCATGCAAAACACAGGTAGTTTGTGAGAAAAGGGTGAAATAGGTGACCAAAAGATATGGATAAATCAAGTGAAGGTTGTTGTAGATGGATAAAAAATAAAAAAAATATTTAAAACCTTGATATAAGGTTTGAAGTCAAATAGGGAGGCCTATACAAGGAGGTCTGTAAGTAGACCTAGTGATCAACATTCAAACCTAGCCTCAAAAGAGAGATCATTTTTATTTTGGGACTTAGGAAAGAATTTAAATGACTTGGGTCATCCTCAAAAATTTACATATGAAGTTTTTAAACCAAAAAGAGTTAGGGGAACCCATGGGAAGATCAAATGAGCCTAGATTGCAATCAAAGTCAAGAAGAAAGGTTTAAGCCTAGTGAAGGAATGAGTAGTCATTCCTAATTATAACATGATATGACTATTTTAGGCCATTGATATGTGTTTATGAGATGATATTGGAGATTTCAAAAATCTTGAAAGTTAGGAAAATCATAATGAAATCCATTTTTGGTTTAGAACTAAATCAACATGCAGGAAAGGTAGAAGGAAGTTTGAGTGACCAACCTAAAATGCTTGGAACTTTCATATACCTCTACATGGGATCTCAAGGTTTTAAAGGACACTAGGGAGTGTACTTAATAATCCCTTAGTGGAGTTTTGAGGAGTTTATAATGTGTAGATTTTATGAACAAAGGCTAAGAATGAAAGTGACCAGAAACCCTTATAAACCCTACATAAGGACTTGATTGGAAAGATGAAGAAAATGAATTATATATAAGTGGTAGAGGTGCCATTAAACCACTTTAATGATGAATATGACTCTCCAAGACTCATCCCCATGTAGTTAAGATACACGACACCTATATGGATTGGAAAAAATAGAGATCTTTTTAACATTTTTATGTGTTTTGTAGGTGTGAGAAGATTTTAAAGAGACATAATCACCCTTGGGATGAAGTTTAGGACTTTTAATAAGACTCATGGTAATTTTATTAGGTGTATAATCTCCTAAGCCTATTTTCCATCTCTTTCATTTTAGCTAGTCTAGTGGGCAGATAGTGAACACTTAAGAGAAAGTAGTGAATTTCAATTTGGTGAGCCTTTTAAGGATAATTTATTGAAAATAATTATATGGAAACCTTTGAAACATGTCATTCCTCTTCTTTTATGGATCAATTTGAATAATAAGAAGGTTTTGAGTGCCAAGTGGGAGAGATGCACAGAGAGAGCTCAATTTGGGACTATCATGGATGATGGTGCATGGCTAAAAGATCATGAGTGGATTAGGGACCTCAAAAATGCATGTGAGGGATTGTTTGTAACCCCTCATACTCAAATCCATTGTTAAACCTGATCAGTTTTAGAGATAAGGCAGTTTTGGAAGGTAAATCATGAGGGGCAATTTTTTGTGTAAAGAAAGGCATTTCTTGACCACTTTGTAGGTCTTGGATGATTTGAGATGACATTTTTATCCATTTTTACTACATGGATCACCCCATCTCTCTCTCATATGCACAAGTAACTAATCTTTTCAGTTGTGACAAGTGTCTCTATCACTCTTGGACTCCCCTTTTCTCTCTCTTCTCACATCTATAAATTGAGCCTTTTTGGCTATTATATGAATCTCTCTACCTGAGTATGGTGAAGCCCTACCAAATTTTTTCCTTGAGATAATAAAGAAAAGTGTTTTACCTCATTAAAATATCTCACTAAGTGTACACAATATATGTTAGTATTGTACAAGTGTAAGTTTTGTTTACCTTCACATGTTACTCTCCTTAGTACCTTATGTGTTTGTAATCTCTCTTTTACAGGTCATCAAGAAGTGTCAAAGTAGATTATAGGTGTAGTGAGTAGGCTACGTAATAGAGTGTCTTCAAATTCCTATTATCTAGTTATTCTTAGAGTATACTATCTCCAAGACCCCATGTTGAAGCATTGATCTAAAAGGGAAGATTTGACATTGGATGAAGTGTATGTGTAACTTGTCCTTAGTTATAAGTGCATGCTAAGGGTATGAGTAGATAAAATATTTTGGTGTATCACCTCCTATAAACTAGGTTTAATTTCATGTTATCCCTATCCCTTTTTATCTCCTAATTGTTAGTAGTAAGATATGAGATTTAGTGATTCATCAAGGGGAGCTAACCCCTAATCTAGATATCCACCTCCTAATAGGGATACCCATAGCCTTGAGGTGGTTCAATTGTCTCACTTGAATGAGGAGAGACTTGTCCCCTCCTCATCAGGTGAAAGTTCAAGTGAAAACAATAATGCCATTACATTAATTGAATCATTTCATAGATTTTTTTACCTTGTGTTCAAATTTTAAATTTCAAAAACCAAAACCACATGTGCCTTTGGGATCTATACCTAATGCCATCATATCATTCATCTTTGTCTAGCTTGTTGTTTATTTAAATAAACCCAATTTCCTAAGATGAGTTTTTAATTAACCTTACCAAGTTTAAATCTAAACATTTATTGATTTCTACCTATGCCTTGTGTAATTTGGGCCTAAACATTGATCTTTATCTTTTGGGTTGTGTAACTTAGGTTAATTATTTACCTAATATGAAAACTATTGTTTATACCTTTATTTAGGAGAAATAACCTATCTTTCATATTCCTTTTGTTTCATGCCTTATACCAATTGACCAAGTTCATGTCTAAATTCAAATTCCAAGTTTATGCCAAAGTGTTTCAAAATTTTTAGATTAAATCTCTCACCTTGCTTTTAAGTCTAGCTTTTGTGCTTTTTCCAAAAGTCCTAGCATATGCCTATTTTGAGCCTAGATTTTGTGCCATGTTTGGCCAATAGACCTAAAAAAATTTATTTTTATTAGATTAGACTTGTTTGAAACACTTTTAACTTAGAGTTTGGTATTATGGTTTTATTTCATACACTTGACCTTTTTGTGTGAGACATTTAATGTTAGATATTTGACATTAGACTATTTCATACCAAGTTTTTAACATAGACCTTTTTGGAGATAAAACTCCATCCTTTGACAAAGTTAGACCGAGTTTGAGCCATTTGTCCTTTAGACATAGTTTTTTAGAGTTTGTAGAACTCTTAGGCCTTTTTATGAAACATTCATCATTGCTTTGAATATGTCTCAATATACTCATAATGGAGCCACGTACAATCTGGGATATAGTAATGTGGTTGCACAAGATGACTTTATTCAAGACCCTTATGGTGATGATGTAGTTTATGAGATGGATCCTTATCCACCTCAAAAAACTCAATCAAAGGAATAAATCCAAGATTATTTAGCTCACTATTTGGTCAACACGCCTCCATATTTAAACTAGGACCAAGAAAAAACAACACAATACCTTTAATTATAGACCAATTTCAACAACATTCATACTAAATTATGATGCCATCAACATATGATTCCTATTTATTTGATCATCACTTGCTTGCAAATAATTATGAAGTCTTAATCAGATCCATAGAGGTAGGGGCTAAGTTTCCAACAAACTTCCCCCATGAATATTTTCCAAGTCTAGTTAGAGTGCCTTACAACATGCCTTACAACCAAACTAATGAACATGCCTCTTCTAACAACCCTCAAGCTCTAGTGCCAATGCTATATAATGACCCACTATGTTTGTCATAGGAAAGGGCCTCATGGAGGAACATTTTATATAGATGAAAATAACATACCATACCTATTTGAACTTAGCAAATGATTTCAATAATGTGACCATATAAAATACTCATCTTATCGAGCTAGCACATTTAATATGAGTATTAATTGAATTGATAGGAAAGAGAATGAGGGTATAGATCCATTCATACAAATCACTTGAATTGGAGACATGTTTAATGCCTTTAATATTGAATAAGTGTCTTCTACTTCTACAGAGATGAATGAGCCAAACATAACATATAACACATAATTATCATCTAATCTAGACCAAAGTGGTTTAACTACACAAACAACTAGTCCATAAAGAAATGTGCCTTTAGATAACACCATGAGTTGTTTGTAAATTCAAGGGGTAGGAACTTCTAACTATCAACCATAAAAAGATATCTCTAATCCTCAACTAGTTGTTTCATCAAACATGCAACCTCAAGGATTAAGTAGTAAAGCAAACACCAGTGACTTGATTCAACAAAACATGGTGAGTGTTACTCCACCATAACAAGTGATGACCAACATTCCAAAACAATAGGCATAATCCAATTTACTAATATATCAAAGGCAAAACATTCTACCACCTCAATAGGGGGCAACCGATGTTCTACCTCATAAGGTAGTGATAAATGTACCTATTCAGTTGTAGACTAATATACCATTATAATCACAAAAAATGTCTAATAAATACCATACATCTATTAGTTAGTGACAAATTTTGAACACTCTACAAGCATCTACTTCACAATAGGGGTTTGTGCAACCAAGAGGTTCTACTATTCCATAAGTGCTAATTAGGCAACAATTAACTTTTGCTCAAAATATGCCACAAATACAATGATATGGTCTTGGTTCATAAGTTCCCCTTATTCAATAAGGTTTGAATAGTCAATATTAAGTCCCTACTTGATTGTAACAAGCATAGTACTTCAACCAAAGCAATATCCTTCCATCTTAGCCATAATTTCCTATATACCGAATTTAAACTAGAATATCATACCATAATGCGTGCAATTTTAACAATCACATCCTAGTCTGTGTATGCATATTATTGGTCAATTCCATAACCAAACCAACATTTCATATCAAACCATGCTTCCACTATACCCTGATCAAATTAATCCACTTTTGACCATCTAATCTTCACCTTAGGACAATGTTCCATCAAAGTTCATAGCACAAGAATTACAACAAATGAAGGATGCAATATCCACCTTCCAAGCTAGGAAATAAACCAAAAATTTTAAGTTGGATGACTTGTGTTCCTACCCATTAAACATGAAGTATCCTCCCACATACATCCTATTGATGTAGGGTGAGTAGACTGAAGTTCCATGTTATAGTACAAAATCTTGGGAGAAGAGGGGGCCTAAAAAACCTAATTTTTATGTGCTTTTATTTTTGGATTAACACTTAAAATCCTCCCAAGAGTGAGTATATTGATGAAATTTTATATTACTATGCAACCTTATTAGTTTTAGGATCTAGGACTTTACACTTACGTGTTTGTGTCATTTATCCTTCATTGCATGGTTTTTGAGTCTAATCTATCTATTTTATTTATTTATTATAATACGTCAAAATGATTTTTATTTCATACATCACTCCATTTTTTGAGGAGGTGTTACGCCATCCATTTGACACCATACTTTTGCCTTAGTCTTTTGACAAATCTTTGTGTGTGTGTCACTTTATTGAAAGGGTAACGTTACACTACCCAATCCATTTCAAGTTTTATGATTTTAAGTCTTGAAACAAACCATTGATCATATCTTTAGAGCATGATAATGTCATTACATTGCTTGAATCATTTCATATATCTATTTACCTTGTGTCTAAATTTAAAATTTTGAAAACCAAAACCATGTGTGCCTTTTGGATCTATACCTAGTGCCATCATATCATTCATCTTTATCTAGCTTGTTGTTTGTTAAAAGAAGCCCATTTTCTTAAGATGAGTTTTTAATTAACCTTGCCAAGTTCAAATCCAAACATTGATTGATTTTTGCCTATGCCTTATGTAATTTGGGCCTAGACATCGATATTTCTCTTTTGTGTTGTGTAAATTAGGCTAATTCCTTACCCATTCTAAAAACTATTGTTTATGCCTTATTTGGGAAAAATAACCTATCTTTCATACGCCTTTTATTTCATGCCTTATACCAATTGAAAAAAATTCATGTCTAAATTCAAATGCCTATTTTATGTCAAAGTGTTTTAGATTTGTTAGATCAAATCTCTCACCTTGTTTTTAAGTCTAGCTTTTGTGCCTTTTTGAATAGTCCTAGTATATGCTTATTTTGAGCCTAGCTTTTGTGCCACA
Organism: Torreya grandis; assembly: GCA_037957365.1. Taxonomy (NCBI): domain Eukaryota; kingdom Viridiplantae; phylum Streptophyta; class Pinopsida; order Cupressales; family Taxaceae; genus Torreya; species Torreya grandis. Next base: position 2,745,044 of record JARHVA010000188.1, read on the forward strand.
TTTGGCCTATAGATCTAACAACTTTTGTATTTCTTAGGTTAGACTTGTTTAAAACACTTTGAACCTAGAGTTTGGAATTCTAATTTTATTTCATACCCTTGACCTTTATTTGTGAGACATTTGACGTTAGACTATTTCATACCAAGTTTTTTACATATAACTTTATAGAGAATAGCTCCATATTTTGATGAAGCTAGAATAAGTTTGATCCATTTATCCTTTGGACATTATTTTTTGGAGTTTGTAGAAATCTTAGGCCTTTTTTCAAAACATTCATCATTGCTTTGAATATGTCTCACTATACTCATGGAGGAACCATGCAAAATTTGGGATATGGTAATGTGGTCACATAAGATGACTTTGTTCAAGACCCTTATGGTGATGATGTAGTTTGTGAGACAGATCCTTATCCACCTTAAAAAATATAATAATGGAAATAAAACCAAGATTATTTAGATCACTTTTTGGTTAACATGCCTCCATATTTAGAGTAGGACCAAGAACAAACAATGTAATACCTAGCTAGCATACCTTCAGTTGTAGACCAAGTTCAACAAAAATCATACTACATTAAAATTCCATAGACATATGATCCCTATTTTTTTGATGATCACTTTATTGAAAATAAGGATGAAGTATTAATTAGAATCACATAGGTAGGGGCTAAGTTTCTAGTAGATTTCCCCCTCAAAGATTTTCCAAGTCTAGTTAGAGTACCTTACAACATGCCTTACAACCAAACCAATGAACAAACCTCTTCTATCAACCCTCAAGCTCTAGTGTTGATGCTATATTAGGACCCACTATGCTTTTCATAAGAAAGGGCCTCATGGAGGACTATTTTATATAGATGCAAATATCATACCAAACCTATTTGAACTTAGCACATAATTTCAATAACATGAACATGTTAAATGCTCCTCTTATCAAGATAACACCTTCAACATGAGTCTTAATCAAATTGATAGGCCAAGAGAATCAGGGTAGAAAACCATTCATGTAAATCACTTTAATTGGAGACATGTTCAATGCCCCAAGCTATTGAAGAAGTGACTTCTTCTTTTATGCAGATGAATAAGCCAAACACTAACACACAAGTGCCATCCAATCTAGACCACAATGATACCTACACACATAACTAGTCCAAAAAAAGTGCCTTTAGTTAACACCATGAGTGGTTCACAAATTCAGGGGGTAGGAATTTATAACTCCCAACCATAATAGGCTACCTCTAATCCTCAACCAACTAATTCATCAAACATGGAACCTCAAGGATTAAGTAGTCAAGTGACCATTAGTGCCTTGACTCAACAAAACATGGTGAATGTTACTCCACCACAAGAGTAACAACCAAAATTCCATAACAATAGGTACAATCCAATTTACCAACACTACAAAGGTAAAACATTCTACCACCTCAATAGGGGGTAACCAATTTTCCACCTCATTAGGTATTGATGGCTGTACCTCTTCAATCGTAGACCAACATACCATTACAATTAAAAAAATGTCTAATAAATAATGTACATATATTGGTTAAAAAAAAATGTTGAACACTATACAAGTGTCTACTTCACAATAGGGGTTCACATAACCAAGGGGTTTTACTATTCCATAAGTGCCAACTAGGAAACAATTTCTTTTTGTTCAAAACATGCCAAAAATCCAATGATAAGGCCTTGGTTCATAAGTTCCCCTTATTTATTAAGGATTTAATAGTTGGTAGTAAGTCCTTACTCAACCACAATAGGTACAATACTTCACATAGATCAATATCCTTCCATATCAACCATAATATCCCCAAAACTAGGCCTATATACCAAATCCATACCAGAATATCAGACCACAACACGTGTAATTTTAAAAATCATATCATAATCCACATATGAATATTCTTGGTAAATTTACTAACCAAACCAAAATTCCATAGTAAACCATGCCTCCACTATATCCTTGTCAAAGTAATCCACTTTTGAATATCCAACCTTTGTCTCAAGCCAATGTTCCATCAAGTTTCCTAACACAAGAACTGCAGTAAATGAAGGATGCAATTGCCATGATCCATGATGGGAAACAAAACCAATAAGTTTAAGTTGGATGACTTATGTTCCTACCCATTCAAGATGGATTATCTATAAATACCATTTATTCTAGGGTAAAAATCACAAAAATTCAACAAATACAAGGGTAAAGGAGACCCTAAGGCCTATTTATCTAAATTATTTATTGCTTGTCAACTAGTGGACCACAATGAAATATAACTCCTATAGTTGTTTCCTTAGAGTTTATTAGGATAAACCTTGGAGTGGTTCCTAAAATTACCAAATAACTTAGTATCTAATTTTTATGATCTTTTAGACAAGTTTGTGCAACACTTCTCCTACAATCTCAAACATGAGATTTTGTTAGTAAATTTGATTCAATCCAAATAGAAGGTTGGTGAAAGTTTTATAAGTT